>MU396759.1:0-132239 GCA_022578855.1 Nemania serpens
CCGCCCCCCGCGCCCCTCCCCCCTCCCCCCCGACCGCCCCCCCGGGGGCCCCCCGCGCGGGCCCCCCCCCCCCCCCCCCCCCCCCAAAGTGGGAAAAGAAGACAGAGAAATAAAAACAAGAGGGGAAAGAGGCGGCACCTACTGCTAGTTTGCATGAATTGGCCAAGCGAGTCAGGCCCAACGAGAACATTGTCGCCCACATGAATAACGCCGGATTTGATGATGCCACTGACAACAGTGCCGACGAATGGGACGGAGAAGGTGTCGTTGACATGAAATTCGAAGGGAGCTTCCGAATCATAACGACCATGGTGAGGTAGGATGTTTAGAAAGGTCCGTACCAGATCCAAGTTCTTACCCGTAACGTTGGATACCTGGAAGATGGGGCAGATCCTCTGGCTCACAAACTGCGTGGCCGTATTAATACACTCTTCCCTATTGTTGATAAAAATAGGCATTTTCTTAGCGCCCGGCGACTTGAGGATCTTAGTAATCTGTTGTATCGTCTGCTCGAGAATATTGGGCGGACAGATATCAATTTTGGTGACCACTACCATGATTGGAACATTCAAGGCCAAGGCTATACCGAGATGCTCCTTGCTCATTCCAATCAGTCCATTATTGGCCGCCACCATAAGTAAGCAATAGTTCGGGCTGCTGGATAATAATCCGAAGACGGTAGTTCTTAGATAACGCTCGTGGCCTGCAAGATCGGTGAAAGTGATGACCTTTGCACTTCGCTTGCCAATCTCCTCCCACGAGAGCTTTCGGCCGGGTATGTCGGAAGTAATCACGTTTCCAATAGTGTCGAAGCCCATGATCTCCATCCCCACCGAACTAGTCCGGCCAGTCTCGATCTCGTGTTTGTGACGGAAGAGGTTCACCCGAGCCTTGCCGCGGCCGTCATCGAGGTCGCCCTTAACGAGTACACCCAGCATAGAACTCTTGCCAGCATCGACTACCAACAAGGATCAGCACGGGGTCCGCCGAGAGTCGAGTGCGGCTGACTCACCGTTCCCAACCACGGCAATGCGGGTTTCTATCACCTCCTCCACGGTTGTAGGCGTCTGCCGGATCAATATCTTGCCAGTGCAGTCCTTGAACTTGTCTTTACTTTTACTTTTATCCTTGTCCTTGTCCTTGTCCTTGTCTTTGCCGTCGCTCCCGCCCGCCGTCGACTCGGACTCCTTCTCGCCTCCGACATTTCTCGTGAGGAGGACATTGCACTTAGCATGTTGTTTTCTGGCGGCCTCCTGCAGCCGGGCCAGGGCTATATCCCACTCAGCGCGGGTGAGTCGCATCGATTCGCCACTATTCTCGAAGCCGAGGTCGAACATGGCCTCGCCATGGCCTTCGGCTAATCGCTCGGCGATGTGCTCGGCGAGCTTGGCCTGATTCGACTCGTCATGCTCGGGCGAGGGTAGGAGCAGCTGTCGCAGGGGGACTTGGGGTTCGGACTCGTCGAAGTTGAGGGTGTCTAGGATGTCGAGCTCTTCGTGGTATTCGGTGGCCGGCTGCGTTGTAGAGGCCGCCGTACCAGAGGCCGCCGTGTTAGGGCCCTCGGGTCTTGTTCGGGGATATCGCAACCCCTGCTGCTTGTCGACGAACTCGGCGAAGTCGCTCAATGCCTGAGCAAGACGTATCAGCGCGGTCATGGTCCTCGGTCATGGTCCTCTGCCGGTCAGGGCGATGCGCATCCGTACCGCTTCACCTTTTCTCCGCTCGTGAGGCGCCAGCTTGGAGGCGCCTTTCCCCGTCATCTTCGCTATCTAATGGATTACGATGGGTTACTGGTGTATTTGAGTGATCATTTGGGCCGACGATGCGTAACAATAAGCGGTGGGGAGGCGGTGACGAAGGCTATCATGAGAAGTGTAATGATGAATGAGAGCAATTGAGTATGTTGACGAGCGATGATTTGGATTAAGTCAAAAAGTTGCTATACTGTGGCAAGGACCTGAGCCGATACGAGCCACTACTATATACTCGCAGCGTAGAGTCATAACACATGAGCTCTCTTAAGTTATGAGTAACACGGGAAATGGGGAAGGCTGCCTGCAGTCTGATCTGGCAGGTCTACCCAGTGTTGCCAGGTCATGACTGTGACGGCATAGGTAACCCTTTCTCGAACCTGGGGCCGCTATCGGTTATCGCAAATAGTGGGTAATTGCCGGGGTTAGTGCTTAAGTGGCGGGCCCAGGTAGGTACAGAAGTACCTACCAAGTACTACATAAATAGGGGAAGGGACGTATATGTAGTATAATCTATAAACGACTGGATTTCTGGCTATACAGCGTCTGACATCTGCTACCACCTAGTAATTGATAAATCATATACCTTAAAAATACAAGGCATAGATCCCTTCTTTTATTACACCAACAGTGACTCGAGATCTTATATTGATCATTAAATAAAGAGTGGCATTTATCGTAACTAGATGTACGTTAAGAAACAATTCCCTCTGCTTCTTAATCTTTGGCTCATAGCGATATCAAGTTACTAAACGTGAAATCCTGGTACGTCCCGTTCGGAATTCCAACCCCCTAACTATTGTCGTGAGCTGCGTGAGCCGTGTGAGCCGTACGACCAGGGAATCCTGTCCTGCCACCCCTGGATCTGCTGATTCAAATGAGAAGAGGAGTCCTCTTCGTAATATTGACTCCCGCCACTCGCAGCATTTGGATCATCATAACCGTAATAACCATTCCCGGAATCCATGCTCGGAGGGACGGAGAACGCCGGGGCCTATGATGAAACAGAAATCGCGTTAGCTCCGGGCCCCTTGAATCGCGAGGTTAAGCAGGTTAAGTACAGGTAAATAAGTACTATTTCGTTCCTCGCTAGGGTAACTCACCGGCGCTGCCATTCGATCAACCCAGAAGACGTACTTGCCGACAATGCAGCAGAGGTCATGGGTAGGGCCGTATATGCCCACGGTCTGGGGGTTGAATCTGTCCTCGATCCAGTACAGGAAGGTTCCCAGGTCCACGTTGTAGGTGCCTCTCTCACCGATGTCTCTGTGCTCTCTGAAAAAGGCTCTCCTGCGCTGGATCCACTGCGGGATTCAGAGTCAGTGACAATGGCTATTCTGAAGAATGGGTTTTCTACGAGTATTTTTTCCCTCGGGCATGAAGCCCCTGAGACATAATTTCGCCTCCTTCTTTGCCAAAATACAACTCTTCAGCCTTATGGAAATAGGGACGGCGGTGAACGTAGGACTAGGTAAATGCTTACGATGCTGTTTCCTGTGAGGCTAGGAGGCAGACCGTATTCGTCCGGGCCGTCGTGGGCTGGTTCGTATTGTAGCGCGTACCTGGATTTTAGCAGCTGCTTGTACAATGACTTCATCAAGACCTCATCACTCGGTACTACTCCCGGGGGGTGTATCTGAGGTTGCATTGACCAGGTAGCTGGTTCGACAATGCCTTGAGGTGAGCCGAGGCTTGCACCGACTGGCAGGGTGCTCTTCGGGGATCAAATATCAGCTAGTTTCTCGTCTGCAGGGAGTGTTTTAAAAAGTCTTGGGAAATTTCAGAATAATTAACGAGGGTGAGAAGCCCTAGCTAGGCCACTCAGACGCCCAAGGCACGTGAAGAGAGGGTAATAGGTGGGCTTCGACAAAACTCACAGGAACGTAGTTGTAGTTGTGTGCCATGATGTTAGTCGAGGTAGCTGTAGTGATGGGTATACCCAGGCAGACCTGGAATATAGTGATTAGCAGTTCTTATACACGAATTTCGGTAATCTAGACTGCTCGAGGAGCTGGCGGCGAGCCGTTGGCAAAGTCATCATAGTACGACACTATTGATCCGCTTTCGACAAACATACTAGGCGTGGGAGACGAGGATAGGTAGGCTTGATGTGATTGTGTCCAAAAATGTATACGGTGAAAGTTACAATGATGTCGGCGCGTGTCTACAGCCCAATCAAGGGACCGAGTAAGCTGACGGTGTTGATTCGTAGGACATGAGAATACGTCCTACTCGCTAGGAGTTACACACCACGTTCGCCGACTGACACATTCCTTACCTTTTATCTGCCGATTTTGTGTACTTCCACATAATAGTTGTCGCACAATAAGAGTCGCCAAGCTTACTCATGTACTCAGACGGCGGACACAAGTGCTCCGTTCGAGGCCCGGGCACAATACCAAGACGGAGTTTATTTGCAGACTACTACTACTTACCATCGGTACGATAATCGTACTCTGGGGACCTCCCTGCAAAGCACTTCGCCGAGACTAGAAGAGCAGAGTCAAAGGGATAATTAAGGGATAGACGGGGGTTTCTATTCGCGAGGGCTGGATACGCTGGCAAGAACCAGAAACGACTGTGTTTTAAAGAAAGCAAGGAATGTGGCCTTGTATATAATAAAGTCTACGAGGAGTTAGCATAATTATCTCCTTGCAATAACCAGTTTAGTCCGTTTTAGATTGCAAGCCACAAGCGGGTTGTTTCGTCTGCCGTACCTACTTCATACTCATTCGAGGAATCAGCTCGGTACCCAAATTTGTGTCTTTTAGCGCGCTATGTGAAGTGCTTGGTGGGCATATTCTGTAAGAGGGATCACTTGGCATCCATCCTCGATAGCAGTACTTTATATAATATAATTACTGCAGTACCTCAAACCATGTGTGTCGAAGTGGATTACAGTGCTATTTTAGCATGCGTGACTGCGCTCTCGCCTACATATACTTGTGCTGCTCTTGTGTTTTGGTAACTCCAACATTGATGTCATATTTCTCTAGTGACTCATACAAAGAATCTCCTCATGATAGCACATGTGTAGTTTAAAACTCGATATGACAGGAACTGTTATTGACGCGTGACCATTATTTAGTGTAAGGCTATTCGGTGTAGTGCGATGAAGCGCACCATGCTGAATGCTGGTAACGTCTTGATCCCAGGGGCAATAATCATGTAATCCACCCCTGGCCAACAAGACAGCACGTTGATGTGAGTCTCGCTCAAAGTCTATGAATTATCGCCCAATTCCTGTACCACATCATTTCGAATCCTCCTTCGTCTTTTCGGCAATCTTTTTCGCCTTCTCCAGCTTTGTCTCCAACAATTTCTTCAGTTCTTCCGTGGTTTCCTCTAATAGCTTCTCTCCCTCGTCCTTGTGCTTCTCGGCAACCTCCCTCAGTTGGTTTACCTTTTTCAGGATCTCTGAGCCGCTAGGGATCATGTCAAAGTATTGGTCGATACCGAGACTGCTTGCAGCCTGCTCACCCTTTGACTTGGCCTTGTTGATGTAGTCCTCGAGAGCGCCTGTGTCACCCGACTCGACCGCCTTCTTCGCTTCACCAAAGATTTCTTTCGCGTTTCCCTGCTTCAAGGCATCTGCGTTCTTCTCAATCAATTCCTTGACCTTTGGGTTCTTCTCAAGGTAAGGCTTTGCCCCTTCTAGAGCTTTATCCCAGGCTTCGTCGCCGAGTTTCTTCACCTGCTCAATCTTGTCCTCGACTAAGCGGCGTACCTTGTCCAAATTGGAAGCACTGACACCGCCTGCCAATATTTCCTTTGCCTGCTTCCACGTCTGTTCGACCTGCTTCTTTGCCTCGGGGCCATAGTTCTCGCCCATCTCTTTCAGCTTGTCGATGCTTCCACCGAATTTCTTCTTGGCCTGGGGGTGATTATCGAGGATGTCGCCAAGCGCATTACCGGTCAGATCTCCAAACTTGGCTGCCAGATCAGTCAAAATATTGTATGCTTTCGATGCCGCTTCTAAGCTGAGACCTTCTTTCGATAATTGCTGGAACTGCTTATATGCATCGTTGACGATCTGGTTGACTTCCTCTCCGTGATTCTCTTTCAGTGTCTCGACGTCTTTGAACACTGTGTCAACGTATTGCCTTCCACCTGGTACCCAAGCGACATACTATATGGCATCACGAATTAGATACTACGGCTAGAACCACTCGTTGAACTTGTGCCTAATGGGTGTCGCGATTGTGGGAAATGATTGGCAAATGATGAGAGGTACGTACGGAGTAGGCAAATTCTTTGATATACTTGATTGCGCCGTCCGCATCAGGCGTCGCGCCTTGAAGTTGCTTGGCAGCCTCATTATACTTCTTACTGACCTCCTTTGCACCTTTGTTGATAGTTCGGTGCATCTTACCCGACGGGGTCAGGAGGTATAGACCGTAGAGAGCCATGCCAGCTGCTAAGCCGCCCGCTGCACCGGCGACGAAAGATGAGCTACCCTTCCCGGCGGCATTTGTCGATGTTGACGACGGCGACGAGGATTGGAAACGAACTCGTGCTGGGCATGGTGTGCGACGAATGCCGGTAGACCGCGTCAGCGTGGTTCTGGCGGTACATCTTGCGGCGTTCATGGTGATATGTGGTGTTTTGGTGGATTCTAGGAGAGGTAGGAGCTTAAAAGATAATAATGACTTGTAGGATCATCAATCTGAATCAAGGAAGGTCTTAGGTGCACTTAGACGGTTGGGTGGTTGGCGGGACGGGATGTAGTGAATATTGTCTCGATTGTCACGGCGGCTTCGTAAGTTGGAGGAATGCTGGAATATTTATTCAAATATTTTGACTTAGCATTTGCACAATACCAAGGTTAGAATACTACGTCACGACTCACGATGTAGCTCGACGTCAAGGAACATTAACCTTGCGCAGTGTACCAAGTTCCCAATTGAGCTTTTAATCCTAATGCAGTGCCCAGGTACTAGCTATTTGCCTAATTCGGATTGCATTTGTTTGCATCGATGATGTCATTGCGGCGTAATTGTACCAGGGCACCGAGACCCTGGTATCTCAGGTACTGCGTACCGGCAAATGTTTGATAGAGGGCCGATACCACTGCGAGACGACGATGCGATACCTACACCTGGATGTTTTACATGAAGTACTAAATGAATAAATAAATGACTACCTACACAATGCAATACCGATGTACATACAGAACATATCCCGCTGATTCTAGCCAATGATAAAAAGCAATCTATCCAAATAGTAACGAATGTATGAGAATGAAGTAAGAGTCTCACAGCTTCGCCTTGCCCCAGGGCTTGCCCGTCTCGTCCTTAGAGGTAGCCATCGCATTTCTCTTACTGTCGCCTCCATGCGGAATAGCAGAAGGCTCATCAAAGACAGTGGCATTTGCTTTTTCTTTGCGGCTCTCCGCCTCGACATATTGCCGTTCACCCTCGCCTACGTAAAGCTGGCGAGGACGCCAGATCTTGACACCGGACGGGTTGAGCATCATCTGACGCCAGTGGGCGAGCCATCCGACGCAACGAGGCACGGCAAATAGCACGGGATAGAAGTCAAGCGGGAAGCCCATGGCTTGGTAAATGAGACCCGAGTAGAAATCGACATTCGGGTAGAGATTTCGACTGCGCATGAACTCGCTCTTGCGCGCGTAGTCGGCAAGTGTCAGTGCCGTGTCCAAGAGCTTGTTGCGTCCTGTGACTTCAAACACCTCCTCGGCTAGTGCGCGGATGGCGGTTGACCGGGGATCCACGTTCTTATACACGCGGTGGCCGAAGCCGACGAGGACGCGTTCTCGTCGCTCGACCTTCTCCATAAATGCTGGAACATTCTCCGGCGAGCCGATCTCCATTAGCATACGAATTGCGCTCTCTGAAGCGCCGCCGTGTGAAGGGCCATATAGCGCGGCACAGCCGGCCGCCACTACACTGAACGGGTCTACTAACGAGCTGCCCACCTGGAGAACGGTCGCCGTTGAGCAGTTGACCTCGTGATCGGCATGGATGATGAAGAGAGCGTCAAGCGCCTTCTCCAGAACGGGATGGGGCTTGTATTCGGTGCCGGAGAGGCGATCTAGTAAATACAAGAAATTGCCCGTGTACGATAAGCCGTGAGCAGGGCGATTAAACGGTCGGCCCTGTCGCATTCGATACGATGCAGCGGCCAAGGTCGGCGCCTTGCCAATGATACGAAGAATCTGCTTGTCCAGTATCTGCAGAGATGCTATGTCCCCGGACGCGGCGTTGGTATAGAGCTTCTGTCCCGCAAGCGAGGGGTTGGCCTCGGGGGCGAAGGCGCCCATGGTGGCAAAAGCCGCGGTCAGCATAGACATGGGGTGCGAGTCGTATCGGAATGACTTGAACATGCCCTCGATGTCGGAGTGAATGTAATTGTGGTGCATGACCTCATTTTCCCACGTCTCATACTGCGAACTTGTCGGTAGCTCACCGTATATGAGTAGAAAGGCCGTCTCGAGGAAGTTGCTCTTCTTGACAAGCTGCTCAATGGGATAGCCGCGGTAGCGAAGAACACCCTCCAGACCATTGATATAGGTGATCTTACTCTGCACCACAGCCGTGTTCAGGTAGGCCGGGTCATACAGCCCTATATGAGATGACATATTAGCAGATGAACAGCAGCCACTTCCGGTAGACTCAAGACTACATACTGAGGCCTTGCTCCGTCTCATCTTCTCGCCGATCCTTCCCCTGCCTGGCTCTAATCTTCTTGAAGTCGGTCGCTAGCACGGAGTTGTGGTTGATAGGGATTTCATAGACCTTATTGGTCCGGTTGTCCACCACCGTCAGCGACTGGCGAGGCGCTTGTTTTGAGACTACTGTCATACTTGTGAGCGGAACGGTAGCTAGTGAGTTAGTGAGTGAGCTGGACGTGAACGAGGGCGCCCCTTTACGTTGCCAAGTGAGAATAGAAGTAAGTTGTTCGGATCTTTTGTGTGACTGACTGAGGCGTGGATTTCTATTCTCAACACTTCAATTCTTCAGGTCAAATGGATGATAGGGAATGCCTTGTGACTTGTGAGACGCTCCGGGGTAAGACTCGGTTCCACCAGTAAGGTAGCGTGGAATTGAGGCTGATTCGTTCATGCCGAGGTTACCTTAGCTTGTGCTCGGCATTCCGAGGCAGCCAGAAGTCCCAGTCCCAATCCTACCTCCTTTCCTGGGTTGACGGGGGTGCCACACTGTGGCTGTTGAAGGTAAGTGGGGCATCCCCGCGGAAGAGACACCTTGGACCTTATCTTAGGTATCTAGGCAACCTAGGTACCTAATACAACACCTGGCAAAGCATGTACCTGCCTATCAATTTTAAGGCTCTTTTGCGCTCTGCAGAGTTAACTAACCGCATGAGAATTGCTGCGGTGCATTGAATGTTGAGCTGGAGAATTGTTCGCAGTCGCTTTTTCCTCTGAGGTAAAATAAATTTGTCCAATTCCGAAATCTTCAATTATCTTCATTGTAAATATGCGTACGCGGTCGGGACATTACGTCAGGGACCACAGGCTGGTCCCTACCAGTTACTTACCAAATTGACCTAATGGTTACCTAGGTACGAAGTACTTCATGTGAAATGTCGTATCGGGAAGACGGAACAAGTTTCCGTATGCTTGGCAAGGTACGGTCAATCGCGTAAATCTATGAAGTAGAAGGGAGAGTTCCTAGGAACTCTCCTACACCTCAATACATAGGGCAGTTGCCCCAGTCCGGCCCGGCCGTATCGCTACAGCCGCAATATATCTGGAGCCGAAGTCTCTTCCAGATATATTGCACTGTTCCACCACTTTGGGACCTGCGCTCAGACTACCTAAGGTGTGACCACTCGTCCAGTCGTGCTGGCTCCACAGGTTGCAGCCAATCAGGCGGCTGCACCAGCCAACACTCCTTTATGTACCCTACCTACCTAGTAGGTAGCAGTCTTTTTGTGTTGAATTTTGAAGTTATTCACACGTAAGCTCCTCTTGCGCTATTGGCTTTGATAAGAGAAAATGAGATTTATAGACAACAATGGCAGCCAGCCTGGACAATCAAAGTACACACAAACTGATGTTACCTGTGAGTGACTACTGTCTCATGGTAAGTAAAGACGCGCACTGCATGGACAGGATGTAAGCGTGTATCATATGTAGGTGCCCTACCTGGCAACTAAATCATTAGTATGTCCGAAGTACCCAGGTAGCCAAACAGCTAAGGTTAACTACGCGTTTCCCCCAACAAACTACGAAGGGCTCAGACTAAACACCACCTGAATAGCCTCATCAACTCAGAAACCACTTAGTCACGGGTCTTCGTTGGCTCTGAATCATTCTATCATTCACCAAGTCACAGTCATAGTCACAGCACAAGGCAGAACGCTCTCACAAGAATCATGGTGTACGTTATGGAATTCTACGTCGATGGCGGCTGTCGAGGCAATGGCCAAGCGTGGTCCATTGGCGCTGCTGCGTGCTGCTTGACGAAAAGCCATAATAGGGGTTACAGGTACAGGACGACGTCCCTACCACGTCATCCTACGCCGACAAATCAACGAGCCGAGATCGCCGCCATCATCATGGCACTTGAATGGGCGCTGGAGAAATATGACGAACTGGACTCATACCCCGACCTAGACGTCCGGATCCACACCGACTCTCGGTACGCCGTCGGATGTATGGACAACTGGATTTACAAGTGGGTACGGAATGGATGGGTCAATTCTGCGGGCAATGAGGTCGCCAACCGTGATTTGATTGAAGAGGCGTCTGATCTGGATGACAAGGTTAAGGACCTGGGCGCCGTGAGGTACATCTGGGTCCCTCGGTCGGAGAACGAAGACGCCGATAGACACTGCAACGAGGAACTGGACGAAATGGAGTAGTATTGAGGATGCTCCATGTCTGGCCGTCGAGGCGTGCGCAGTTATTCCGCGCACGTCTACGAATAAGCTCTATGATCCCTCTCACCTTTATGCCAGGCAATGCCAATAGGCACTTAGCTGACCTAGGCGGTCGTCTGGCAACTTGTGTCTAGCAACTTATCGTTCCGGGCAGATCAGGGCCTGGGGACGGTTGGTCCCTGTCATGTTGCGTGGTCCGATCCATCTTCACGAGTTTGCAAACAAGTCGGCGCGACAACAACAAGAACTGCCACTACAGCACCTTGCCCCAAAGTTGTACGGCATTAGCCGTCTACTTGATGGATACCCGAGCTATAACACGACAGACCATCCCGAATCAATTTCTCTCTCGGGTAGATGTTACGAGCAATGTGCTGGATCCACCATTTCCTAAAACTACGACACCTAAAAAAACCCCCCATATGCACTAGATCTGATAGACGAATGTGGACTAATTATATTGAACCGTAAACATGTCAATCTGTCTTCCCCCACGAATTTGCCTGAGCACACTCGTACTTTACGCACCGATCCTAATTCAGATCATAAGCTGCGAAGAGCATAGAATCTGGCTATGATTACTCGACTTCTGTACAGCTCTTGTGCCAGGCGTTGGCCCTGCCATTGACCTGCGCGCATCTCCCCAGTCTTTTCCTCTTCACTGAAACACAACTTTCACTGACACATCATGATTTCCCCAGCCCTGTACGGTGTACCCTAGACGGCATATCTACCCTATTTATGGACAAAATAATAACAAATACTGACCTCTACCTGTCTTCTCACATAGCTGTTGTAATCGTGACGTTTCACCAGAGTTTAGTCAGGAGTTCGCGGTATGGAGTGGAGCGAGTCATCGTTGGGGTCACACCAATAGGAGTAGCCCCCATGACCACTTGAAGTATAGAGGGCCATCAGCTCCAAGCTCCTTGGCTTGGCTATCACTTACGGATGCATTCATAGCGCCCGACCCTCTACATAGACGTATTCTAGGCTACTAGATGACACACTACGCCATACGTGGCAATGTGGTAATACCGCGCGTTATACTATCGCAGAAGCAGAGCGTAGTCAAGTCTTACAGAATAGGCCTGGCATATAATATGGACAGTATTAATTCCGGCTTGTAAAGTTTACTGGCCATAATAACACCTAGAATAATATGTGTCTCAATTCTGATCCTAATTCTGCAGCTATCAGAATAAGCCTGTATCTCATTAGTTCTAGAGATCACGATAGGGGAATAATCAAGTTGATGAAATATGGGGTTTCAGTTATGTAGTCTTCATAGCATACGACAGGAATCCTTTCATCTTATTTTCACGGTGAGCATGTTGACTCCCATTAGTCCCCCCTGCGAATCCATCTTTAGACATCTTCAGATTGCTTGAATCAGGAGCTATACGAAGATTTATACGGGGCGTACTAACTTGAATAATTGTGTATGTGTCACACGGCAAAGGACCCTCGCCGCCGAAACAGCCTTATACGGCCGAACAGCCCGAAGGATACTGGAGTCTGCTAGGCATTCTGATACCGCTGAATGCACTCTCCCTATATTGATCCGAGACTCTTAGGAGAGGCAACTATAGCCGGATCTAAGGAAGGGACAGTTATTGTAAACGTTATAGATAAGTAGGTCAAAGGAGCACCCTTCAGTATGAAGCAGGAAAGCCATCGGACCTTGACCAAAGTGAATTATAGCTTAATTGAATACTGCATTCCAAGTCCTTGAGGATCCAAGCCCTTGTTACAGTATGTCCAGGGTTTATTCCTTTCGTCATAGGGTGCCCCTTCTAGAAACAGAGGTCTGTAGAATTGTATATGAGAACCAAGTGATCCTAATCACTTCATGCGTAGAGAGCCGACTTAACCAAACATGATTGATTTGAATGCCGATGGTCAGATTTCCTCCAAGATTGACTGAACCACCGCGTCACCTGCCATCGTATAACTCCTTCTTGGACGGTCTATGTTAAAGGGTTTCACAACAGAGCGAGTAGATACACCTACTAGTTATAATAGGTAGTGATTGTGGACTTGATAGATTGGAGTTGGACTAGAACAACAGGCAGGGCCCGGCGAAATGATGAATTTTTTACGGAATAGCCGAAATACTAGGGGGTTCTAAGAAATTTTTCTTAGTCCAGGGTGCTTTACCAGTCGGTAATCACGTCTCACTCTTCTAACTCATTACCTCAACGAGACCGATTACAGAATTCAACTAGCTTCAGTTCCCATTAGGAATCCTCGTCCTCGTCCTCCTCGGGTATCTCAAAACACGGTACCACGCGAATATCCCAACGCTCTTGTTCCCAGGCCGTAACCGGAGGCATAGCTCCGGCCACAGCCTGAACCCACGACTCCCTCGCCAGCGGGTCCTTGGCCGAGACCTCTTCGAGTTCCGGAGTGGCATCGTAAATACCATTCCAATGTCGAAACTCGCAAAGGATTGTCCGGCCGTTGTTTTCCCCCTCGTTCTGTTCCAGTTTCCCGAATTTCTCGTCGACCCAGACGTCTTCACCAATGACCCAAAACCATGCCACGAGATGTCGCATGTGCGGAAATGGGACCCGCCACGTAATGACCTCGCAGCCGTGGGGAGTAAAAGCGCCGAACGCATGGCGCACAGCCCAGTACCACTTCAGGCGTATGGTAACGTCATTGTGCGGTATCATGAGGGCTGTGAAGGTTACGCGGCCCGCCAGATCCGGAGTCGGATAACCTTCTACCTGCCTAAAGGTGAGGAACCGCGACGGCGGCGGCGGTAATGAATTATTGTCTAGTGATAGATCTCGTAGAGACGAGCCAGACACAACAGAGGCTTGCCTATTGTCGTTCTCAGGCAGGCCTAGCAGGAACTCTGAACAGGCGGGAGACTCCTTGAAATCCTCCAAGGCATCTGATGTCTCCCATACTGATTTTATAAGGGGTTAACAAAATGTATCAAGCCCCTGAACCACCCAGATGGACTTTGGGTAAAGGAATAATTTCCGATTTAACGCACAAATGATAAAGGCGGCTTGCTCGGGGGTTTCGACGATCCTCCCAAGCCAGGCCTTTAGGCAACCCTCTACCCCCGCAAGAGGACCGAGCTGCACATCCGCGGGGTTCCCCGGCCATATTGGCCAGTCCTGCCCAAGCGGCAGGTGGAATCGTGTCCAGCTTGTTGGTTGTCCTGCCACACTGGGCCGCCGGGTTTGCTTAGTACGAGCCATGATACAACGGCACTAGATGAAGATGACGTTTTGAGGGTGCGGTAATGCGAAGTATAGGTCAAAATGATTATGACAAAAACCGAGAGACAGAGGTAGCCAGATATATCGTTAGAAGGGGCTCTGTGGTGGGTCAAAGGAGGTTGATTCCAGTTATTTAATAGGCCAGCAAAGGGGGGGAAGGCCGGGTTGCCACTCCTTCCAGCGGGGTCCAAGTCGACTGGACGAACAGAATATACGGAATAATAAACAAGTAGTACGCTAGTCATGGCTCTCAGCCCTGCAGGTCATATATTAGTAGAAAAGGGCCCTTTGGAGTATTCCATCCAGAGTTATCTCCTTTCCTCCTCACCATATAATTAATATACGTTTCCAGAATCCGTTGTACGGTACCGTAAATGGCACTACCGTGACAATAACTACTAGATTACGTTTGAGTTATATAAAACGCTACAAAAGAAAAAAGTATTTAAGCACAATAAAAACCTGAACACCACTACAAGGATTCCTATGTTGTGGTTCGTCCGCCAGCCCCTTAACTCCATACACCTCCTATGTATACTTAGCTATACTGTCGCCAATATAACTCATACTACCCTGTCTCCAATTTCCTTATCACTCTTTGGCATCCACGAGGGCCTAGATGCCTTTCCTCGAACTATAGTGTCAATGTCCGCCTGGCACGACTTGCCATGGACCATCAGTCCCCAATAGTGAAGATCGTTTATACTGCTCAACAGAAGCCCAACGCTGTCAAGCTTGGAACAATTCCCACAGTGCATGCTAAACATAGTACAGCCAGTCCAATCATCATAGGTCTTCGGCATAGTATACCAGAGCTCCCACGTCGACCCTACGAATGTAATGCCATAGTGCTGCATCTGGAGCTTCTGCTCCTCCGACCAATTATTGTCCTCACTCTTTATCCGAAGCGCTGCGCGCTTTAAACGCCAACGATTATACAATGCCATTGCTGAAGCAACGGCAACCTGGTTTTCGGCTGTAGTAGCAGCCTCATTAAATTCGATTGTAAGATACGGGGAAAATGCTCGCTCCTGTATAACTGAGACGTACTTCTTAACGTTATCGCGGAAAACAAGTGGGAAAGCTTGGAGAGAGATGTAATACGCGCAGTCTGGGCGAATGTCCCACTCGTATTGTTTCTCAGACGAAGCAACTTGTTTCTCAGATGACGCAACCTGTTTCTCAGATGAAGCAATACGTGGGGGTTTTTCCCATTGATTTAGCGACGGCTTCTGAACAAGTTGTAGCATGCGCACTGGTAGCCAACGCTCATCGGATGTCTCTAGCAGCGCTGGAATCCGACGTTCATCGAGCAATATATCGTGTAAAGCATATGCCGAATACTCCGCTTCATTGCATCCATATGTGTTCATAGCGCAGTATTCCTGTTGGATGCGCTCTTTCTCAGTGTCGGGGTCTCGCCACAGATGAAGAGGGAGCATCTTTTTGTAGGCATTAAAGCGCTCTATATGATCCCTGGGTAGCCCCGAAAAGCGGAAGTGATCGTAAAAGCTATTTGTTAAGCTTTGTTTTTCGATTGTAATCCCGTATAGCGCTAGAACTGATGTTTCGAAGTCCAAATCGTTAACTTTAGCTGTCAGTGTAATAGGTGTAGTAGACGCTTGTTGCTGGCGCCGTCTGGATGTTGAGGTCGATGCTGATATTGGGGTTTCTGTTGCAGATGGTGTTCTCTTTGTATTTGCCCTCTTTCCCTTTGAGCTCTCTGTGCCGTCGTTGTATGTCATGACGCTCTGCCACAGTTGTGCAATATGCTCCGGATCGGTGGCAGCAACGTCGGAGCATGTTGGGGGCTGCCTACTGCGGGGTTCAAGCCGCTGCATCTTACTATCGGAGACTTCGGATGTACGATTGCGAACCCGGGCCGGCGCGCGTTGGGCGTCATAAAACGTATGTGAGGCCATCATCGTTGCGTTAGAGATCCGGCGAGAGCATGATTCGGACCGATATAGACTGGGGCGTAGCTGGGTTGTCTTGGACGATGCGGTGTTCGATGAAGACAGGCGCAATTGTTGAAGAAAGAAGCGAGGGATGAGAGGACAGCGGAGAGGACAGCGGGTGACTAAGAGTGATGGCGGTGCTAAATTACTTCGTGGAAACAAGTAAATAAACAAGGCCTGGTCGCTACCTAGGTACCTGTAGGTACCTACCTATGTATGGTGGGGCATGATGAAGGACTGCTGCACTGCCGCAGCGAGCCAGCGTGAAGCCACATAAATCGAGTACAAGAGTTGTCCAAGTCGATTACCCGCCTGGACTTATTACGTCTCCAGGCTAAGCAGCAGCACTTAAAGCTCTAAGGCCCAATAATAAGCTCGGCGATATAGTGGGTCTTGTCAGAATACAGCATGGTGGCTAGAAAAGCGGCATCGTTCGGGGCAGAAGGAGCAGCATGACCCGGCGACTCAATGCGGTGCACCGGCGGAGTCAACATGCCGATGACAAAACGGAGGCCCGGCGGCTACAAGGTGGCATAGCAGAACCTGCCGGCGTCGCCGCATTGCCACGACCCGCATAATGAATCAGCGCGTGCTCTCGTGCCGAGTTCCTAATATTGCTTCTATATTATAGTTCTATCCTAGTTAAGCTACTTCGAGCTCAGCTTTTACGAATAAACTACTACTCCCTTTAATTGTGTCATACTTTGAGTTAACTGTTATTATTCAACCTCCTTGAAGCACCAAACAGCAAGTTTCTAGCGTACGGGTAGGTGTTATATATCCTTTATGTTAATATAAGCCCTTGGGACCTTCTTCGTATCTAGGAGTTAGTTACTTAGGAATTAATCGATTGCTTCTCTAGGTCTTAGTGACGCATTAGTTGCTGATATTATGAACAGGTTCTTGTCAATTGAAGCACTATACCTTTTAATCTAAACTGAGCAGGTCTATATATCCCTTTTCTACCTAACAAGCTCAATATATCAGTAGAGAGAGCTTTGAGAACATGAACTATCCTACGAAAGCCCAGTAATTATATAACTTAGTGCGATAACAGATAATTGGCCAGTTATATCTATTGTCGGGAAACATGGGCGTAGATTGAGCGTGCTATCTCTACAATCGACAGCTACTTCGAGCTATATAAGGTAAGGCTGCCCCTCACGGACCGGCGGGTCACGAACCACCTTTTTACTAGTAAAACCGCTATTTCCAGCTAGTGCTAAAAAATCGGAGAGAAATCAGAAAAATGTAGAACCAGCGGTAAACTAGTCCTAAAATAGAAATAATAAACATATATTTTTTCTAATTTAATTAATCGAGTAATTATAATTATAATACCACTTTTGCTTTTAAAAAATCTAAAAAAACCTAGCTTAAACATTTGCCTATATAAATTACTAGTAAATCTATTAACTATACTTTAAATCTAAGAAACACTAATATTTTAACTATTTTTAGTATAACAGAAAGTGGGGCTTAAAGCTCCGCTTTTAAATTTCTAATTATAAAAATATAAAAATTTATTAAATCTTTTAAAAAATATATATATAATAGGTTTTTTAAATAAACTATAGCTTAAAAACTAAAATAATATTAGTTTTTTATATATATAAAATATTATATATTTATATATAAGGGATTATACTATTTGTCACAGCTTTAGTAGCTAGTGCCTATAGCAAAAATTACTACTACTAAGCTATAATAACTGTAGTAAATGTATAATAAGTAGCGAATAAGTAGTAAGTATAAATAGAAGCATACATATATATTAAAGATTCTATATAATAGCTTTCTTTTCTTTTTTTTCTTTTTTTTTTAAGTTGTTTATTTTATCTTAATATATAGTAATTAAATTCTTATATTTAGCTGCTAGCATTATAACTTATAACAATAAACAACTTTAACCTTATAGTTTAAAAAGACAGTAAATTTCTTAATTCTGATACTATAGTTTAAAAAAACAATTCTAAAGCAGCTAAATTAGCTAAAAAATAGGTTTACTTTAAACTAATACGATTAATAAAACTAGACCCCCGAAGTTAAGTTAAATATAATAACAAAGTCTAAAAAGAAAGCTTTATAACTTACTAATTCTTTATAGGTAAGCAATATAATTTACAAAAGTTTTAAACTTATACTTTAAATAATAATAAATTTTAAAACGCTTTAAAAGAACTTAAAGATAAAAAGTCCTATTAATACTTTAAAGACTATGTAGTCTTAATAAACAAAATATATAAAGAAGGTTTCTATAACGGCAATAATAAAACCATATATATAGTAATACAAAATTATATAAAAGTAAACGCAATATACTTTATAGCTAAAAATAATACCTTATATATCTTTTTTATAGCTTTATTTAATAAAAGTAAAAAAGTATAAGCTAGCTTTAATAAGCTAATTATTTAAAAATAATTTAATCAAATGTTTATAGATTATTTAGATATAATATACTAAAAGTTTAAAATAAAAACCTTTTTAGTAATAAAAGCTTTATTAGTTAGCAAAAATATTAACAATATTGTAACTATATTAAATAAAAATGTTAGCTTAATATACTACTAGGTATATAAGTTTAAGGCTTAAATAGTAGCTTTAAATAAATATTTAGAAATAGTAAAAAGTACTAACATTTTTAACAAAAGTATGATTAAAAATTAAGCTATTAATAAAGCCTAAAAAGTATAGTTAGCTAAAGTTAATAAGCTAAAAGCTACTAATAAGGCTTTAAAAACTAAATTTTTTTAGCTTTTATAGTATTATAATACTTAAGCCTAAGCTTTTGCTAATATAACAACTAGTATAAGTATAATAACTAGCGCAGGCATAATAACTAGCGCATAAAGAAAAAAAATACCAGCTTTAAGTATTACTAATTATACTAAAAAAAAAATGCAATAATTAGCTAAAGTTAAATCTTTTTTTATATTTATAAGCAATAAGCCTAAAATTAGAAAACTTAAGGTAAAATTTAAATATTAGTTTATATTACTTAAAAATAAACTTATAAAAAACTCTAATTACTAAGATATAAAAAAGGAACAAATTGTTTATATTATTAATTATATAGCTAGTTTTATGTTAAATAGCTTAATTAACTTTATTATTAGCAATAAAAAATAGAAGCCTATTTTAAAGATTAGCTAAAAAGTACTTAATTACTTGCACTTTTAGTACTATAATTTTAATAAATATAAAACAGCTTAATATAAATATATTTACAACCTCGATATAAAACCTAATAATTACTTTATTAAGTATAAAATTAAGTTTATATATTATACTAATTAAGCATATGTTATTTTAACTAAGTATAAGTAAAATATATATAACTAATTTCTAAAACATTTAAATAAACTAGCTATTAAAAAGCTAAAGAACTTTTAAGTTACTTTTGCTTAATACTGCAACTTTATTTAGATATATAACTACTAGTAGTATAAAAACTTTTTTATTAGTAAAGCTTATAAGGAAAAAAAAGCAGCTAAAAACTTAAAGCTATTTAATACGACTACTTTAGCAGGAAGTACTAATAGTTTAAAACTAAACAATTAGGTACTAAATAGCCTATATCTTAATTATAGCAACAATTTTAATTACTTTAGCATTAAAATAATAAGAAATATAAACAATAAATATATAGTTTATATAAAGCTTAACTTTAATTAGATAAAACGTTTTATTATAACTAGGAAGTATTTTACTTACTATAAATATAAATACTATAGCTTTAATTATTTATATAAAAAAGATTATAAGTAATTAAATAGCGCTTATATTAACGCTATTATTGCTAAAGCTTTAAGTAAAAGCTATAATAACAAAATATTAAGCTTATAATAGCTAAAAAAGGCAACTTAAAAAAAGTAAACTCTTATTTTAAGTATTTAACTATATTAGCACTAAAAATAAAGCAGTATAAAAAGATTTTATTTAACTTTTTATAAAAACTTTTTAAAAGAAATCTTTTTTTTATAAAATATACTATAGCAAATAATAAACTTACTTTAACTACTAAATTATTAGCTAATATAAAAGCTAATATATACTTACTTATTAGCGTAAAATTTGCTATAAAAGTATTAAAGTATTTTTAAACTAAACAAATTATAAGCTTTAATTTAGCTACTATTATAAAATATAACAGAAAAACTATATAAAAGGTTAATATAGCTTTTAAAGCTTATTTCTAAATATAAAAACAAATTATACCTAATATACCTTTATTAGTTTTAAATATAAAATATAATATTATTATTAGCAAAAAGTTTTTTAATTATTATAATATATTTATTAATACTAAAAAATGCTAACTTTTCTTTCTTATAAATTAAAAGCCTAAATATTGTTTATTAAATATTTCTATAAATAAAGCTAATAACTTTATTTTTAATTTTAATTATTAAAAAAATATAAATTAACATACTAAAGTAATAAAATTAAAAGACTAGCAATATTATAATAGTTATACTAGCTAAATCTAAAACCTTAAGAGGTTAAAAAAATTAGGCTAAATTTAAAATTATATTTAAAAATTAAAAAACTTAAAAAAAGTAATTTCTAACTAAAATTAGCTAGTTTTAATCCCTAAAGTTATTTTTAAACCTTTATAAGTTAGCTTAAATAAAAGCACTAATTATATATAATAAAGAACTAGCAAGATAAGTTAAATACTTAATAAAAATAATTATAAAGCTTTACTTTAAATTATACCGTATATATAAATAGCCGATTGCTTAAAAAAGCTTAAAAAAACAAAAAATACTAAAAGATTATATAAACTATAATATAACGCTATAAGATAGTATAAGTACTAACTTATAAAAATTGCAATTATAAATATATATATATTTAATTTTATAATAAAATAAAAAAATACTAAAAGCTATAAAACTATTATACTATATAAGTTAAACTAAATAATTAAGCAAAAAAAGCACGAAATATTAAGCTAAAATAAATAAAAATTATAAAAAGTAGCTTTAAAATTAATACTTAAAAAATATTACAAATATTTAGATATATTTAGTAAAACATTTTTTAATAATATACTACTATAATAACTAAGCATAAACTATTATATAGTACTAAATAAAAAGCTAAAAACCTTAAAGTATAATATGCTATATAAAATAACGCTAAAAAAAGCTAAAACTTATTGCAAATATATATAAAAAAATCTTATAAAAAATTTATTAAACTTATTATAGCGCTATAAGTTATACTAATACTTTTTACTTATAAAAAAAATAAATTATTATAACTATATATAAACTATTAAAAATTAAACGCTATAACGTAAAAAAATTGTTATTTACTACTATTAATAAATAAAACTTTTTTTTATATTTTTAAGGCTAAAGTTTTTACTAAAATTAATATCTGCTAGATATTTTACTATATTAAAATAGCAAAAAGGAATAAATTTTTTATAGCTTTTTAAACATAATATAAAGCTTATAAGTTTAAGGTTTTTTTTTTTTAAATTAACAAATAGTTTAACTACTTTTTAATAGTATATTAATAATATACTAAAAAATTATTTTAATATTTTTTATATAGCTTATATTAACAATATTTTAATATATTTTAATAATAAGTTTAAATATAAATATTATATAAATAAGGTATTAGCTTAACTATATAAAACTAAGCTATAAGTAGATTTAAAGAAATATAAATTTTATATTACTAAAATAAAGTTTTTAAGGTTTATTATAAGTACTAAAAGTATTAAAGTAAACTTTAGCAAAGTTAAAATAGTATAATAATAAAAAATATTATATAAAAATAAGAAAGCTTAACTAAAAAAAGTTTATTTTTTCTTAAGGTTTTATAACTTTTATTAAAAATTTATTAAAAAGTATAACTATATAGTTAAACTATTTACTAATTTAATATATACTAATGCTTTATTAAATTAGACTAACTAATGCTAACAAGTGTTTAAGCAGCTAAAATTAGCTTTAATTAACGCTTTTATTTTTTAATATTTTTTTTATAAAGCTAAAATTTAAATAAAAACTAATACTTTAAACGGTATTATAATAAGCGTGCTAATATAACATAATAATAAAGCTAACCTTTAAAAGCTAGTAGCTTTTTATTTAGAATTACTTTATAATGTTAAATTAAACTATAGTATTTATAACAAAAAAATACTTGCTATAATAAAAGGATTTATTTACTGGTATACTAAATTAATTAAGCTATAATGTTAGCAACTTTTTATTATAGTAACTAATTATAAAGCCTTAGTATACTTTAGTATAAAATAAGTGCTTAACTTATAATAAGTAAAATAAGCTAAGTTAATTTTTTATTATAACTTTATAATTACTTACTAACCTAGATTTTGTAATACTATTGTTAACATTTTTTTTTGTTCTATAGAAGACTTAAAAACGTAGAAATAAAAGCAGAATAAGCAGAAAACAATAGCATTATTTAAGCTTACTACTTCTACAATTAAAATAAACAGAAAGCTATTAAAAATATATATACTAAATAAAATTGTACTACTTTTACTATTTGGTATTATATTAACTAATATAGTACTTACTGCTAATTAACAAAATATTATATTATATAACTACTAAAAAAAAGCTTATACTAAAAAAAACTTAAACTAAAATATGCTAAAAGATCTAGTATTATATAAAAAATAACTAGTAGTACTTAATATAAATAACCTTTAAATAAAAATAATTAAAAAAGTATATAAGTAATTAATAATTATATACTTTAAATATAGTAAAACTTAATACTTAATAGCTTAATAATACTAATAGCTAAAGCTATATATAACTATAGACTAATATATAGCTAATTATTCTTATAAATCCGCTAAAATATTATATAATAAAACTTTTAGCAAGCTAACTCTATTACTAGTACTTAATTATGCTTAATAATATATTATAGTAGATTTTAAAAGCTTTTTTACAAATAAAAACAAAAATAATATAACTTTTTATATTATAAACTAACTTATAAAGCTAACATAAATAATTATATATAAAAATAAAGCAATAGCTAAAAATATAGCAGAAATATTCTATTAAAGTTTTTTTTATATTTTAAGCTAGCTTAAAAGATTTACTAATAACTAAAAATTCTAGTTTATTATAGATTTTATAAATAAGCTATTTAAAATATATAAAACTAAGCTAAGCTTTTTTTTAGCTAAATATAAACAAATAATAAATTAGGTCAAAATTATATACTAATAGATTAACTAGTAACTCTGCTTTTATATAAATTACTTTTAAAAGAACTAGTTTTAAGTATTACTTACTTTAAACGCTATATAAGCCTTATTGCTATATAAGTCTTTAAAAAGGCTATTTCTTTAAAAAGTACTAGTAAAACAATTTATAAGAATACTTTTTAACTAAAAAGCCAAAAGTAAAAACTTATATAATAAAGCCTTAAAAAAAAATTAAACCGTAAAAAAGCATAAGACTATATATAAAGAATATATAATTATATATAAATTATAAAGTAGCAAGTATTAAAAGTATAATACTAAATAATAACTTAAATAAATAAATACTAATATAATCTAAATTTTAAAATAAAAGATTATATATATATATTTTATAAAAAAGGTAAATAAACTAACTAACTAAGCAATAAATTAGATTATTTTATAATTTAACAATTATATTAAATTATTAAAGTTAAATTTAAAAACTTAAATATTTTTTAATTAAACTTGCTTAAGTTTTAAAAAAAAAGCTAATAGTTTTATATTAATAGATTATGCAAGAACTTAAAAAACCTATTATTTAGCCAAACTTTAAAAAAACCTAAAAAAAAAGTAGTAAATTAAGCTTTAAAAAAGGAAGAATAAAAATTTAACTAAATATTTTTATTATAGATTTAATACCGCAAGTTATTTTATAAGATATTATAGAAAAGCTAAAAGTATAATAATAAATAGTACTTTATAAGCAATTTAAAAAATTCTTTTTAAAAAATTAAAAATTACTATAAAGCTAATTTAAATAAAGCTAAGCTACCTAAAAAACTAGCTAAATAAGAAATAGTAGCAAAAAGTAATAAATTTAACTTAATATATTTAAATAATAATAAAGTAGTAATAAACTAATAAATATAATTATAACGTTAATAAAAAAGTTAATAGTAAAGCTTTATATAAAAAATAATATAAAAAAAATTAATATAACTAAATTAACTATTAGTATAATAGTTTAGTAATAAAATATAAAAGCTTTTATTTATTAAGGTATTATATATACTAAAAGTACTTTTTTACTGCTTAAAAGTGTTAATTTAAATACTAAAGGTTTAAAATTTAGCCTTAAGTATAGCTTTAACTTTTAAAGCAGCTTTTATAAACTTTAGCTTTAAGCGTAGCAAAAAACTTAAACTAAATCTTTTTATAGAAAAGAAATTGTTATAGCCTTAATAGCTAGTACTTATAGCAAGAACTACTACTACTAAGCTATAATAACTATAATAAATATATAATAGGTAGCAGATAAATAGCAGGTGCAAACAAAAGCATATATATATATTAAAGATTTTGTATAATAGCTTTCTTTTCTTTTTTTTCTTTTTTTTTTAAGTTATTTATTTTATTTTAATATATAGTAATTAAATCTTTGCATTTAGCCGCTAGTATTATGACTTATAACACTGTTTTATACTATGTATTTTTGCTAGTAAAATTTATTTTTAAAAAAAGGAAAATTTAAAGCATTATAAGCTTTAATATATTAAATAAACATATAATTTAACTATTATAACCTAGGTTTCCTAGCCTAGTATATATAGCTAAAGCATTAGCTAATTTATAAGTTAAAGTTTTATATATAAGCTATTGTTTATATAGAAATTTATTAATTAGTTTTTTACTTTTTAGCTATTAATTTTCACTTTATATAGTGCTTTTTTATTTTGGTATTATTGTTAATTTGTTAGTATAT
Organism: Nemania serpens; assembly: GCA_022578855.1. NCBI lineage: Eukaryota > Fungi > Ascomycota > Sordariomycetes > Xylariales > Xylariaceae > Nemania > Nemania serpens. Next base: position 24,780 of record MU396759.1, read on the forward strand.
TTAGCCTGTTTTATCTTTTAGTTGCTTTATAGTCTAGTTATTTATTAAAGGTTTAAGTTTGCTATAACAACTTTAATAGCTTTATTTAGGCTGCTTATATTTACGCGATAGCTTTATTGTTTAACTTTAGCTAACCTGCCCTTGTTTTAAAAGCTAATTTATAAACTTTATAGCGTTAGGTTTAACTTGTAAAATAAGCTAAGTTACTTTATTAATAGCTTGCTGCTTTAAAAAAAAACAAACTTAAGCTAAAGTATTATTAGCATATATATAACTTAGATTTAAAATATAATATTAACTTAAAACGGTTTATAAAGTATTTTTTTTTGCAATTAACTTTTTAGTAAAAAAATAAATAGCTAGCAAACCTTTGTTAAGCTTTTGTAAGCGTTTTAAAAAAGTATAAAAAAGGGTTATATTAGATTAATTTTATAGTTTTTAAAATAAATAACTATTGCTAACCTTTCTAAAATTATTATATTTAATAATTATAAAATAAAGATTTTATAAATATAAAATAAGTTTAAAGCAATTAAGCTATATTTAAACTATAAACTTATATAATTATAAAAAATATAAATTATTAGGATATATATATTATAAAATAGTTAAAACTTATATAGCAAAGTTTTTAGTAATACTTTAAAAACTTTAATAACTATTTATAATTACTAAAAAATTAAAATAAAAAGAAAACGCTTATAGCTAGTATATAATTCTATTATATAAAGCTAATAAATATACTATATATTAAGTTAAAAAGTTAATTAATATTATTTTTTAGTACTTAAAAAAACATAGTTTAAGTAGCTATATATTACTATAATTTACTTACTATTTATTTTTTATTTAATTATTTTACTAATTAGTAAAAAGATAATTAAACTATTAATTTAATTAAAGATTAGTTTTAAAAGTATAACTAAGTTATATTTAAAGCTTTTATAAAACCTTAATAAAATAGCTATAAAGTAGGATTAAAATATAAAAATAACTTTCTAAACAAAAAAAAAGACTTTTTTAATTTAAAAGCTAAATTATATTTAAAGGAAAATATAGCTAAAAAAGCCTTTATATAAAGGGATTTTAAGCTATTAAAGCTTTTAAATAATAGTATTTAATATAACAAAAACGGTTACATTATGTTTTATAATAGGTATTATCACGGTCTAACTTATCTGAAAGGCTAGGCTTTGCAATAACTGGTTAATTTGCATAAAATCTAAGTATGAAGAAAAAGAAGGAAAATAATAACTAGAGTTTACAGGATTTCTGGTAAGTGTGCGTACTGCTAATTGCGTTAGGTATTACCAGGTGCCAGGGTTGTGTGGCTTGTGTGGCATACCAACCACGTGATTGCGGCTGTGACAGAATTGCCAAATAGTGTTATACCGTAACTAGTATAATAGTTAAACCTATTAAGGCTTTAAATGCTTTACTAAAAAGAAAATTACTAAATAAGTCTGTTTATTTATACATTATTTGTTAGTATATTAGTTATTATTTAAAAGCGTTATAAAGGTTTTTTTTAATTCTTTAGTAGCTAAAAAAAAAGCTTTAAGCTTAATTTTCTTTTTATATAAAGCTTTTTTTAGTAAATATATGCTCTTTAGTTTTATTATTTTTATTAGTTATATTTATTTGTTATATTAATTAATTAATTTATTTAGTTTATTTAATTTTAATTTATATAAGTTTTATATTTTTATTAAGGTTAAGTTATTATAAATTTGTTATTAAGTTTTAGTTTATTTAATTTATTTAGTTTTAATTTATATAAGTTTTATATTTTTATTAAAATTAAGTTACTATAAATTTGTTATTAAGTCTTAATAGCTTTATTAGCTTAGTTTTATTAGTTATTTATTTTATTAATTAACTTAGCTTTATATTAAGTTTATATCTTTATTAGGATTAAATTATTATTAAGTTTATAATAGTTAATCTTTTATATTACTTTATATAAAGTCTGCTAATAATACTAGCTTATATTATTAAAGCTTATAACTTGTCTTTATTTTTAAGTTATTATAAGCTTGTTTTAAAACTTATAGGGTAGCTATAGCCTAGCTATAGCTATTAGACCTAATTAGGTAATTATTGTTCTAAAGCTTAACTAGGTATTCTATATTCTTGCGTATACGTTTTGCTTTATAGTGCTTTAAGTTAACTTAGCTATTTAACAATAAAGCTATAGCAAACTCTTTTTAAATTATAGTTAAATTAAATAGAGCTTTATAGTACTACCTAACTATAATAAAATCTATAGCCTGTAGCAGTTTATATAATAGGTAGTATAATAAATTTAAGTAATCTTTATTAAATTTTATACTATATAAATTAGGGTTAATTTTAAGCAAAAAAAAGGAATAATTGTTATAACCTAGGTTTTTTAGCCTAGTATATATAACTAAGGCACTAGCTAGTCTATAGGTTAAAATCTTATATATAAGCTATTATTTATATAGAAGTTTATTAGTTAGTTTTTTACTCCTTAGCTATTAATTTTCACTTTATATAGTGCCTTTTTATTCTGGTATTATTGCTAATTTGCCGGTATACCTAGCCTGTTTTATCCTTTAGTTGCCTTATAGTCTGGTTATTTATTAAAAGTCTAAGTTTACTATAACACTAACATATTTTTAATACTTTAAAAACTAAATATAATTTAAAAAAGAAATATAATATTTATATATAAATAGCTCTACTTTTTGTTAATATAAAAATAGTTTAAAACTTAGTGTTTCTTAGATTTAAAGCATAGTTAATAGATTTACTAGTAATTTATATAGGCAAATGTTTAAGCTAGGTTTTTTTAGATTTTTTAAAAGCAAAAGTGGTATTATAATTATAACTACTCGATTAATTAAATTAGAAAAAATATATGTTTATTATTTCTATTTTAGGACTAGTTTACCGCTGGTTCTACATTTTTCCGATTTCTCTCCGATTTTCTAGCACTAGCTGGAAATAGCGGTTTTACTAGTAAAAAGGTGGTTCGTGACCCGCCGGTCCGTGAGGGGCAGCCTTACCTTACACTGCCGCCTTTAAACCAACCCTGTAATATATCACTTGCTGATTAAGATAAAAAGGTAGATAGAGCTAGGGTTAACTAGAGGTAGAAGTAAATGAACATAATAGAACATCTGCTCCTCTAATGTAATTGTAATATAGTTGCAAATACCGTTCTTCCCCGCTGGCATCGAATGTGGTCAAAGAAGAGCCGGGCTATCCGCTCCGGAGACAACACGTATTGTAAATTAAAAAGAGCAAGTTACGCGGTAACAAGACCCGCAGGCAGCACTGTGTACTGCGTTACATAAAGGTAGGTACCGGATAAAATGCTCTACAGTGCGAGCCTAGCTAGCTGGTCTCGATAAGTAGCGCGATGTACCAGTCGCACGACCGGCCGGGAATCCCTGCAACGAGCGGATCTGATAACTCTTTTTTTCCCCCACATGTACTTCGTACAGTCCGGTACCTTGCCGATCCCGACGACACGCATGCGTCGCTCATACGTACTATTGATTGCGTGATTTAATATTCCATGTGTCCTGTTTGTTATCAGATCAAGCTAATTTTTTTAGTCAGTCAGTCAGTTTGACGAGCCACCTCTCGCACACTATTTACCTAATTTTACAAAATTCGTGTACTACTTACTTAGGTCTCTAGAGTCCAGACCTACATAGGTGTATATACTGACATGTTTGATGAGATATGCTTGTAAGTGCGTTACTTGTATCTCCTTACCCCTAAACAAAGCGAGGTACTGCCGTGAATACACGTATACGTACATCATGCAGGTAAAAAAGCCAAAAATCCATTCTTCCTCTGAGATGTCCAGCCCGCTGTTTTACGACTACCTAGTCTAATGTAAGTACTTACCCGAGCGAGCCCACTCGGCCTAGCGACATCGGCAGTTTTGGAAATGGCATAACCGCACTATCGAAATCACTAATGAGTAGTCTTAGTTGGGTCGGTACTCGGTAGAGCATTCTCCCAACAAATATTTGCCTGGAGCCAGTTGCTTCTGACGAGGCCAAGGCCCCTTACAGTAGTCATTACTGTGCACTATTGTCACTCCATAGCAGGCAGTTTCGGCTCATTGCTTCGGATCTTTCGCATCCCTGCTCCTGGATCCGTCCGCTGTCTCGGTAGTGTCAGCAGTGACCAAGTTCTGCTGGGGGCCGAGGAGGATACAGGATTCAGATGCAGCTTGTCTGTCGTGCTCCGTGTTCCTCTCCCGGACTTGTGAAAAGGGAACACACCGCCCCCGTCTCGTGAATTCCTGATGCATCGAGCCTTGAATCGATCTAACTTCCCTAACATTTCCTCACTCGCGACCCGTGTTCATTCATTCGGACCAATTCTATAGAACACCGGCGAAAGTGCGAAGGCAGACATCATGATTGCTAGAATCTCGACGTGTCAGTACCGTGTTCTCATAGCGGGCGGCTGCTACGGCGGCCTCTCAGCGGCGGTCAACCTACTCGAGAAATGCGATACCCTCGACTCGCCCATATCTATTGAAATTACCATTGTCGACGAGCGCGATGGATACTGTATGTCCAGCAGGCACATCCTACTATCTAGTGTCGCCAGAGCGTTGCTGATGCGTAGATCTAGTCCACATCATTGGCTCGCCACTGGCGATGGCCTCGAAAGAATATGCGGAGAAGGCCTGGGTAGAGTACAAGCACGTCAAAATACTACAGCGTCCCAACGTGACCTTCGTCCAAGGCACCCTCGCCAACGTCGACTGCGAGAACAAGAGAGCCACCATCTTGGACCGCAGGACTCAGAAGACGAGGGTCGAGAGCTACGACTTCTTTGTCGCGGCCACAGGCCTGCGGAGGGTATGGCCTGTTGTGCCGCAGGCGCTGACCCGGGAGACGTACCTCAAGGAGGTTGGGGCACACTGTGACAGGGTTCTCAATAGCACTGCGCCGGTACTCGTCGTGGGCGGAGGTGAGACTCGCTCGCACGGATGAGCTGCTTAGACATCGTCGTTGACCACCTCTTTAGGCGCCGTTGGCATTGAGATGGCCACCGAGTTGAAGCACGTGAAACCAAGTGTCCAAGTGACACTTGCGCACTCAAGAGATAAGCTTCTATCAGCCGAGCCGCTACCAGACATGGTCAAGGATTGCGCGTTCGAGCTGGCCGAGCAAGCCGGCGTGGAGGTTCTCCTGAGCCACCGCCTAGCAAGTAGCACGCCCACCAAGAGCGCGGACGGGTCACTGCTATACGAGGTCGAGTTCACCAACGGCCACAAGATGGTCGCGAGCGAGGTCATCACCGCCATCTCCAACAGCATACCGTCCTCCAGCTATTTACCCCAGGACGCCCTCGACGCCGACGGGTACGTCAACGTCCGGCCGACCATGCAATTTCCCGACGGCGTCCCCAACGCCGAGTCGCACTTCGCCGTCGGCGACCTGATCCACTGGTCCGGCATCAAGCGCTGCGGCGGCGCGCTGTACGAGGGCAAGATCGCCGCCTCCAACGTCCACCAGATCATCCTGCAGGAGCTCGAGGACAAGGAGCCGGATTTCACGCGGCTCACCGAGTTCCCGCCCATGATCGGCCTGGCCGTGGGCAAGAACGGGATATCGTATGGCGCCGAGGGCATGAACTCCGGTCCACAGGTCATGCAGATGTTCTTCGAGGACGATCTGGGATTTAGAAGTAAGCTATAAAAAAAATCCCCCAATTCGCAATGTCTTTTTGTGTCGTCTCTTGATTAGCGCAGACTAACATCATCATAGTTGTTTGGGACCACCTCCGTCTCGGTGGTATCACGGCTTAGGCGTAATGGACTGAATTGAGATTTGATTCACATCGGTGCGGGGCGTTCAAGGCGGATGGATGGATGGACGGATAGATGCATGGGGTACATGGGTATATGGGTATCGAGCATACATTTGCTGAGCATCCGAACTTTTTCTTTTACCCGCCAAAACAGGTAGCAATGCGAATATATTTGAAGATTATCTTTTATTTGATTTTTCTGATTTCTTTTCTATCCCGCGACGAGACAAAAACGTAGATGACATGCATCTCTGGCTATCTATCCTTAAAACACCCTATTTATTCTCTCTACAGCTTCGGCAACAGCCCGACTAACGTGCCGCCGACGACCTTCTCGCTCTCGTGCAGAGGCGACAGCTGGAAGAACCTCTCCCTCGAGCACCGCACAAACGCGGACCGCTTGTGCGGGAGGTCCACGAACTTATCCAGCCCGAACCCGTGGATGAAGTCGTACGCGAGCACCGAGCTATTGGTGTACTTGGGCTCGCCGATGATGTACATGGTGCGCGGGTCGTCCAGGAAGATGTAGTGCATCAGGCTGGACCACCACGCCGTGACGCGGTGCGGGCCGCGGAACCGCACGTCGCCCACGAGCGAGTGTCGGCCACGGTCATAGTCGCCCGCGCCGTAGTACGCGCCGAGGCGGTCCTCCTATCGACCATGAATATATTAGTACGTGCACTCGCGAGCGAGTCCCTTAAAATTGATTTAATCAAGAAAGTAGATTAGGATATAAAATAAAGAAATTATGTACCTTGCCCCAGTACACCTCAAAGTACGCGAACGGTGTATCGTCGAACCGCGCCAATATGGTGATCTGGTGGGGATCCAGGTGCCCCTTGCGGAGGTACTCGCGGTGCTGCTCGAGGGTTCCCGTCTCGTTCCAGCCCTGGGAGACGCGCGGGTCGTTCTGCCACTCGTGAAACAGGCGGAGGTGCTCGGGGTCCTCCCAGTCGAGCGCGACCATGCTGAACGTCTCGCGCAGGTGCGGGATCCAGCGGCTGTAGACGACGGAGCCGGGCCGCGGCTTCGCGGGGCGTCGCGGGTGCCAGGTGAGGACCTGGCCCGGTTCCGCGGTCATGACGTGCTCGAGGGGCGTGATGGGGTAGGAGGAGAGCGGCCTCGACGCAGTGTCGACGTCTTCTGGGATCCATGCCGTTCGCGGACCGAAAGGTGACCCGGCGCCCTGCCAGAACGTGCTCCGGGGGACGAAGAGCTCGTCGACGAGGCCTGAAGCTACTGGGTGATCGATGGCGAGGAGCACCGTCTTCAGTTGCGTCGAGAGGGTCTCTTTGCGTGACCCTAAGAGAGAGAGTCGGAAACCCTCTATGGATGGCCGGAGGGTAAAGAGCGCGTAGATGAACAACCATGCCTGGCCGAGCGTAGGCGGTGTCTCGCCGTCCCATATCCATGTTGAGCAGGGCAAGCGGCGGGCACGGCCCCATGGTGTGTTGTTTGACTCAGGGGGTCGCTCGCTTGACTTGAGATCTACAGGCTGGGTGACGAAGAGTCGGTCATTGTGGAGGGGCTCGGGCAGAGGGGTGGCTTTGCCATCAGTCTCGAGGGGTTTGATCTGGAACAAGGGGATTGAGGCCTCGGTTGTCCGCGAAGTCTTACTTAGGACGTAAGGCGTCTGATATGGATGAGGGAGCTTAAGAAGCGGCTCATTTTCTGATGAAGATGCCATTATGGCTGCGTGGAAGGATGAGTGTGCCGAGAACAATATAACACAATCACTGAGAATCTCAATTGGATCCCAGAGTCAATGTTTCCCACTCTTTTACCAGTTTTATTTACCAGTAGAGAAAAGCGCTCACGATAGAAGATTGTCACACCTCACGGCGTATGTCACATCTGCATCCGGTGTGTTGCGATGCGGCGAGCAGTAACAAAAGTAACAAACATCAGTGGAGAACACGTTTCTCGGACAGATTTAGACAGCAACTTTCTTCGTAGTGCTACACTACTGCTATGTCATTGTCGTGCCATCCATGCCATGTCTAGACTCTCGCTCGAACGAGAGACGATGCAATATCCTCGGCTTCCCGAAGGCTACTGTAGTAACACGGCAGGGAGCTAGCTTCTGGCTAGTAGTAGTGTACACTACCTCACATAGCTCACGCCATGTGCGTCTGAAATCCCTCTTGTAGCCGAGTAAAAGGGTCAGAGTTCGCAAGTAGGTCGTTATGTCGTAGGTCGGGAGGGCACCAGGTACCGTGGATGTACCGCCCTAAAGCGATACATGGAGCCGTCCGAGACACCCAAGACGCATAGGATGACAAACAAACTCGGCACTCTTGCTACACTATGTAGCTATGTAGGGGAGACGACAGAAATTTTCACCACTAAGGCACGTCCATGACGAAATGGCAGTCCAATGCCTGTCGGCCCCGTGCAGGCCGCGATGAGGATTGGCAGGAAGATGTCGGGTCGCGTCTTGGCAGCCATGCACTCACGGATCTGATAACTTTAAGGGGCTGGTCATGTGGGCTAGTGTAGTACAACCGGGGGGATGATGGCTGATGCGGCCGATCTGATAATGTCCTCCCCTTTCATTGACCGCATTTTGTCGCTTGTTGTTGTTGGGTACATTGCATCCATCTCAAGCGGGGGCTAGACTAGTGTACCTAGAACGGATCTGATAATAAAATCCCAAAAAGGCCCAGCCCGACTTCGGCACACCTATACCCAGGTACTTCTCCGTACAGTCCATGGGGCACTGTACACGTCTTTACAGAGTACATACATAAGGTATCTACATACTACATGTGTAGGTAATGGGTACCTTGCGTACTTTGTACAACTGCTTGTAGTTAGGTACGTAGACAACTTGAAGTTTGATGAATAGGGTATGCCCTACTTGACAGTTCATAAGGGGATCTACTTAAATAATCATCTAGGTTGAAAGGTACTGATCAATACTCTGGTTCTTGTAGCTTTTGTGGCTTCAGGACTGACAGTGGGTGTAGGAGCAAGCAGCTACTACCCTATATTTTTGAAAATAACTATCTACTTGACAAGAGGAAGAAAAAGGAGTATGGAATACTTTGTATACACATGTACATAAGTTTGTTACTACATGTAGAGCTGTCTACATAACAACTCACTCCTGCAGTTCAGTGAATACAGTCTGGTTTGACAGCTGCTGCCAGCCGGTAGCCATTCACAACGAACAATCGGACGTGGGGTGACTCTAGCCATCGTGACGGTAGGTCATCGATTGGGTGCTGGTGGAAAAGGATCTTGGAATAAAGAAATAAGAACATGTTAAAGGCTAGAATAACCTACAGTGTGTCAATAGATTCAAATAGGTACTATAGCAACTTAGCTGTTATTATAGTGCAGTGGCTATAATAAGGTTCTGGGTTTGAAACAGCCAGTTGTAACTTGTAAAGAGAACAATATATCTTGCGAACCATTAGTATAAGAAACTCACCATCCTCGAATGACCTCACCTCGCACAATTAGGGTTTTCAGGATATTTCAATCTAGGACAAGAAACACACGACCCGGAAGTCGGAACATCGAGAAACATATTATAATTATCTTCTACTGCTCATCAGAGTTCCCAAACCTGTATATACGCAAGCGCCTTGGTAAATGCGTTACAGATATTGTTGAAATGCAACTTACGTCTTTGCCGCCACTTTGTACTACAACCACACGACACAACTCGGCTTTGGCCGAATTAACGGAAACATATAATTACGCGACTGAATTCGAAGATTTATTGATAACAGTCTCCCTATTTCGTCGTTATTTTGAAGTATGTGGGCTGTTGGTTTATGTTTTGGTTCGGTAGGTTGGTTGAACTTTCACGTAAACTGCGAGTGGGGACCGGGAGACAGGGCTATTCACTATCACAGCCTTCATCGGCGCGGTAATATAGAAGAGCAGAGGGGCTGAATTGGCTACCCAAGCGACGTCTATGACTTCTGACAAGCGGTAGTACCCCAGAGCCAGGTCTACAACACACGCACACTCTTCGTCTCGATGTGAGATTCAGATATATCCTTGGAAGCAGGCAAGGAAAGCACTCTGGTTGCCGTCAGGTCGACCTTAGATCGCCGAGAATAGGTAGCGACAATAAAAAACCAGTTGTCTGCGAAAGCCGAAATTTAGGAGCGCACAACTTTTTTCTGTTAGGATGTATTTATTTACCTGCTACTTCCAACACCCTCCACCGACGATTCACTCGACCAACTCCCTCCACCAACTCAACACATAACTTGCATCAACAACAGTTATGCCACTCCAAACCAAGTGAATATTCGGCTACATTTCTGAAATCATATTCAATTCAATCTCATTATTCAAGAAGACATCTTAACTCATCCCCTAGTTGTTCCACGTTCAATCCGTCTTCGGGGGTCCAGTCTATCTTGTTGCCTCCTACAAATCCAGCAACGATATTCGCAATGCAGCGCACAACACCTCCTAACTCCTCATCACCACCGTCACTGACAGTCAAGATTTACAAGACACTACCTGATGCTAGCAAGGCAGACCTTCCTCCCAGGCCCCCAATCACCCCGACCAGCCCGAGTCCTTCCTCGTTTCACCCTCCAGGCGTACTGTTGCCACCTTCATCCAATACCATCCCTCAATCTCGCAAGCGTACATACTCGACCTTCACAAACAGCACTTTTGTTCCGTGGAACCCATCGCCGTCCACGCAGAGTGCCAACCATACACCCTCGAAGAAAGCCAAGCACAACGGCACGCCACAAGCCGGTCAGGCGCCAAAGACCTGTCGGGTGAATCCTACCCATAGCAACAACAAACCCGATAACCATCAGCAGCGCTTCAGTCGTAGCAACTTCCATCAGAGACCCTCGCCGGTAGTCCAAGCAAAACACGCAGCACGAGTCCAACTCCAACTGATTCACAACAAGCTTCTCGGAGGTGACATGGAACTCACGAGGCAGGACCAATACTACCTGTTCCGCCGGTGGAAAGAGAACCCCTCATCGGTCCCCGATCTGATGATGAAGCTCATCGCCGAGGACGTCACCAACAAGACGCACGACCTAACCGCCATAGCCGTGATCTGGGGCATCAGACACAACAAGCCCAAGTTAGTGGCAAGCACGATCGAGAATCTGTTATACAATTTCGACGTAGAGGAGGCGTTCAAGGAAGGCCTCATGGATGTCAGTGAACTGGAAGATCTGATGGACTACCAGAACGGGCTAGCCGCGGTTTACAGCACGTTCTTCAACGACGTGGGAAAGGAGAAGAAGGATGCCCATAACAGCAAAGTCGACGGGGACAACCGCGAGAGCGACGCCGGCTCGACAGACATGGAGTTGGGGGAAAGCAGCTAAGGCTGCTAGATCTGAGGCGGGAGTTTTATGAAGAGCAAGGAGGGCGAGATATACAACGTGATGGATGAGATACTGATAGGTTTTTCCATGGAGGCGTTGTCATGGATGGATATGTACCGTTGTTGCAGGTAATGATTACCGCAATAACGTCGTCGTTTTGTGGAAGGCGGCAGACGGCAGGTGGGAGGGGAGATTGAACTACGCACATTATACCCGACAACTCCGGCGAAGGATTCGGGAGGACATACCAGAACAAAGGCTGTAGGATATCTCAAGCACTTTGACGATGCAGGATATATGAGCCAACAGTAGCCTTCATCTTTGCAGAGGGCGAGAACGCTGTCGATGTAGCTGCCTAGTTTAGGACGACGTTGACCACCTTGGGAAGCTCTCACTACTTAGTTCTTTTTGCTAAGGTATATAGCTTAGCTTGGACGAAGAATGAAAGAATGCTCTGTGATCGTGATGCAGGGCTTTGTCCAGACTTGCTTTCCCCTCTTCTCGTCGGCAGGTCCTGGAGGTCATTAGCTAGAGACAACACTCAGGACATTGGACTCAGAGTGAGAAAGAAAGGAAAAAGTCACTTGAGGGCAGTATTGCCATTGATCATATCCTTGTCCGTGTATTTGGATGTAACATTCCCCTTTGGCTGTGTGGCCGAGCTGGTGTCTATGCAAGCAAGATTCATCCAACGGCACCAGGTAATAATTAGTCGTGAGCTTTCCCACTTATCCTTATTGTAGAGCTGCTGTAACAGTCTAATTATCACGGCGACTTAAGTCACCTCTTTTTTTAATAGTCGATCTATGACCACCTCTTCTTTCCAAAACATTCTCTCAAATCCCAACAGCAACGCTCACAGCTTCTCAAGCCGTCGTTTCCTCAGGATCTCCTCCCCGAAGCGCGCCATCTCGAACTTCTTGACCTTGCCGCTCCCCGTCAGCGGCAGCTCGACGGGGACGCCGTCCTCGCCGGCCCAGAAGACGTGCGCGGGCGCCTTGTGCCGCCCCAGCTCCAGCTGCACCCACTCCCTGACCTGCGCGTCCGTGGGGCGGCGGCGGCGGCGGCCACCGGTCTCGGCAGGCAGGGGGAGGAGGAACGCGGCGACGGCCTCGCCGTAGTGCGCGTCCTTGACGCCCGTGACGACCGCGCGCGCGATGTCCGGGTGCGCCACGAGCCGCTCCTCGATCTCGAGCGGGTAGATGTTCTCGCCGCCGCGGATGATGATGTCCTTGAAGCGGCCCGTGATGCGGCAGTACCCCTGGTCGTCGAACGCGGCCTCGTCCCCCGTGCGCAGCCAGCGCACGCCGGCCTCGTCGCGCGGCATCGCCTCCGCCGTCTTCTCCGAGTTGTTCCAGTACCCGGCCTGCAGCTGGTACCCGGCGATGCACAGCTCGCCGCGCGCGCCCACGGGCACGATGTTGCCCTCGTGGTCCACGATCTTGGCCCGCGCGTGCGGCATCAGCGTCCCGACCGTCGTCAGCCGCTTCTCGATGGCGTCGTCCGTGAAGGCGTTGAAGCACGTCGGCGAGGCCTCCGTCAGCCCGTAGCTGCTCGTGAACTCGGTCATGCCGAAGCGCGAGATCAGAAGCTCCATCAGGTATCGGGGGACCGGGGCGCCGGCGATGATGCCCGTCCTCAGGTTGTCGCAGTTGAAGCCGGGCGGCGTGGGCAGGCTGAATAGCGTGTCGAACATGGCCGGCACGCCGTGGACAGCCGTGCATTTCTCGTCCGAGATGGCGCGGAGCACGGCTGCGGGATCAAACGTCTCCTCCGGGTACACGATCTTGGCCCCGTGCGTGATGACGGCCATCAAGCCCAGCACAAGGCCAAAACAGTGGAAAAGGGGCGGCGGGCAGCATAGGATGTCGTCGGGCGTTAGACGCATGCGATCCCCGATGAAACGGGCGTTGTTGACGATGTTATGGTGCGTCAACATGGCCGCCTTTGGTAGTCCGGTGGTTCCGCTGGTGAATTGAAGATTGCAGACATTATGAGCGAGGACCTTCCGGCCATGTTGATATAAAGGACCGTTACTCATCCTTCGCCCCTGCTTGATGAGATCGTTGTACGTCGGGTAGGAGCCCGACTCGCCCCTCAAAATCACGATGTTAGGGCGTTTCTTCTCAGCTGATATCTCTGCGAGAAGCTTCGAGTTGTCCACCTTGCCGATCTTCCTCGTCGTGAAGAAAACCTTGCAGTCTAAGACCCCTATTAGCCACGAACTCCAATCGTAGCTCAGACGGAGACGAGATACCTGAGAACTTTAGAGCATATCGCACTTCAGTTGGTGTGTAAGTGTTGTTGAGAATGACCAATATGGCACCGATGCGAGCCACGGCAAAGAAGACAGCAGCATACTGCTCGCAGTTCCCTGCCATGATCCCTACGCGGTCCCCGACGCCGATGCCTATTGACATCAGTGCTCTCGCCAACTGCGAGCTCTGTTGATTTAGCTCATTGTATGTCCACCTGGCGCCCGTCCATGGAGTCACTATGCACTCTTGGGTCCCATGGTGTTGGCATTGTAGATCTAGCAGCTCGCCTAGGGTCAAATCCACCAATGGGGGGTCAACAGGGCCATACAGAAGCGAGAGGTTCTGGCCCTGTGTTTGAGATTGGTATGAAAGTGTCTGAGATATTTCTTGAGTCGCCATGGCGTCGAATATTATTCAAAGATGAGCGGAAAATGACATTACTCTGGGCAGATGGACGGCATACGAGCCTCTAAAAAGGGCCCGACATCAAGTAACAACTCTATGCTCTGGCGGACATCTGCGGATGATGGCGCAAAGAGCGATACCTTCTTCCGGTCTATGCTCCACTATCTCTCTAGTCATTCCTCTTAGCATGACAAAAACCAGGCCGGCGAATTTTCAGTGAACAGGGACATGTCGTAACACAAATGCGAGGTACTGTGGGCGCAGTTGTATATCGCATCGAGGGAACTCGCTCAAGCTAGGCCAGGATTGGTAGTTAAATAGCGACTCGCTCCGGTTTTAGACGAGGCAAGCTGCCGAGTATTGGTAAGAGAAACAACCACGCAGGTCTGCGGTTTCACTGGTTTTTCGGTTTCCTTAGCCTAGACATAGGTAGGGATCCGAAGGGTAATAATATCAGACTAGACTGAGGAGGTAGTAGTAGGAAAATGTTTGGCCAGGTATGAGCTACTGCGTACCTACATCAGCGATGGATTCTTGCCGCGGGTACAGAGTAACGAGAAAACATGGGCCCATGGGCTAGTGAAATTGCCGGAGATACACGCCGATAGAAGCAAGGCAGAAGCAAGGGATGACATGGTGGGTGGATCAAGATCATCTAATCATCGGATCAGATAAGATTAAATTGGATCAGTGGCCCCCATCAGTACCTCATCACCAATACACCAATACATCACCGGTACATCACCAGTACATCGTCAGTACAATGTTGCTTGGAAGCTAACAGAGTAGTTGCGAAATCGGACAGTGTAAGCTCAAGAAAGACGACAGTAGACATTATATTTATGTACTCCGAAGTACTTAACTACCTGTAATACCTAAATCGAATCATTTCGTCCATGCTCTCGGATATCCAGGAATTCTATTCGATAGGTGGGTCGAACTATCGTTTGTTCGGTCGACGAAATTCTAGTGTTTCTAGGATCTATCATTATCCAGCCCTCCTTTTAGAATACCGTCCCCCTGACCTGCTTAGATTGGCTCAGTCTACTATCCTTCCATATCAAGACGGCCCCAATCTCGAGAAGTGATACCAGAGTGCCGACAATACACATGCGGGCCTGTGACTTTGCATAAGCGGCCACGATGGCCGAACGGGTTGGACTCCCCAGGGGGTAACTGAGCTGCTTCTTCAAGCTAGCAGCAATATGTCCTAGTTCAGCAGGACTCATCTCTGGAAGCAACGCCTCGAGAGACCCGGGAAGCGTGGCGTTCCATATCGCGCCGCTCAGTGAACTACCCATCGCTGATCCAAGATAAGTAGCCAGTGATAAAATGGCTAGTGTAGAGGCAAGCTCTGCGTGGTTGGCAACAGCCATGACCGCCATCTGGTCGCATACGACGAGTGTGCTTCCGCCGATAGTCAGAAGGATCTGGCACATGATAACCCATACAATATGAGTGTCAGGCTGCCGAAAGATGATCATGAGGGCGCCCCCGAGTAGATGCACGGGTAGAGCTGCCACGGCAAGCCACTTGAAACGGTCCGATCTGCGGATCAAATAGCCTACCACAAAACCCCATATAGACGACCCGATGCTGTAAATTTGGCCGACATATCCGGCTTGCGTGATGCTCAGGCCGTGGACTACCTGGAGGTAGGAGGTATAGTAACCATCCCAAGCAAAGTAGGCAACGAAAATTATCACACTTAACAGACATGCTCCGGCGACGTTGCGGGAACTTAGCAGCGAGAACGCTATGAACGGTTTATCGGTCCTCCTTTCGTGGAAACCGAATGCAATGACAAATGCAACTCCCAGCAAAAGAGTAGCCGTGTACTTATCGAAGCCAATGCTGGAGAGAGATTTGCTAGGTAGAGAGAACGGGACTAGTATCAACGCCATTCCAGCGCTGAGAAGTAACATTCCGATGGCTACGCATATCAGTTCCGTCTTTTGAAGACCAGATAACTAGGGACCTTACCGTCGAAATCAACTAAATAACGATGTATCTTTGCTAAGGTCCAGGGGTCCGCCTTAGTAGACGGTTGGAGCAAGCCTAGCTTCTTCGCCTTTCTCATATTCAATATTAGGATGTAAAAGAGCGGGAGAGAGAAGAGGACGAGGCAAAGCGACGAGGCGGCAAAAGCCCATCTCCAACGGCCGTTGTCGGCGAAAGAACTAGCGATAATAGGTCCGATAAAGGTGGTGAAAAGGTACGGGGTGGAGCCGACGGCGAACGCAAGCGATCGGTTTTTCAGTGAGGAGGTGTCGGCAATAATGATATCGAGGATATAGGCGAAGCCACTAATGCCTACGGAATATATGACCTGTCACATAAATAAGCATGATAGACTTCGGAACCGTACCTGCAGACACCGACCTGGGCAGCCGCATAAGTCTGGACGTCCTGGCAGACAGACATCAACAACAAGCCGAGGGCGGCGAGGAGTGTCGTCGACGCGAATCCCTGCGGGCGGCCCCAAGAGTCGATGATCTTGGCTACCGGGAGCTTCAGCACGCCACTGAGAATGTTCGACAAGATGGCGATGGTGGGTATCAGCGAATGTGACGAGAACTCGCTGACAACATACGGCATGAGGTTGAAGACGATCTGCCACTGCAGAGCATTGGTGAAGGAGCACAGAAGGATACTGGAATACTGTCAGCCCCGAAAAGGCTCCCATCTCGGAACTGGTCGATATACAAGAAGTAGGCGGTCACGAGCGCACCTCTTGACCAGACTAGATTGATTGCGTCTGCCTGCTCAACGCCGCCGTGAGGCGCAGAGCCAGCACGAGCATGTTCTTCATTTCCTCTATCATCATCATCGTCGTCGTCGTCGTCGTCATCCTCATCAGTAGCAGCAACATCATCACCATCATCACTCGGAGGCTTTACTGTAACGATGGTATGGTCCTTCCCCGACGCGGATCCGTAAGCGCTTCTGACACGGTCATGGTATCCATCATCGCCATCACTACTGCTGGAGGCAGGGCTGAGCAGTGGCGTTTGACTGCTGCTGCTATGGCCGTTGCTGGCGAAATCTTGCATGTTGATGGACGTCACGGCACGTCGATGGAGATGAGCCTTGGACATGGTAAAATTAAAGGATAAGCATTCATGGTAATACCATATTGATATTATTATATTATTATCTCCCCACGGGCTGACGGCCAGCCAGCACAGCAACAGGGTCACAGGGATGTGTCGGCTGACGGGGGTCTAGCTGAGTTGCCTAATGCTTATGACTTGCGGAAATGGTGGGGACGTGGGATGATCAATTTGTACGAAGTAACACTGGAGATAAAAGGCAAAGTAGCGAACAGAGCAGCGAAGACCATTTAGCGTCGTTAGGGATCAAGCCTAACTGAGACTCTATGTATCCAGTAACTTGTCGGTACAGAGTACCTACAGTCCTTGAAAAGAAAGTGATTGGAGGGATGGAAAATCCTACCTATTAATAACATGCGCCGCTGTGTCGACAAAAGCCTCAGCGCCGGCACGCATCTAACCAAATATATCTTAGCTCCATCAGATAACCCAGTTTCTTGCTTCAAGTTGTTTCGGGCCATGTAGGTAACAATACTGTAGTCCACACTGTGTGGAGAATTGTGACCAGTAACGTATAACCAATGTACACCCACACTGTCTATCACTGCACTGTAGGCCCTTGATGCCCTTAAAATTATCTTATCTGATCCGGTGATTCTGCACGCCAAGCCCCTAGTCCTCCGCTTCGTCCTACCCCCCCCTTTCGATGGTACACTACTAGGTAATGACTTCTTGTTCTAACTAGGGTTGTGGGATGTAGAAAAGAGACATCAATTCGGGTTCGAACCTCCAAGGTACACATTTGTACCTTGCGAGCTCGGCCGCTATTGCATCGTGATCCAGAAAAATACATGAGGGAGACCGGACGAACAGAGATTCGCCAAGAATGCCACTTGCATTCGACCTACCCAGGTTAGGCATTGACGTGCGTATCCGTCTAATTCTTCGGGGTCCGCTTCATATTAGGTAGGAAGTGAAAAAGCATAGCTAAGGCACTTATTGCATGCTTTGAGCCAGCAAATTCACCACGGCATGTGGGTATTCATAGACCAGATGCGCCCGTCGCTGCGGAGTGCAGACGGGCAAATCTTAATCATGTTCACACACGTGGTTTTTATTTATTCTTCTTGTTTTTTTGCAAGCAGCAGATGAACAATTGCCGCAGACAGCAGTCCACTTGTTGATTAGAATGGGTGCCAGCTCATCAGCAGGGCAGGAAACTGGCAAGGTGGCTCCGGATCCCGACTCGGGCGGCAGCGCTGGGAGGATGGGCGGCCAAAGGACTCCCACGCCTTCGAGGTTATCAAGGGTATGTGGTCGCACAGATGGAAGACAGCCCCCTCAATCTCAATCTAACTTCGTTCAAGATCTTCGGTAGCGTCTTTCGTTATTTTCATCTTCTCAACTATGCCGAACCTACCCTTCTCGACTACGCGTTGCTCGTAACTGGCGTCGTCACGTCAATTGGTGCCGGCATACCGTTTCCTCTGCTAGGAGTCCTCTTCGGAGAGCTCGTCGACGAGCTCAATGGGGCCACATGTGGTGCAGCTGGTGAGGATGCAGTGTCGAAGTCGCCCGAGGATTACATGGCGGCTATCAACGAGAAGATCGTCCTCGTCGTTGCGGCCGCATTGGCTCAGTTCGCGCTCATCTACATATACAGTGTGTGCTGGAATCTTTTTGGCGAGCGGCTGTCGCACCGGCTTCGAGAAAAGTATTTCCGATCACTACTGCGACAGGAGGTGTCTTTCTTCGACAAGCTACCAGCCGGGGAAGTCTCATCGCGACTGAGCGCGGACATCAACACGATTAAGGATGGCACATCGGAAAAAGTCGGCGTATACCTCGGCGTCCTGTCGCTTTTCATCGCTTCTTATATCATCGCTTTCATTAAAGGGGCGAGGCTTGCCGGCATTCTCGTCTCTCTTGTCCCGGCCTTCCTGATAATGACGTTTGGTGGTGGTCACTATGTTGGAAAATACGCTACCCTAGCGTCCGAGCATATTGCCGCCGCTTCTTCCATCGCTCTCGAAAGCTTGTCCAGCGTCATGGTCGTGCATGCGTTCAGAGCCAACGATAAACTCGAAGCGAAGTTTGCCGCTGAACTTAGCTCAGCCAAGAAAGAGAGCATCAAAAAGGCTGTTGCAGTTGCAATTCAGTCTGGTCTTCTATACTTCATCGCTTTTGCTGCTTGCGGCCTTGCATACTGGCAAGGGAGTATCACTATTGCCGATGTCGTCGCAGGTCGCAGCGAGGGGACGTCTGTCGGCTCCGTCTATACTATCATATTCCTTCTCGTCGATGGTAAGAACTTGAGCCAATAAATATGCACCTGTGCTAATTGATATATAGCGTCCATCGTGATTAGTCAGGTTTCGCCCTACTTGCAGATATTTAGCTCTGCTGCAGCAACTCTAGATAAGCTTCGAGCAGATATAGACCGCGAATCGAAGATTAATGGTACGATCGAGGGATCAGAACAGCCGCCTGAGGTATTCGAAGGCAGCGTTCGGCTAGAGAATGTCGCATTTACATATCCTTCTAGACCTGATGTCCCCGTCATTCAAGATGTGTCTCTGCAATTCCCGGCTGGGCAGACCACGGCTATCGTGGGGCTATCCGGGAGTGGAAAGTCCACAATTGCTGGCCTTCTAACTCGACTATACGACACTGACTCTGGGAATGTGCTTCTGGATGGGCGAAATATACAGGATATCAACGTGCGCCAGCTACGAAGCTTCATTGGCCTCGTCCAACAAGACCCAATGTTATTAAATCGTTCGGTTCTCGAGAACATCGCTCTCGGCTTAGTCAACTCGTCTCGCCCGGAACACACAGCTCTTCAACCCGTTGTGCTTAGTGGCCAATTATCACAGGTTGCTGAGGCAGTGCGTGACGGTCAAGATATTCTTGCCGCGGCTGAAGCCCACGGTAGAGAGATGGTCGAAATTTCTCGGTTGATTTTACATGCCGCAGACTTAGCTGATGCAACTGTTTTCATGGGAAATCTCGAATTCGGGCTTGGTACCATCGTCGGACCCAACGGCGATCTACTCAGTGGGGGCCAAAAACAGAGGGTGGCGCTTGCCAGGGCCTTGGTGAAGGATCCAAGGATATTGGTGCTAGATGAGGCGACCTCATCCCTTGATTCAGCCAGTGAGCAGCGAATTCAAGGGGCGATTGAGAAGGCCTCAGTAGGAAGGACCGTGATATCTATCGCGCATCGGCTTGCCACTGTGAAGAATGCCGACAAGATCGTTGTTATGCGTAACGGCCAGGTTATCGAGCAAGGCAATCACAACGATCTCATTGCAAAAGATGGGGACTATGCTGCGTTAGTGAGGTTGCAAAACATGGGATCTGAATCCTCCAGTATCATCACCGCACAGGGAAGCAAGTCATCAGTTGACCTACCAGAAAAACAAAGCCTGTTTGTTGCTGATGATGATGTCGGAGATGTGGTCCCCAAAGTCGACTCTAGCAAGCAAGAAGTGGCAATCAAGGAGACAACGGAGAAAGAACCCGGACAATCAGCGTGGTCAACCACGAGGAGGATAGGGTCGCTTGCACGACCCTATCTGCTGTGCTTATTTATTGCCTTCTTCGGATCACTCATTGTTGGTGGCACATATCTCGGTTCGGCCTTGATTTTTGGTAACACCATTCAAGCTCTGAGTCCTTGCAATACACCGCAAGCCATCAGAGCTGCAGGCAGCCTTTTCGGTCTACTGTACTTCGTTCTCGCCATCATCGAATTCTTCGCCAACGGAACTAGCTGGTCGATGTTTGGTCTAGTGGCCGAAAAAGTCTTATATGTCATTAGAGTGCTGTCTTTCCGCACCTTGCTTGAACAAGATCTGCAATGGCACCAGTCGGAGAGTCGAACACCGGCATCACTGCTCTCATTCATCACGAGTGACACAGCTGCCATCGGCGGGTTGACTGGATCTATCATCGGGACTATGTTTTCCATCTCGGTCAATTTCATCGGCGCCATCATTCTGTCCCATATCGTCGCGTGGAAGATCGCAGTTGTGTGTCTTGCTGTCGTGCCTCTAATGCTTGGCTCCGGATTTATGAAGCTGTGGATTGTCGCTCGATTTGATGAAAGACATGGAAAAGCCTTTGAGAAATCGGTTGGCATATCCGTCGAAGCCGTCAACTCAATTAAGACAGTTGCGGCCCTTTCCTTGGAGCAAGAGATCCTGGGAACATACCAGCGCTCCCTTGAAGCGCCTCGCAAAGAAGTGATGCGCTCCATTCTCGGGTCCAACTGCTTCCTCGCCTTGTCTATGAGCATCTCCAATCTCCTCTATGCACTTATCTACTGGTGGGGATCAAAGCAAATCGTTTCGGGATTATACACGCAGGCGCAATTCTTCATCGTACTCGTCTCCCTCCTCGTGAGTGCCCAGCTCTGGGGGCAGCTCTTCACTCTGGCCCCAGAAATCACTCGCGCAGGACGAGCTGTAGGACGTATCTGCGATCTGATCGACCTCGGATCATCGAAAACCGATAGGAAATCACGAGACGATGACCCGGAAGCCATAGTCGAGTCAAGAACACCAATGCCAACACCTGGACAGGGCCTTGCTGTAAATTTGAAAGAAGTCAGGTTCTCTTACCCCGCACGACCCAACCGACAAATTCTGAAGGGGCTTGATATTGATATCGCGCCCGGCCAATTCTGTGCCCTAGTCGGGCCCAGTGGCGCGGGCAAGTCAACCATCATATCACTTTTGGAGCGTATGTACAGCGTCGAGTCTGGCGCCATTGAGGTTGGGGGGTTTAACATCAGCTCCAGGAAGCAGCCCGTGTTCCGAGATGATATCGGGCTCGTGCCCCAAGACAGCCTACTCTTTGATGGAAGTATTCGCTTCAACGTAGCCCTTGGAGCTCGCCCAGGAGTTGAGCCGTCCCACGCCGAGATCGAAGAGGCTTGTAAATTAGCAAACATACACGACACAATTATGTCGCTTCCGAATGGTTACGACACGCAATGTGGAAACAACGGTGGACAGCTCTCCGGTGGTCAGCGACAACGCCTCTCGATCGCGCGAGCTCTCGTGCGGAAACCGCGATTATTGCTCCTCGACGAGTCCACGAGCGCTCTCGACGCCGAATCCGAGAGATTGCTACAAGACGGCCTAGAGAAGGCGACGCGAGGCATCACGGTGGTGGCCATCGCGCACCGCTTACACACGATCCGGCGCGCCGACATAATTTTCATGATCGAAGACGGGCGATGTGTGGAGAAGGGGTCACACGAGGAGCTCATGGCGCGCAGCGAAAACTATCGGGTGAATGTCCTGCATCAAACCCTGGACGGGTAGACCCTGGATTGCGAGGAGGGTTGGGCCGTCAGTAGATATCCAAACAAAAACAAGGGGCGAAACGAAAAAGCAAAAGGGGCCAGGCGAGAAATGCTAGCGCAAAGAGAAGATGACTTCTAGTTGGATTAGATAAAAACTTAATAATAAGCATCATACTAATACTTGGCGTAACCAATCATACTCTGAAATCGACACCTGCTCGTTCCCCGGATTTTCAACGAGCCTATCGTTGGGAGCATTTCGCGGGGAAGTGGGAGAGGGTTGGACAAGGTTGGGGAAACAGACTCCTTCCGTTGCTCCTAGCCTGAGACGACGCCCGAATGGCTTAGTAGACCAATCGCAGCTTATCGTCAGTCCATTTCGCCGGGCTCGGTCAGGGGGGCAGAGGAAAATCGATCGTCGTGAGGGGCCCAGGGTTCATGGATGCTGAGTCGATGAAGCTTCACCCAGCCTCGGGTGTGAGGAGCTACGTAGGTAGTTTTACTAGTTCAGAGAGTGCGACAAGTCGGTTAGGTTCGATCTCTAACAAAGCTAAACGATTTTCGCTGCTTCGTATATCGCTTCATCTTGAGATAGTCGCTAGAGTGGAGTCATTTGCGGTTCTGGATCTTTGTTATTTGTTCCCCGATGAGGTGCGTTAGGTAAGGTAACCGGTAAGATTAGGTACCTAGCCTTCGCGTGGCCGGTGCCTTCCGTTCTACCGAAGCGCGACACATATCCGATCTTTTGAGCCCTTGCCGCTTGTGGCTTCCCGACCTAAACAAAATCAGAAATTGCGCTAAGCCTAATTAGACGATACTGTAAAATCGTTACTTGAAGCTTGTACCTAACCTAAGGAAAGACTATAAGTTTTTTTTAACGTGGTTAAGAAGTAAAAGTTGAAACATAAAGACTACATGTACCTATCATAGGTACCCGAGAGGATTCATTTTTCAAATTACTTACAAAAATGAATAATATTTTTATCCATCAATCATACAAAACGGCTCAGCAAGCTCTGAACCCGACCGGGCGCTGGCGCGGGTACGACCGACACTGGCAACGTGGTATTGGCACCTGGCCGCAATTTCCGGCCGGAGCCGGGGTGAAAGGAGAAGGCGAGCCCGTTGCAGATTTCCCTAATTGAAGCACACTAAGGTAGGGGCCTAGACTCTTCATTGCCAGTATGGGTAATAGGTATCGTAATTATCGTAATACTTATTATATACAATCCCGCGATGAGAAAATGCGAAGATTGAATCGTTCAGCCCTTCACCAGAAAGGAAAAGAAAAAAAAATTGTAGCGATCAGAAGATTATCGTAGAATCCCCTACCTATGAAGGGTAGGCAGAAACAGGCACTGTCAGGTCTCTTACCTAAGGGAGTCTAAGTCGCTAAAGCCATCGCCGAATGCCGTGCAGGGACCGACTGTGGCGCCGCGAGGGCCAGGCCAGCTAAAACAACTGCATGACGAACATCAGCCCATTTTCTCCCTTCCTCATACCATGTCGTAGTCACCATCGAAAAACTTCAAGGGCATCGCCCGACACGACGTGTGAGGGGTAGCAACTCTTCAGCTGGTGTTCCGACACGACCACCAACAACAGACCAGGCATGCATACGTACGAGTTGTAGTAGGTAGTGTATACACACGCATGATGCTTCTCGCCTCCTCTATAATTCCTTTAGGCGCAAGCAAGTATATATAGAGCGTACGATCGCGTCGTTAGGTAATGTTTGATAATGAATAAACCATAGAATCACGAGCATCTACACAACAGCAAGATACCCATTCATCGAAAACATCTATTTATCTAATTATTAATACTCGACTCTCCTTCCCCACTTGATAGCAGCCGACAAAACAAGACTCATTCATCCCCAGATCATCATGACTGTAACAATCCCGCAGGAGCAATGGGCCCAGGTCCTAGAGAAGACAGGCGGCAGTACGTACTGCCCACGATTCCATTCGGATGAGAATGAACAAGCTAACGGCACGCACAGAGGTCTCTTATAGGAAGATCCCCGTGCCCAAGCCGGGTCCGGATGAGGTCCTCATCAACATTAAATACTCAGGCGTCTGCCATACCGACCTACACGCCCTAAAGGGTGACTGGCCCCTGGCTACCAAGCTACCCCTGGTCGGCGGACACGAGGGAGCTGGTGTCGTGGTTGCGCGCGGCGAGCTCGTCAAGGATATCGAGATTGGCGATTACGCTGGTATCAAGTGGCTCAACGGATCGTGCATGAGCTGCTCTTTCTGCCGGACAACCGATGAGGTACGTCAAGAATGACACGACATGGCCAGATGACGCACTAACACGCGATGCAGCCTCTCTGCGCTGCGGCAGCGCTCTCCGGCTACACAGTCGACGGCAGCTTCCAGCAGTACGCCATCGGCAAGGCAGCACACGTAGCACGGATACCGAAAGATTGCGATCTAGAGGCCATTGCGCCGGTCCTATGTGCCGGTCTGACTGTATACAAGGGTCTGAAGGAGTCGGGCGCCCGACCCGGCGAGTTCGTAGCCATCGTCGGCGCTGGTGGCGGCCTCGGCAGCATGGCTCTGCAATACGCACGAGCCATGGGCCTCCACACCATCGCCATTGACGGCGGTGCCGAGAAGGAGAAGATGTGCAAGGAGCTTGGCGCCTCGGCCTACGTCGACTTCACCACCAGCAAGAGCATCGTCGAGGATGTCAAGAAGGCTACGCCCGAGGGCCTCGGTCCCCATGCTGTGCTGCTGCTGGCTGTTTCCGAGAAGCCATTCCAGCAGGCCAGTGATTATGTCCGTTCGCACGGCACGATAGTCTGCGTTGGTCTACCGGCAAATGCATACTTGAAGGCTCCCGTTTTCGATACCGTCATTCGGTACGCCTCCCCTCTAACACCCTTCGCCCCTTTCTAACTTTCCCCCTTCCTCACTCTAGTCAATGATGCTCGAACGACATGATGTGCTAACGAATCACACAGCATGATCAATATCAAGGGGAGTTACGTCGGTAACCGTCAAGACACGGTCGAAGCCATCGACTTCTTCCGAAGAGGGCTTATCAAGGCCCCCTACAAGGTCGTCGGTCTAAGCCAGTTGCAAGAGGTGTTTGACTTAATGGAGGCGGGTCAGATCGCTGGACGATACGTTGTCGATACGAGCAAGTAATTGTATACTAGATTCACAGGTTAAGGTGTTTTGTTATAAATATAGACAGCGAAGATATGAGATATGAGCATGATAATTACAAGATATCCATTATTATCGGACCCATAGGCTAACTAAACTATCGTATGTAGACTCATCTGGATCGCTAGGCACATATCCAGTGAGTGTTTTCCGGATCCTTTCCGCTTTGTTAATCAGCTCTCGCGACTTAAGCTTCTCTGAGGGGCCCATCTCTCCCAAAACTAAACCAAGCTTGAAACTGGTTCTGGCAATTTCGCCTTTTCTGAATCCTGCGTCTAAGCCTGAGTTATATATTCTTAGGGATTCTGTCAGCGCATCTCTAGCCCAGTTAACTAGTTAGTACGGTTCTCATTATTTCAAGCACAGAACTGGTCAGTGACAAGTCATACCTAGCCTGTGGCCACTCCGCACGCCGAGTCAGATGCCAACCATACTTGTGCCACGCATCACCAGTCTTATGATGATCGTCTCCCATGGTCTTGCGCCAGCAAACTAGAGTTTGCTTGTGATGCTCAAAAGCATTGTCAAAGTCACACTGAGCTATGCGTACGTTACCAAGAACATCATGGATATGTCCATATCTGTAAGCGTGTTGTCGTCTGATCAGTATTTGATCCGAAGGACAGATTGATAGGGGCAGAAAACTTTACATCCAGTCGTGAAACCCAATGGACTCCGACTCCGGGCCCATTTTCTCTATTCGGAGTTCCATGAGACGCTCCAGCCCTTTCGAGGCGATGTTTATCTCTTCAATCTCCAGCTCTTTGGTGGTGACATTTAGCTCTTCAGAGGTAATCTTTAGCCCTTTAGAGGTAATTTTCTGCTGTCCCGCCGCCCAGTATGATCGGTAGATGTTGACTTCATACGGCGAAATCTCTGTCCGATCCGGATCGAGTTTCTTGAGACATTCTCTATACCATTCGATAGCTTCCGTTTGATTGCCAAGGCCTTGGTAGGAGTTAGCAATACCACCGAGGGCTTTTCTAGGAGTCAACTGGACGGAGCCGAACAGGGATTTGCCTTCGAGCCAGGTCTTGAGAGATGACTGGAAATCTCCCATATCTGTTTCAATGGAGGCCTTGGTATGCAAAAGATCGAATCTCGTCAAATTAACTTTGTCGGCGTCTGACAAGGATATCAAAGAAATGACTTCTCTCTCCGCTTTGTCAAGAATATCAAGGCCAACTTGAACATGCTGGAGACCTGTTTTGAGGTGGCCTTTGCGATAACACAACCTAATAAACGTCAACGAGCGTTCTGGGAGAGAAATCCTTGTGGAGTAAGGGGTGCACCCTTGACTAACCAGCCAGATCGTTGCAACAACTCCACAAAACAGATAGGGACCTGTAAGATGCTATCCCTATGGCTTTTGCAGGTTTCGAGATAGAATTCTCGGAACGATTCTATGTGTTGAAAGTAATCTGAGTAATATTCCTGGTTCAGACGGTGCTTTGAGTCGGCGGCAAGAAAGAGGAGCCTACTCCCGATCTCGAAACATTTCTGGCGGCTTGAGTCATCCAGCTGCTGTCGGATGAATTTACGCAATAGTCTGTGCATGTGGTAGCTTGTTGTGTCCTTATTTACAAGGCCATTCCCGGTCCTGGTGCCGTTGCCAGGGCCCAGGAGAATCAGTCCTTTTGATAAACGGGAAATGCACGGCCCCAGCTTCTGCCCTGTGAAACTGATGTCATCAACATTATCGACAGGGCTATCAGGGTCGAAAAGTTGATCTGGAATCTCCTCCGGATATAGAAGAGCCATTGTATTAAGAAGCTCACGAGATTCTTTGTTCAGTGTCAAAATATGATTCGAGTAGACTACGGATAGTCCAGTCCCTCTCGAGTAAGGTGCGTGTGAACTATTCACATAATGGCCAGAGGTATCATCTTTTAGCACTATCTCAGTGCTCTTATACCGCCGGTTATACTGTGCTAGTGTCCGTGACGTGTCGTTTATAAAACCGATGCAGGCTTTGATAGCAAGTGGGAGGTTATCGACGCTCCTGACTAGTTCGATGGCCTCTCTTCGAGTTTCTTCGGCGTTCCCCCGGCCCCTTGCTTGCTCCGACAACTCAGCAATTACCATTTCTACCCCAGCATCCTCGCCAAGTTCGTTGAGCTGTTGGCCTTGGCCAGCAAGATTGCTGCTCTGGAAAAAGGGATCAACTGTTGTAATAAGGATTGATCCAGCCGGGCCGTGCGGCCACAAAGAAATAATGGTATTCGGGTCAACAGCATTATCAAAAACAACTAGCCATGGTTTGTCTGTGACAGAGAGTTAGATATCTTTGATCAATATGGGTATAGCGTACCTGGACTAAGCGTTGCAGCTCCTGACCTGTGTCTTGGTACCAATCCCACAACGCAGCTTTCTTCCTTGTCAACGAGGCGTTCTTGTCGGCCAGCCCCATGCGTACAGCAAAGTCTGCGAAGGCATTAAGGGCATTCTCCATGGAGTCTGCAAAGACCCATAATATGGATTGGAAGTACGCGTCATGTTCCGCTGCGAATCGACGCGCCACTTGGGTTTTGCCGTACCCAGGGGGGGCGAAGAGAGCGAATGCGCGGGTGCTTGACTGATTCGGACCATTTCCCCCCTTTATAAGCTTTGCTTCGATATGCCTAAGAACGTCCCTTCGGCCTACGAAGTACCGATTTTCGGGAAACGGAATATAGTGGCATGGTAGGGTTGTTGGAGTCTTCCTGCTGTGGCCCATGTCTATCCTAGTTCCTAATGGCGATAACGACGCAGAAGGCCCGGGAGCCGCAATTGCCTCTCCCCAAACCGGTCTGTCTTGCCTTCTCCTCACGTTGGGACTTACCTGGACAGCTGACACATGCTCTACTATTCCAGTTCCAGCTTTTTGGGGGTCAGTAACACTCATTTACGTCGTTAGAGTAAGTAATCTCACTCACCTTGTGCGGCAGGCGTGCTCGCCCTGGGGGGTAAAATTATGTCGATAAAGTCGCCGATTACTCGCCCGATCTCTTCTTTCCATGAGAAGCATCCCAGGTGATCTTGACTCGACGCCACTGTCTCTGCACCACTGATATCCATAAGGTTCTTGTTCACAACCTATTCAAATCGATGGTATCAATAAAACAGCCTGGACTTCTCGCTTGCATTCCTCAACTTACAACTTTTGAGTGCTTCCAGGTGATGAAAGCGTGGTCTCCGTGACACTGGCTCTTTCCCTCTTCAAATACACAGAGGGTATGGACTCGACTGGTCTCGAGATTGCGAACCCAGGTTTCAAAATTCTTCAAGACCTCCTCGTCAGGGAGTGCCACGATCTTGGAAGGCCGCCCCAACTCAATCGTTGCGCATTGTTGTAACGCCTTCCGAAAAGCTTTGGCATTGCTATGCTTCAATGGGGTGCCAAAAAATACAGTCGCAGTGTTTGACGCTGAATATTGAAACTTCCAAGAATTTGACTTTGATTGTGCCATGGCCTGAAACATGTGTTAACTGACTAGTAACCACTGGAAGGATATATTACAAGTATGGATGTTTCAAGTCAGGTACTCACCTCTAACGCAATGTAGCCACCTAGCCCATGGCATATAAACGTAAAAAAAGACTGAACACAGGATAGTTGATGAATACTGTAATGTCTGGGTAAATACCGTTGGATGGGAAAGGACTTGAAAAATACCTGTTCCACTTCATTGAGCTTATATTGGATTGATTCTGCCAGTTCGGTGGCTTTATGGCGAATAACACGCCAAGGAGATTGTCTTTCATTTACGTTGTTGCGAGAGAAGTCTGTATTCACATTCGCCATAGGGAACCTTCTCTGGAGTTGATTAAGCCATGTCGCCCCATCTTGTGACCCTTCCCAGCTAGACTGAACACTCTCTTCGGTTCCTATGGCGCCAACAACGATGATGCTAAATCTTCATGTTAACCGGCAGCTATTTAGCCCTTGAAAATACCACTCAACGAGTTTCGCATGATACTATAGAATACGTACTGGTGCATGACTTTGGCAACGAAGGATTCAGCATTCCAATCAAGAAAAAAATATCACGCTGCGAATTGATGGTAAATACTGCAGTTTGCGCGGAGCAAGTCAGCTCAGTGATGAGCTGGGGAGCGCCAATCCTCTAAGTGGACGGGGTTGGACAGCGGTACTAAACCTGGAGATTCGGGGCTCAGCATGAGTAAACTAGATTTCTAGGATCTCAAATATTATTCGTTAACTACAGCGCTCTCGCGAAGAAGAATGCGTTAAACTCACGAATATAGTGGTGCTTGGCTTCATGGTCACAGGCAAGCAGCCCTGAGCTATAAGCTCGCGGGGAGAAATTATACGAATCTAGTGATGTTACGGGTTTAAACCGATTTCTAAGTACAATCAGGTACATATAAGTACAGCAGCCCAAAAGAAAAAAGCCTGTTGACAACCGAGAGCCTCACATGGTATGTTTTGGGGCCTGCATCTGCTGTCATTTTTGCACTTTTATGCACCTTTGTGTATTCTTTCGAAGCTCATGCAGTCATGGTTTTTGAATTTCCGAAAGGGAAGGTAGCATTGCCGATCGAGAGAGCTCTTCCAATCCTGTCCAAGGAACTTATCTCGCCAAAGACCTCTCATATTGCTCTGCGTTAGACGTGTCATGATGATGCGAATGTGTTTACTCGGGCTTGCGGAGTGACGAGGTGGGAGATTGTGACTGCTGTTTTGGCCAGTTATATTGGCCGTCCGTTGCATGGCCAAGTTTATGGGCATGAAAATGTCGCAGGGTATGATTAGAATGGTCCAGAAGTCAGTCCATCTGCCTATCACTGAAAATGGTCTACTTATAGGTGCCACTCCACTACTTGAGCTCAGAGTTTTAAGAAAGCCAGGCCCCCTCTCGTTACTGCATTTCATTTCCTCCTCAGTAGGCTCAATCATCACAACAATCTGCCTTGAAGTGAAAATCTGCCTTGGAGCATAACTGTCCCATCCTCAACCCCGACCTCCCCCTTTGATATATAAGACCATCACTCTCGGTGAGTTGCATACTGCGTGAGACCTATATATGGACTTTTAGTTACTGATTGGGAATGATATGAAGAAAATGCAGCCAAAGCAGATCAACACACGCAACCAGCCGTGGAAAGCGTTTCGACACACTACCGGCAACGTGGGAACGGTTCCTCAGCGTGCCACAGGAGTTGAGATAGCTGAGCTTGTCAACTACAGTGGTGATAATGAGACTTAGTGGCATGATGGCAACACTATTGAAATAGCCAGGATGCATCTGTATGGTCAGAATGTTGTTACTACGACTTGTCATTTCAAATCTCCATGTCTTCGTCACTGGCTAGTATAGCGGGCACATGAAAACGAATTGCGTTGGATTTCCCACAGTTCTTGTAGCCTCTGCAGCAGTATATGAAAAAGTGAAGGGTTGATTCAGTGACGAAGACCAAGCAAGGCAAGAAGTTCTTAGTCCCAAGTCTTACGGTTAGACAATTCGAAAATGTAGCCTCCAAGATTCTAGGTGCAACCCGTGACTAGTAATGTTCTCACGCACGCTCCCAGTTCAGCTCTAATTCAGCAGCTTGTTAATCTGACTTGCAGGCTGTAAAATCTCGCCACACGAGGGCTTGAAGAACCTAACTGTGCGGATCTCTACACTCTCACGGTATTGGTCCGGGGAGCTATCGGGATGCTCAAACGCCACATGCGGCGCAACTTGATTCCGTAAGTCAGCCCATCCATTCAGAAACTTGGAAGGGCTGCGTGAACGTACAGGGCACCTCCAGGCCTTCTGCATGTATGTTTCTGAAGACCAGGACTTCACTGACCTGTTGGTGGTCAAGAAAATACCACTTGTGGTGGCTATTTGAATACAACCTGAGATTCTCCCCCACGTGGTCACGATGAATGATGTCTGTGAATTCCACATCGTCCGCGGAGATAGTTGAGTAGTCGCAAACAGCCAAAGGCCAATCGCGACTCGGCTCTTTTGTAACACGCCAAACACTGTTTACATTTTGCGTCAGGGATATTTGTCAGCAGCACATGATCATTCTGCACTTACTTGACGAAGTCAAATGAGAGGCCCCTTAAATGCTCTCGATCTTTGGTTTCAAGCAACCGCTTGACGATTTGCTCGGCATGACCAGGACTAAAATCTTTAATTATATCAATATGCTATACTACGCTCGCACGTTGGGGAGACAATATAAGGCCGAAAGCTGCCCATTTACCTGCATGTGCGAAAACAATGGGGTTTGGGTAATCTGGTTCTGTAGTTGCTATTTGGCGGAATTGTTTATCTCGCTTGCGCTTCTGTATGTTACTTGGTATTAATACTATAAGGTCTAAACTGATTGTTTCTTGACTGACTAGGTGGTTGAGTACGATGACCTCGGTCGTGTTAGAAAAGGTCCCTAATATATGTTGTCGAATCTCTGTGTAATACCGATTCTTAACGCTGTCATTGTCGTCAAAATCGGGAGGCGACAAACTGGTTGGCCAGTTACAGAATTGAAAACCATGGACATCGAGGCTGAACTCCTTTTCTTGGCCCCTGACATCGGTGACAGAGCTCTCCTGGGAAATGTATTCATGGTTGGTCTTTTCTCCAACTCCAGGAGGAAGATCAAACGTGTGCATAAACGGTTTGTCCGTTTTGTACCGGTCTAAACGCGCTAGATAAAATATCTTTGTTGCAACCATTTGGACGAGAAAGATGAGGTGGAAAAAAGCCCTGAAAGAAAACTCACTTCCAAAGGTAGATGTGACGACCTGGTAACCTTGAAGGCTAGACAGAGTTGATATAATTCTATGTTTAGCAATGACTAAGCTGTCGCGAACGACAGGTATGCAATTGATTTCCAAAAATTAAATACTACGCACCAGGTGTACCACAAGCTTTAGGCGCACTGTCAGGTTTACATAGAGACTGTTGTGTCCCGTCAGTAAATAATAGGTATTCCTTGGCCGTTGTAGCTAGCTTATCTATTATCAATAGTAATGAGAGGTCTAAGCAACGGATGCATTTGGTGTCTTCCTCTTCCCAAGTGCGGGAGGTCCCCACCTTGATGAGGGGTGTTCAGCTGAAATGCAGGTGGCATCATTCGGCTAGGATACGTACCTCGCGGCTAAGAATGTACATACACTGGATAGTCAGAGTGGTGAGGACCAACTGCCACCAACCCCTCAACGCAACCTACCTTCCCAAGTTATCTTCAGCAGCTTTAATAACCTTTAACAAGATTTCAAGCTTGGCACTCTCAAGTTGGTTATATGCGGGGTGTGCAGGGCGCGCTAGACTGGCCGTTACTTTACCCAATACCCAGATAGGCACTCCCTTGGTATACCAGAGACAGCCACAATACGCCACCATATATCTTAGTGCTTACGATACTTAGGTAAGCCTCTAATAGGAGCCTCGTGAGCTCCGAAGGGCGCGAGCGCCAGATCAAGATGCGAGTTTATTCAGCTGAACACGGCTCATTAAGTATGGGACCTACTGCTCATTTACATAGTAAGGTCGCTCAAGTTTCGACAAGAGATGCTTTGAGGGGTTCTTGTTCTAGGTAGTTGAGAGCAAGTAGGTGGCTGTCAAGGCTGTGTAATGAGGTTTATGATAAGCAATAGTCCCAATATCAAAGTCTTACCATGATCGAACGCCAAACAGCCAGATAGGTAAAGTATGACCGCCTTGGCAGTGGGGATGGTTGAGTTGGAGAAGTGAAGTGGGGAGTCCGCAAACCCCCGAAAGAGCCTCGATTTCGCAGTAGAAGGCTCTCGGCTCATAGTGCGGCCTTTTTGGGGCGGCGAATTCTGGCCCACCTGCAGAAAGGAGGTCATTGGTAAAGCGCATCTGCGCATCGCATGGAGCACAGCACAGCAGGGCTCATACTGGTATGGAAATCATTGGCAGGATGCATTTGCAGCCCAAGGGTTGCACCACGCCGTGGCTCGACAGACACAGGATACTCCATAGAACACGGACTACTGACCAATCACAGCCAGCATCTTGCCCACGTCTTCATCCCGGCAATATTTTGAACAGGAAATGGATCACAGCCGACATCTTATCTATGTCATCATCCTGGTAGTATTTGGAAAGGATTGGAACACAGCTTCTATGATAGGGGTGCAAAATGCAGAAGAAGGGTCTAGCTAGAAACCTTGCAGCCTCATTAGTTAAACGCCCTGTATAGCTCCTGGCTGCCTAGCGTTTGTCGATACATGTTGATACATCCAGGTACTTCTGAAATGGAAAAAATCGAGTGGTTTCGTACTGCTGTGCGCAGGAACCTCATGCCCAACGTCTAACTACTTCAATTCGCAGGCTCTATGGTATAATTAATGTTGTTTTCGCTCCATAGAACTCGTCGGGCACAATTGACCTGTCGTCGGTAAACGAATTAAAACTACTAGTACGAGGTGTGCCGCACACAACGATGCGTGAACATGCCCCGGAGTTTGTTTTCATTGCTTCAAATCTACATACAATCATACATACTTTCGGGCAATTTTTCTCTCGCCACTTCCGACTAAAGAAACCCCAAGAACACGGGAAGATGGCGTTCATGACGCGCTTGACGTCCCTCGCTGGCCGTCACGAAGTGATTTTGAAGAACCTAGGTGTTGCATCCTACTACATCCGGGATCGCGCTGAAGTACATAGGCCTCGTTCCCCAACTTTTTTTTGACATAGTGCATTGACAAGTACATGTAGGCCGTTCTTCCTTTGAGTGTCGATGCTGCACCTGCCAGCGCCGCCATCCCGACTACTGTCATTCACGCAGAATCTGGACAGTTGTCCTTGGAGGTCCTCCAGAAATCGATCCATCGCTTTCAGGAACAGGATGATGTATTCAACAGTGACTTTGTCCGAGGAGCGTATATCTTTGTTCACTTGGTCGACGGCTCCGTCACGGAAGGTCTCTTATTGGATGGAAAGGGGCAAACTCTGGAGATTGACAATGAATATACACCGCCTGTTGAACTCGAAGACTTTTTGACGGACCATTCGCTTCGTCTTTTCGTCACTCGAACATCACCAGCCCTCCCGGAGGGTCCATATTTCACCCGAGGCCACACGATTCATCAAGCCTGGAGGTTGTTTCCTGACGAGCTGAACGCTTTTACAGCTTCAGTTGTCCCCAACGATGACACTGAAAACCAAGAGTATGTTGCCCCGAGTCAATTTCACGTCCCGTCTTAGCATTTGAACTAAATTTGCTTCAAGCCAATTCACTGTTATGCCTTGGTCTCAAGCCTGGGGCGGTGGAGGCCTCGTTGCCGTACCTTCACGCCTTTATTTTCAGAAAAGCTCTTTGCCGCTCGCTGGTATGCGACTATCCGTTAAGGACAATATGCACCTAAGTGGCACTATTACTACCCTCGGTAACAAGGCTTATGCACAGCTGTATGGCAAACAGGCTTCATCTGCCAAGTATATTGAACACCTGATTCAGCAAGGTGCTGTCGTTATTGGGAAAACCAAGCTTTGCGCGTTTGCAGGGTCGGAGCTTCCTCCCTCTCAATGCATTGACTACTTTGCTCCTTGGAATCCACGCGGTGACGGGTATCAAGGCCCGTCTGGCAGCTCAAGTGGTGCTGCTGCCTCTGTTGCCGGCTATGGCTGGCTAGACATATCCCTCTGTACAGATAGTACGGTCTCCAGCTCCGAATTCCCAATCTGATCATCCATGTTGATTAGTGATATAGCAACTGGTAGTATGCGCCACCCGGCCACATGCCACGGACTTTGGGGACATAAGGTCACATGGGGAGCTGTCCCTATGAACGGAGTAGTTCCCGCTTGCCAGTGAGTGATTCCATCCATGTTGTTGATTTTCACATAGCCCACAGCTAACAACACAAGGGTATTTGACTCCATCGGAATTCTCGGGCGTGCACCTGGCAAGATTGAAATGTTACTTTCAGCTCTGAATGTCAATAACAGAAATGCAAACCCTGTGGAAATCCTGTACCCCACAGATTGGTTCCCACTCCAATCTGAGCACCAGCAGAAGATGACAGAGGAATTCCTTGAGCATCTAGAAGCCTTTGCATCACTGGAACGCACGAGTATTTCGATTGCAGAAAAATGGGTCCAGACCGCCCCAGAAGAATTCAGGGGCACAAGTCTCAAAGACTTCCTTGGAACTGTCAGTTAAGTAGTAAATATCAAATGAGCTCGCAAGGCTAACTATCATAGGTTCCGAGTATAGTCAACGGCTACGACAATTTGCACAACTTCGATGAATTCTGCGAAATGTATCGCCTCAAATTTGGTAAAGAGCCATACCTCAGTCCCACGCATAGACAGCGATGGTATGCTTTTCAGAGCCGATACATTCATCTGAAGATTTCCTGCTAACAGAAATTGTTTCTAGGGACACGCGGAGGAATGTCACAGCTCAGGAGCGGGACGAGGGTCTAATCAAGGTCCAGAAATACAGAAAGTGGGCTACTGACGTCTTATTTGGGGGAGATTCTACGAAGGTGATGGTTGTTCCACAAGGCCGGCCAGGAGCAAACTATCGGGACGGGGTGGGTAACTCTGGCGAGTATGTTCAGCACTTCCCGTAATAGTGCTCAAGATTGACAACCTGCTTGCAGTTCCGGAACTCCTGCTGGACCACTTGGTCCTATATTCACGATCAGCATGTGGGGGCTCCCTCAAGTCGTTGTTCCAAGTAAGGATTCTTCGTAAACTTTTATACGAGTTGGAGACTAACTAGTTGACAATCAAAGTTGGACAACACCCATATCAGTCTAGGGTATCTAGTCTAGAAGAGCAAGCCCCAATGTTCACCACGTTGGTTGGCCCGCCCGGTGAGTGTTAAGACATCATAGTGGATACTTTATTGGCGCCCGGTCCTCTTTGCTGACGTTGTTGCAGGAACGGACGTGCGGCTTCTTCAGCTTGCTGTCAATTGTTTGCAGGCCGCAGGAAAGCCAACCGAAGTTCTCCCTGGTCGGTACATGTTCGCTCCGCCAACAGCTGAAAGTGCCAATCTCAACGAACAAGATGATAGAAAGGCCGAGGACGGAATCGCCGTCAAGTCTAGTATCTAGTGTTCAAGCCTCAATAGGACACTAAATGTGCGATCCATGCTCGACCCCGATTAATACTAGCAATGACAATTCCAGAGCTTCCCAATAAATGTTCCAAGTGTGCATAATGCTGCAAAATCTCTAGTGCAAGCGCAAAAAGGTCTGCATGTACAGGCCTGTAGAACCCAGGACACAAATCAATCTCCAGTGAAGCGAGTAGGCCCACTGACACCCATGACAGCCTAATGCACTGGAAATAGAGTGCTATCTGGGATAAACGTAGAGGCCTGGATTGAGTAACTAATAACTAACTGAAGGTGTCGTGGGTGTTACTAGAGTAAGGGTCTCAGCAACGCATCTTTGGCTAGCTTCTCTTAGCAAAATATGACGATACATCGAAAGGTTGAGAGCGTCCATGTAAATTAGAGAGCCAAGGCCATTGAGTTCGACCTTGCTTCACTCTCACAGCCCTCCGCTCCATAAGTCGCACAACGACCATTGACACTAGAAAGATAATGACAGAAGCCCCCACAAACCACCAAATGCTAGGATTATTCTTATCATGACTGAATTGATACACGTTCATCCCGAAGAACGACGCGACTAGGCTGAGAGGCCCAAATATGAAGGCCAGATAAGTGACTGACTGAACGCGTTTGCTCTCCAGGAGGGCTTCTTGAGCTGACTCGATGTTCATATTGCTCATCTCGATATTGATAGCCTCTTTGAAGAGCTCAGACAATCCCTTCGCATTGTCACGAAGAATCGCAAAATCGGCTTTCAAGCCCTGTTCAATTCTTTTCACTCGTGCGAAGGCTTTCGGATCCTCTGGGTGGTCAGAGTTGTATCGGGGCCACTCGAGCATACCACGGGAGTCGATAAAGCACAAGGTCTCCGAGAAATACCATATCGCCCGGTCCAGAAGTTTTTTGTCCCTCGCAAGCAGCCTTACTTTCATCTTCGGATCCTCAGGTAGCGAATGGAACGAGTTCCTGAGAAAACTCAAGATCTGCATCCAGCACAGTGCAGAGGTATCGAACAGGTCGGCGATGAAAACGAAAGGGTCTCTGATGCAGAGACTTTGGTCTGAAAGCGGCATCGCCTTGTCATCCTGAACCCGAGAGATAAAAGGATTAGGACGATCGTGCACTTTGTCGGTGTCGGCGGTACTGTGCGATCTACTGAAATCGGAAATTTCTGGGATGCCCGCTTCCAGGTTTGTTGTACGAATGGAGAAGAAGTCAGCGTCCTTAAATCCACTATGTCCCGTCATCCATGGGGTATGCCCTCTCGGCATTCCAAAGTCGCTGCATAAAACGCCCGACCAGCGGCCGTTCATCTGCGGACCGGTTTCTTCAATGGCATACGTCCAGAACGTAACCATCTGTTCCACGCTGAAAAAAGATCGTCCATGGAGGTTTACTGCTCGAAAACAATCCAGCCCAACGCGGTCCTCTCGGAGACAATCCTGGTGATGCTCCTTTAGATTAGTGGCGAGCATGTCTTCAAGATGGATGTCGGTTGATATCCCTAAATGCTGCATCCGATTCCGTCGGAACGACGCTAGAGTGATGAACTGGACCGCGGCGAACGGCCTGGGTCGCGACGCAAGACTGCTCAGCGGGAAAAAGGACGAGGAGTTGAAATGATAGATGCGTAGCTCACGATCGGCACGACATTGATCTACGAGTTCCCGTCGGGCGCGAGAGCCCATGGCCCCGCAACTTATGATGATGTTGCCCAAGGACTTAGTTTGGATCTGGTCAAACACGTCGCTTATGGGAAGGTAATCCGTAGGCCTTAGTGGCTGCAAGTAGCCGATAACTTTTGAAGTCTCAACATATTTCTCAATTGAGAGGATGAAGCCTCGAAACAGTAAGGGATTAGTTGAGATTAGCTCCATGTCTGGGCCTGATAAAACGTCTAGCAGACTGTGGAATACTTACTACTATTTACCTAGGTAAGGCAGTGGCTTTGTCCAGATTGCGAGCGCTTACCTTTATAGCATTGGTAGCTTGGATGGCGACAGGGTCCATTTACGGCTCAGCTGGGGCTGTGTTATACTTTACCGATGAGCCACCATACCGGCACGATCCGTCAGCAGACCCCTACGGACCAAGTGGTCATTGTTGAAGATCGCTTCGGCGTTCCATAAGTGTCGAACGGTTCTTAGATCGGCGAAGTCATCCGACGCCTGATCAGCTCAAGTATAACAAATAGACTTTAATATCAGATCGATCGCCTACTCTATCATTTAACAAGCTCTTCGGGATTGGTGCCCTCGCCAAAATGACCACCAAGATTGTTTTTAGATATGGCTCGACTTGGATGCAATTTGGGTTCAGTGCTGATAGTGTCTTTCTGACGGAGGTGTGGGGAAATCTGGTGGGAATAGGAGACCAGTGCCTCTGACGATACGGGACCATGAGTAGTATTCAGTTGAACCTGCTAGCTAGAATCTATCTACATGATCGAGGGCCTGGCGGCCTGCTTTTATAGACATCCTGAGCATACCAGGCCTATACCGGTGCTCTTGGGTACCAGCTACCCAAATCACCTGGCATGCTCTTGGACCCTTGTCGTATCCACTATACCGTGACAGTCTTGTTATGATCATAGCATGTTAGGATCTACTCGCGCTTAGATAATAGTTAAACCCAAGCCCGTAAACATCGACTTACTGGCAAAGCGTTGCAAGAGGACTAGTGCACACGAACGTAACCAAATGGGCGGCCGATGCATCAGTTAGGCGCTTGTTAAAGATAGTGGAGTAGATGGCTTGATAGGTTGTATTCAAGGTGAAGAAGAAGAGACAAGTCTATCCTATAGACCTGGGATATCTAGTACAATATATATACCCAATAGGTGTGTGGAGCGTATCTACTACATTTAATAGCGCTGTAGTGTGATCGCGGAGCAGCGGTAGAGTACGGCCGATCAGAATTCAAAACCTTGGGGCTGAGCATTTGACGCTCGAAAACAGGGCTCCGTTGCCCAGCAAGTCGATAAATTGGGGGTTGATTCGGAGGCACATTGATCTAATACTGTCAAAAGACAGATCACCACCTGGACGGCTTCCCGATCGACCCAGGTAAAGCAGTATATATGCCGACAAATACAGGGTTATAGGTCGCGGCATGGCTGACAGAAATCGTGAAAGCGCATCTACCTCCCAGGCTACTAGACAAACACACATCCTCAAGCCATCGGCTATTGAGTGACCCAGGATTTGGGAGAAGGCACCATCGCACCGTACTAGCATGGGTAGTGTGATGGTGCTCAGTAGAAGATCCTTGTATTATATGATATAAAAGTAATAGAGAATATCTACTATAACTATAGTATGTCTAATACTATATATATATAGGTCCTATAATAAGATAAGGTATCTTATAATAGGTATAACAATCTGCCCTTAAAAGAAAAAAGAAATACTGTATTTTTATAGCTAATTTAGTATTATTCTTATAAATTTGTTAATTAAAGCTAAATTTATTTTTATTTGTTTTTTTATAAACTATTTATTAAATTTATAACTAATATTTATATACTTAACTAAGTATTTTATATATTTTCTTTTGCTTTTTTTTATAACTTTAGCTTTAAAAATCTTATTTTTTAAATAATTTATAATATAAATTAGTTTAATTATTAGCAATATATATCTATAAAAATTATTAAAATAAAGCTTAAAATAGTTAATTAAAATAATATTATTTATTTAAGCATTATATTTTTTAAGGTTTAATTTATAAGCTAGTATGCTAATTTTTTTAATAACTTTAAAAGGTTTAATATATTGTTAAAATATTTTTTTAAAGTATTTATAATTTTATATTTTTTATAAAGTCGAAGTAATATTTTATTTTTTATATTAAAATATTTAAGTTAATATTTATTGTTATAATAATATTTTATAGTTATTAAAGCTAAAGCTATAACATTTAAAGCTTATATTTTTATAGCTAATAGCAAAATTAATTTTTATTTAATATTATTTATTGGTTTTTAAAATAAAGTAAAAATATTTATTATATTAGTTAGTATAAACTTTATAGCTAGTTTATTAAAACTAAAACTAGTTATAGCATTTTTAATATTATTATACTTTAATTATATTTTTAATAAAGCTTTTTTCTAATTAGTTAGATTTTCTTCTAAATAAATATAATATTATAATGCTAATTATACTATTTAAACTATAATTTTAAATTATTTATTAGCTTAATATATAACATAAATACTTTGGCTATATAAACACCTCGGCTACTTTTTTATACTTTTATATATATAATCTTTTAATATTAATAATTTAATAACTAATAATGTTAGCATTATATAAAGAAAAAGACTTATAGCTTATATTATAAACTATATAATAAAACTTAAAACTTTTTATTTAGCGTGCTACTATTATATATAATGTTTTTTGTATAATATTAGGCAATTAATAAAGCAATCGCTTTATAATTGCAAAAAGATTAGCGAATAAATAAAAATTAACTAAATATAAAAAGCAAACTATTATATAATATATAATAAACCTAGTTTTGCGATCGTTTCTGCCTTAGTTAAGTAATATTAAAAATATAGCTAATTTTTTTTTATATATATACGACGTAACCGCAGTTAGCTTTAACTAGGCTTTAAACTTTGTATAACAATAACCTGCTCTTTGTATACGTTTTAATTAAAAAATTAACTACTAATAAGTCTTCTGCAAAAATTCTAACACGTACTAAAAGTAGTATACGCTTATACAAATAACAATTAAAAAGTTTAACATTATTAAAAAGAATATTTATAACTTTAATAAAACTGGTTTTATAATAGGCAAAATATTATTTAAAATAGTTGTTATAATATCTAACTAGCGCAAATAACTAAAATTTATATATTAAAGCAATTAAAAATAGTTATTTATAATTTAAGGTATTAAAGCGTATAGTTATATAATCTTTTTATATATTATTTTAGCAAAAAAAAATTATTTTTTATTATAGTATAAAAATAGCAACTTACTATATAACTAAGTTATTATAATAATAAAAAACAGCTAAATAATAAATAAATAAAGTTTTAATTAGATTTAATATTTTAATAAATATACTATATATTATATAAAAGGTATATACTACTTTTTAATTTTTAATAGCTATAAAAGCTACTATTTTATTAAATTTAAATTATATGCTAAAAAATATAATATTATTACTTTTTATATGCCTGCTTACTTATTATATTATTTTTAGCTTTTTAATATTAGTTGTTTTAGCTTATTAAAGCATATATATGCAAAAAAAATTAACAAATTAGCTTAAATATATATTATATATATTTTAAAAAAATAGTTCTTTTTAGTATTTTATTTAGCGTATAAAGCTTTTATAACTATATTAAACATTTAAAAAGGTTTTTAAAGCACTAAATTAGTTTTATATAATTTAAATTATATATTTTTAAAGCTAAAAATAAAATTACTAGTTAAAATACCGTCTAAATTATCTTTATTAGCTAAAAAATACTTATTTTTTTAGAAATTATAAACTTTATACAATATTAAAAATACATAATTTTAAGCTAACTATATTAAAAAAAAGGTTATATAGTACTAGAATAACTTATTAAAAGCTATTTTAAATGCTATTAACTATATTATAAAAGGTATAATTATACTTATATATAAGGTTTAATTATTAAAAGAAAAAAACGCTATACTTTATATAACTAATTATAAATTTAGCTAGCATTGCTATATAAAAAAATTATATATTTAAAAAAAAAGATCTCTTATTATATAAAAGGTACTAAATTATAAGGTTAAATAAGCTATTAAAGCATAGATTTTTAATAGGTGCAGTCATAGGTAGTAAAGATTAAAGTAGTAGAACAGAAGATGCTCTATTTAGAAGAAGGTGGCGAAGCCACCAAGGCTAGGAATCTAGCTATGTGTGCGCGGAGCCTTCGGCTCCTTATCTAATCTACAGCTGGTAGCAGGTGCCACCAGAGAAGGGTGCCACTCCACAGAGTAAAGTAGTGCTAGAAACCCTTAGGGTTTCTATTAATTTTATAAAAAGTATATATAAGTAATTGTTATATAAAAAATAGTTTAACGCATATATAGCAATATAAAACATGTAGTAAGCTTAGGCATAATATATGCACTTATTAAAATGCTATAAAAACATTTAGCAAAAATATATTTAATTAAATTTAATTAATTTAATATATTATAATTAAATTATTTAACTTATATATACAAAAGTATAAAAAAGTAGCTAAGGTGCTTATATAGCTAAAGTATTTATATTATATATTATAAATAATAAGCTATTATATATAATAATTTTATTTAAAAAGTTTTTTAAACGGCTTTTTATAAAGCTGCTAAAAACTTTAAGTTTTTATTTAAAATAATAACTTAAAAAATTTTCTAGTTAGCTATTAATAGCTAAAAAATAAAGGCTTTTTTTAATCTATTATTATTTAGTTTTTCTAACTAAATATTAATTAAAGCTATTTAATTAACTTATAAATTATTACTATTACTATATTATATTATTTTATAAAAAAATGTAGTACTATTATAAAGTTAATTATTATTTAATAGTAAAAAT
This sequence comes from Nemania serpens, assembly GCA_022578855.1. Lineage (NCBI taxonomy): Eukaryota > Fungi > Ascomycota > Sordariomycetes > Xylariales > Xylariaceae > Nemania > Nemania serpens. The sequence goes on from MU396759.1 coordinate 67,767, forward strand.
ATAGTAAAAATAAGATAAGCTATAAGCTACTATATAGTTTATAATACTAAAGCTATAAGATTTAATATTTAAAGCATTTATTAGTAAATTTTTGAAATTTTTTTAAGCTTTTATAAATATAAAAAAGTTATAAAAGGTAGACTAGTTTTCTATAGCTAATATAGTTAAATCTATAAAAAATATCTTAGATTACGGCTATATATAATTTTAAAATACATAATCTATTTGTTATTATTTAAAATTTATGCTAAAAAATCCTTTTTTAAAAATAAAACAAAATATCTGTTTTATTAACTAGCGCTATTATAGCTTATTATTTAATAATTTAAAAGATTTTTTAAATATTTTTATTATAATTAAGCTTTAAATTCTAGGTTTATTTAAATAAGTAATACTAAGCTTTATAATAAATATTTTAATAAAATGTTAATATTAAATATATTTTTAGGGGCTTTAGCCTATTTACTGTGTCTTATTCTGGTGATATATCTCTGGCTACCTTTTGCTGATTTGCTGTTGCCGATCCCTGATTCTGTCGCTGATTCCTGATTTTGCCGCCGAGCCGCCTATCCTAGCCTTATCTTTTGCCTTTTGCCCTTGCTATATCTATTACCTGCTACTAAGTTTTTCAATAGCCGCATTATTATATAAAGCTTTATAGCAGCTTTTAAGCTATTAATAAAGCTTTTATATATTTATTAGCTATACTTTTTCTGCTTAAATAAGCTTTAAAGCTATTTTTATTTCAAAGGTTTATTAGATTTATTTAATATACTATATAAGCAAGTTTTATATATAAACAAGTTTTATACTATTTTGCACCTTTGTATATATAACTAAAATAACTTAACTATAATATATTAAATTAATTAAATTTAATTAAATATATTTTTGCTAAATGTTTTTATAGTTTTTAATAAGTATGCATATTATGCTTAAGCTTGCTATATATTTTATATTATTTTATGCGTATTAAACCAGCTTTTATATAATAATTATTTATATATACTTTATATAAAATCTGTTTTTTAATAGCTTGTTTAGCTTTAAAATCCTATTCTTACTATAAAATAAAAGATCTTTTATTTTAAATATATTTATTTTTTGTTTAGCAATATTAGCTAAATTTATAATTAGTTATATATAATGCAGCATTTTTTTCTTTTAATAAGTAAACTTTGTATATAAGCATAGTTATACTTTTTATAACTTAGTTAACTGCTTTAAAAAATTTTTTTAGCAAACTACTTTAATATTAAATAACTTTTTATTTAATATAGTTTGCCTAAGATTTTATATTTTTAATATTATATAAAGTTTATAATTACTAAAAAAGAAAGTATACTTTAGCTAATAATAATAATTTAAGTAATATTTTAGTTAGTAATTTTGTTTTAAGCTATAAAATAATATAATTTAGATTATATAAAATTAATTTAGTGCTTTAAAAACCTTTCCAAATATTTAATTTAGTTATAAAAGCTTTATATGCTAAATAAAATGCTATAAAAAACTATTTCTTTAAAATATATATAATATATACCTGTGCTAATTTATTAATTTTTTTTGCATATATATATTTTAGCAGGCTAAAACAACTAATATTAAAAAGCTAAAAACGATATAATAAGTGCAAAAGTATACAAAAGGTAATAATCTTATTTTTTTTGCATACAACTTAAATTTAGTAAAATAGTAGCTTTTATAACTATTAAAGATTAATAAGCAATAAATACCTTTTATATAACGCATAATATATTTATTAAAATGCTAAATCTAATTAAAACCTTGTTTATTTATTGTCTAGCTATTTTTTATTGTTATAATAACTTAATTAAACAGTAATTTGCTATTTTTATACTATAAAAGAAAATAATATTTTTTTACTAAAATAATATATAAAAAAACAATATAACTATATATATTAACACTTTAAATAACAGATAACTATTTTTAATTGCTAGTATATATAAATTTTAGTTATTTATACTTATTAAAAGTTGTAACAACTATTTTAGCGCTAACTTTTTCTATTATAAAGCTTATTTTATCAAAGTTATAAATATTTTTTTTAATAATTCTAAATTTTTTAATTATTAAATATATAAGTATATACTACTTTTAATACATATTAAAATTTTTGCAGAAAACTTATTAGTAATTAATTCTTTAATAAAAACGTATCTAAAGGTTAAATTATTATTATATAAAGTTTAAAGCCTAATTAATACCGACTGCAGTTATATTATATATATATAAGAAAAAATTAGCTATATTTTTAATACTACTTAACTAAAAAAAAATAATTGCAAAACTAGGTCTATTATATAGCATATAATAGTTTGCTTTTTAAATTTAGTTAATTTTTATCCGTTAGGCATTATTATTAGGCATACTATATAATTATACGCGCAGTTAGCTAATGTTTTAGCAAAGATATTATATATTGCAGTAGCATATTAATTTAATAATTTTTTATCTTGCTATATAGCTTAAAATACAAGCTATACATTTAATTTATTCTAAGTTAAAAGCATTATTTATTATTATATAATAGAAAAAAATCTATAATATATATAAAAGTGCAAAATAGTGTAAAACTCGCTTATATATAAAACTCGCTTATATAATATGTTATATAATTTATAACAGTTTATTAATTTTATAAATATTTAGTTATTAGTTATATAAATAAGCTAAATAGTATATATTAAGTAAATATATATATTTAATAGCTATTAAATAGTTAATATCGACATTATTTATTTTTAAACGCTTTAAAAGCTATAAAATAGCTGCTTTAAATGTTAGATTATATATAGGCATTATAGTTAATTGTTAGTATAAGTATTTAAACGTCTAAGTTGTTTTTATAGTTAGAGTAGTTAGTAAAAAAGATAAGCCTCTTGCTATATAGGATTTTTAACTCCTTTATCTACCTTTATGCCTAGGTATGCGCAGCTTTTATTAAAGTTTTAGCATAACTTTTTTATTTTAAACCTTGCGACAGCACCTTTTACAGGCGGCGCCCCAGCTTTGGCCTGCTATTTTTACTGTTTTTGCTTTTTTTTTTTTTTGCAAACCATATTTAAATAACCGTATCAATATTACCGTTTATCCAGTATTATATTCACAGTATACAAAAAGAGAATATAAGGCTTTTTTGCTTTATAAAATAAATTAAACTTAATATAAATATATTTTTAGCGCTATTTTTATTAGTAATAATAAAGCTAAAAAATAATATAATAATAACTTTATAAATTAAGTAATTTGCTATAAAATTTAATATATTGCTTAATACTTTTTATAATTATTTAATAAAACATTAAAACTACTAAGGTTAGCTAAATTAAGGTTAAATAGTTTATCTTTTTAAAGTAATTGGCTTAATATATTTAAAACAATATATCTTTTTTTTAGCTTATAAATAACTTAGAAAATAAACTAGCTAATAAACTCTAGTATATATATAATCTTTTAATTAATATTACTTATTACTATTAAATTAACAATATTTAATCTATATTTATAAAGCCTTAAAATAGCTTTATAATTTATAAAAATAATTAATATTATTTTTATAGTGTTAAGCTATTGTTTTATTTTTTTAAGCAGTTAAACAAAAGCGTAAAGCTTTATTTTAGTAAGCTAATAATTCTTTTTAGCATTTATTAAAAGTTAAAACAAAAAAGCTATCGTTTAAACAGCGTATTAAAAAAAATAGTTAATAATTAAGCCATCTTTTATTAATTTAAACATATATTTTTTTTTAATATAGTATACCTTAATACTAATACTGTTTATTAATGCGTTAAAGTTAGCAAAAAGCTATTTAACTGCTAAATAAAAAACTAAAGAAATATTATCTAATAAAAACTATTTAATTTAAATAAAAGCATTTTTTTCTTATTTAATAAAATATATAAAAGCTATTATAGTAGCTTAAGTTTTTTAAATACTTTTGCTTTATTTTTTTAATTTAGCTTTTTTTAAAAGTTAAATTTTTTAATTTTATAATAGTTTAACTAAAATTCTATAAAATAAAACAAATACTTTAAGCTAAGTAATAAACCCTATAAAAACTTTAAGGTTTTACAATATTTTAAGAAATTTTAGCTTTTTAATAGTATTTATTTTATTTTTAATAGTTATTATTCCAAAGAAATCTACTAAATATCTAAGAATAATTATACTTAAAAAGGCTATATATATTTTAAATAGTTTAATGCTAATATTATAGTTATAAAAAATAAAAATAAACTTCTTTAAAGTATTAAATATATTTAGCTAGCGTTATAAATGCTATTATAATATTGTTGCAATATAATTATACTTATCGGTAAGCTATACTATAGTATAAAGTTTATACAACTATTAGTTATACAAAAAAGAGAAAAAGGTATAGTAAAAGGTTTAATATCTATTAATTAAACTGTTATAAAGGTCTAAATAGGTAGGATTAATCGGCAAAGCCGATTGCTAGGCTATATATAGATAGGTAGGTTATATAACCGTAAGTTAAATAACTAAGTAAGTTAAATAACCGTAAGTTTTAGACCTTTTATATGCTTTTAAAGCTGCGCCCTAAAGCACCTAGCTATTTATACAAATACTATTTAAATACTAACTGTTTTTACCTTTTGTATAAATAGCTTAAGTATAAACCTACTTAATACTAACTAATTTTATTGTAGTAGCAAATATTAGGCTATAAAAAGAAAAAAGGTCTTTGTATATAAAATAACCTATATACGAAAAGGCAAAAGGTATAGCTAAAGTAATAGAAAATAGTAGCCGAAGTAGTAGCTAGAAGAGCTAAAGGTTAATAACCTAGTTAGCTAAAGCTAAAAAGCTAAAGTTGGCCGAAGCTAGAGAGCTAAAGCCGAAGGCTTTACTTTATATAAAAGAAAATTTTTCTTTTATGCAAGGATAGTTAAATAATTTCTTTAAAAAACTTTTTAAAACAAAAAAAAATAGTCGTATACGTTTAATAAAGCAAGGTTTAACAAAGCAGGCTATTTAATTATTTAAAAAATTGGTTAAATAGTTAAAAAAGTTTCTAGTTGTACAAAAAACCTTAAAAAGGTTTATACAATCTGTTTTTTTTAATTAACTTAATTATCTCTTTTTTAAAACGCTAATTAACTTATTAGAAATAGTTAATTTTTTAATTCTAAAAATCTGCTTTAAAAAATTATACTATTTAAAATCCTAGCTATTTACTTTATATACCTTATGTAAAAAAAACTATAAACTATATATTTAGGATTTTGCAGTAGTTTTTATATAATTATTTTAAAAGTTTTTTTTTGTTAAGTTTTAAACATTTATATACTAGATCTATATAACGTAACTAAAGCTTTATAGGTATAGTAGTACTTTTAGCTATTTTTTTATATAATAAAAAAGTCTCTTTATTTAAAAGTTAAACGGAAGGCTAAACGAAAGGTTAAACAGAGGGCTAAACAGAGGGCTAGCTTTTAAAAGGAGGGGTATTAAAGGGTTAGCTACTAAAGGCCTAGCTGCTAAAAGCTTAATTAGTTAATACTTTTGTACGCATTATCTAACAAGAAAAAGGTAAGAGGTTTTTGTATATAAGGTAACCTATATATAAAAAAAAGAAAAGAGGGTATAGTTTAGTTATTAGCAAAAAAAAGGTAAGGAAAAGAAGTTTTTACTAGAAATAGTAGTTATAAAAGAGCTTATAGTTGCATACGAAAAGTTGGCATATAAAGCTTCTACAAAGTAGAAAGTTTATAAGTATTCTCTTTATATAAAAGCTTTTCCTTTTTTTTCTATAAGGCAGAAAAGCTAGAGAATAATTAGTACTAAGTGGAGCATAGGTCGGTTAATTAAGAAGATCTAGTTATTTAAAAAAGGAAATAAAAAGTAGGTATTCCTTTTATACCAATTGTACAAAAAGGAAATTCTTTATATATAGGATAACCTATATATAAAAAAAGAAAAATGCAAAATAGCTTGCAATCTTATATAGAAAGTCGGCATATAAAGCTTTTATAAGGTAAAAGGTTTATAGGTATTTTTTTTATATAAAAGCTTTTCCTTTTTTTTCTATAAGGCGGAAGGTCTAAGGAGTAAGCATAGCTACCGGTTTAGTTTGGTAACTTATACAAAAGAAAGAGTTTATAGGGCGGAGTATTTCTTTGTACGATCAGCCAAAGTTAATTGGCTAATTTTATTATTTCTATAGGGCAAAAGGTTTAAAAATTACTGTACGGCTCTAGTATAAAGCTATTTCTTCTACTTTACTAATCTGTCGTTGCCGGTTAATAACTAATTAATATTAGTAAGCTATACTATAGTATAAAGTTTGTATAACTATTAGTTATATAAAAAGAAGGAGGAGGTATAGTAAAAGGTTTAATATCTATTAATTAAACTGTTATAAAAGTCTAAATAGGTAAGGTTAATTAGTAAAGCCGATTGCTAGGCTATATATAGGTAGGTAGATTATATAACCGTAGGTTAGATAACTAAGTAGGTTAAGTAACCATAGGTTTTAGACCTTCTATGTGCTTCTAAGGCTGCGCCCTAAAGTACCTAGCTATTCGTACAAATACTATTTAAATAATACTGCTATATTATATAGCATATAATTTATTTAATGCTATATATATATATTACTATTTTTATAACTTATAATAGCATATATAAATATATATTAGCCTTTATAAGTAAGAATAGTAAAAGCCTATTAAGAGTTAAAATAAATACGCTATTAATAATAAAATGCTATAATATTTAATATTATTTAGAAAGGTTTTTTTATAATATAGTTAAGTATTTCTTCTTAAGTTTTTATTAAGTAAGCATTCTTAAAAAAAATCTTATTTCTAGGTTATATGTTAATAACTATTCTGCTTTTACGTTTTAATAGTTTTAATAAAAGTTGGAATATTATTTACTAAATAATAAAAACAGAAAAAAAAAATAAAACATGCTTTTTTATTTTATATATTTTATTTTTATTTTTAAAACCTTTAATAGTATTTTTAACAATTTTTCAAAATTTTTAAGCTAATAAATAAACTTAATAATATTTAAGAATTTTGTTTTACTACCTATTTTTAAGAACAATTTTTATTTATTTGTTCTATAAAATGTTTATAAATTTTATGTTTTTAAAAACGACTTTAAATTCGTTTAATAAAGGATTAAACGCTGCTATAATATCTAAGTTATTATAAGTATTAACTTTTATAAGTAAATATTTAGCCGTTTTTTCTACAGAATATATAAATAAAATGCTAAGCTTTTAAAGGTTATTTTTAAGTTTAAAAAGTTATTTAATAGCTAATTTAGCTGCTATAGCAAATTTGTTATTATTAATATAATAAGCTATATAGTCTAAGTTTATAGTAGTAAAATGTCTAACTAGGTAATTTATAAGTATGTATATAAGGTTATATATATTATTTTATATAAATATGTTTGTTATATTAGCTGTTATAAGTATAGTAAACGTATTAAAAAAGGTTTCCGCAGGCTTAAATAAAAGGTTTTTTTTATAATTCTTTGCTTTATAATAAATAGAAATTATTTTATATATCTAAGGCTTAATATTTACTGCTTAAGCTATTTAAACAATAGTGCGTTAGAGTTTTTCTTTAGGTATAATATCTATAGAGATTATAACGTTATATAAGTTAACAATAGCTAAATGTTTAAATATTAAAATTAGTAAGGAGTACTAGGGGTAGTGCTGTAATTAAGTCTGAATACGAAGATATAGATTTAATGGAGGCTGCCTGGAGGGCTTCCTTTATGTGCGGAGACTTAAGGTCTCCTTATTTAATCTATAGAGTAGGGCCTTTATTAAGGGTCTTTCTATTTATCTATATTAAGTGCCGCGGTATAAAGAAACGCTATTAACTTTAATAGCATAATAATATAATAAATAACGCAATTAGTAGTATATATAAGCAATAGTTAGAAAAAGTCTTAATTTTTAATTTTTTAATTAAATTATTAATCCTTTAGATTTTAATTTTGCGAAAGCGTTTACAACTGCGTTATACCGGTTAATTAATCGCTTAATTAAACATATTAATTATAGGTCGACCTTTTTTTTGCTTCTAGTATTTCTATAGTAATTTTTTTAAATTGCGCAGTTGCTACTTTAATTTTTACCAATTGTTTTTATAGCTATAGCTTTTTTATTTGACTAGGTAGTTAAATCTATTTTTTTGATAATTAAATTAATGTTTAACTACGAGTTTAACTTTGAAAAATTCTTTTACTTTTTCTATATTAGGTTAATTGTTAAGTATTAGACTAGGCATAGGTATATATCGGTAAAATAAATTTTTACTTTGTTTTTTAAGTAACAGGTAGGCTATAAAAATAACTAGATATATACTAAAAGTATTAAGTAAATCGATTTTATAAGCTAGTTGTTTTACTTATTGTTTGACCTTTTATAGCTTAGCTTGTTACTATAAATACTTTTTTAAAAGATTGTTAAATAAGTAGTATTTATTATATAGCTTAAGGTATACTTTATTGCCGACCTTAAATTTTATAAGCTTATGCTTGCTATCGTAATACTTTTTAGCTTAAGCTAAAGCAAAATTTATAGCTAATTTAGCATTCTTATAAAAGTATTTGCAAAAAAAGCATAAGTTGTTATAATTAGTAGTAGTATTTACTTTTGTAAGTATATTATTAAATTTAAAGAGTTTAAATCTAAAAAGCTATTTATGCGTAAACAATTTAATTGCTTTAAAATAAGCACTATTAAAGTTCTATTAAAGTGCTAGCATTAAGTTAACTTAATTGCTCTTAAGGTTAATAAATAAGTAGTATTAAATAGCTATTTTTACTGTTTAATTCTTTTGTTTAAATAACCTATCGCTTTAGAAGTAGTATACTGTTATTATAAGCAAGCGTGCCTTAAAAATTGTTTATATATTTTTTTAAAAGTTAGAAGTAAACTTTTAGTCTTAATTAGAAATAAAACCTATAAGTATACCCTAATTATATAACAGTAGTTGCTTAGTAAGTATAATACTTTAGTTTTTAGCGAAATACTTTTTATTTTTAGAAATAAGCAGCATATATTTAGAGGTAGCATATATTACCGTTATAAGTATATTATAATAGCTATAGCTTTTTAATTACTATAAAGTATTAATTAATAGTACCTTTAGTAGGCTAATAATAAAGTCTATAGCTATAGTTTTTATAAGTTTTATATTTTTTAGTTAAATTAGTTAATAGTTTTTTAAGGGCTTATTTTTTCTAGTAGTATAGGTTTTATATTTATTGTAGTACTTTAAGTATATAATAACTTTTTTTGTTTTAAAATAGATTAAGTAGCTACTTAATTTTTTTATTATTTGTTGTTTTCTAAAGTAGTACTTATTATTATATGTTATACTTAGAAATTTGCCTATTTAGCTCTTAAGAATATAAAGTTTATATATCCTCTTGTAATCTATGTTATATAAAAGCTTATTTTTAATTATAAAAAGATATTCTGTGTATAAAAAATTGTTAACATTTTTGTTAATATTTTGCCGAATTTTTTGTAAAATAGCTTTATATTTAAAATCTTTTTAATAATTTGTAATAATTTTAGCTTTTGCTTCTAAGTTTATAACAGCTTTAAAAACTTTTTATATAACTTTTATAGTTTAAATCTAATCTAGAATTAGTTTTTTGTTAAATTGCTTAATCTTGCTAGTTTTATTAACTATATTTATAACATTTTTTAATTAATTAAATATATTAAGTATAAAATTTTTCTTATTTAGCAAATAATATACTTATAGTTTATATTAAAATAAATAAATAGATATATTAATTAGCTATTTATTAGCTTAATTTATTAACGCTATATTTATATTCGTTTAATTAAAAATTCTTTTAGTAGCTAAATAGTCTATTAAAATAATAACTAAGTTTTAAGCCGCTTTAACTATAGTGCGTAAGCGCTTGCATACCTATATTATATAAGCTACCTTTATTTTAGATAAGCTATATTATATCTTTAGGTTAGATATATAATAGCTAAAAAATATAACTAGTAGTACTTATATGCTAGAAATAAAGGTGCTAAGCTTTTACTAATAGCTATTTTTAAAATAAAACATTATTACTTTAAAGCCACGTTTTAAAGATGTATTTATTTATATAAAAAGTATTTTAGCTAAATTATAGTAATATAAGACAGTATAGCTGCAAATTAAATCTTATACTACTTAAAATAACAATTTTTTAGCCTTAGTTAGCTTATAAATAATATTTTAATAATATGTTTAATGCTTGCTAAAATTGCTATTAATAATATAGCTTTTTTTTTATCTCTTGTTTAATAGCGCTATTTTTTTATTCTATAGTGGTTCGGCAACCTTGGCGTAATAAAGAAGTAGTATATAAAAAAACCTACTACTACCTAGGTATTACTCTAGTACCTTTAATTAATTTAGAAATTTTAGATTTTTAAATACTTTTGGTTGCTTAGCCGTTATAAATAATCTTAAGCCGTTGATACAAAATCTAAAAAGCTTTACAAAAAGATAACTAAAAAACGATTTCTTTAGTAATATAGTTATTTTATAACTATAAAATAACTTAAAAATATCTTTTAATTAGGCTAAATAGTCCTTTTTAGTATTAAAAAATATAATAATATTGTTAATAAAAGCTTAATAGTAGTTTTTATATAGTTTTAGCAGCTTATTTATAAAATGTTATATATATGCTAGTAAATTGCAAAATCTTATTAAAGCTATAGTTAATTGTTTTAGTCTTTTAAGGCTAATAATAGTAAAACAATTACAATAGTTTAAATAGACTCTAAATTAGTAAAAAAAAGAAGTTATATTAATAATACTAATATACTTCTTTTTTTAAAGCAATTTAATAACTTTTGATTATAGAAGCAATAAATAGTTATTAGAAATAGCTAGCTTATTAAAGGTTTAAAGATTTACTATAGGTTGTTTAAACTTATTCTTTTTTTATAACTAAACTATAAATATAGAGTAAATAAATAAAAAAGGTTTGTTGACCTATTTTATATATTCCTGCTAGTATAATTAATTATACACTATATTAACGGCTTTTTTGTCCTTATAACTTAGTAGGTATAAACGGCTGTTAAGCTTAGTTTATTACTAATTGTTAACTAATAGAATTTTTATTTAGTTTTTCTTAAAGATATTAATAATGCCTTAGTTTATTTAAATTTCTAAAATATCTTCTAATAATTAAAGCAGATTATATGTTAGAATATTTTTTCTAATATAGATTAATTATCTACTTGGTATAACAATTTTATATTTTTTTAATAACTTTTTAATACTAAAAGAAAAAAATACTTTTAAAATTTTAGGCTTTTTTTTTTTGTTAAAAAATAAATCTATTTATAAGTATAATTAAGCTATAAACTTTACTATGTTATAAACTATATTTATTAATAAAGTTTCGTTTAAAGTTTTACAGGTTTTTAAGGTATTAATTATATTGCTTATATTATTTATACTATATATATTATCTAAAGTTACATTAGTTAAATAATAAGTATTAGTAGTAAAGGCTTAAAAAACAGAAGTTAAAAGTATTTCTTAATTAATATAAATATTATTAAGTATAATAAAATTATTAGCTATTTAAGTATTTGCAGTAGCAGCAGCAGTATTAGTTAATTTAGCGTTAGTATTTATAATTTAGAATACTAAAGTTGCTACTATTATTATTACTTTAAAATACTTTTGCTAACTTGCCTTAGTATAATTTATGCTTGTATTAGTTTATTTTTAAATAGTGCTAATATAAGTTTTTTTAGAGATTATAACTAGTTTTATAAATAGGTTAGTTATTACTATTATATATAGTATAGTTAATTTTACTAAGGCTATAATACCGTTTATATACGTAAGCTTAAATATAAAATTATAGTTAGCTAGTAGTAGTTTATATATAACGAGAGCTTATACTATAATATCTGCTTTTAATACAATGTTTTAGGCAATAATTATTTTATAAATGCAAAAATATATATGAAGCTATAGCTAAAAAAATACTTTAAATCCTAAAGTACCTATAAAAAAGATTTGTTATACTATATAATTAATTGTAGCTTTATAAAGTATAAAGAAACTATTACTAAAAAGAAAAATAGGTTTAATATTATTATTTAGTATTTATATAAACTTAGTAACCTTTATTAATTTAGAAAATCTGTACATATTATAGCTTAAAATATAAAAAGTAAAAGTTGCCTATTTTATATATTTAATTTTGCTTTTTTTAATACTTTTAATATATGTTTTCTTAAGCTTAATAATATATTTAATACTAGCAAAGAACTTATATATAGTAAAACTTTATTCCGCTTTTATATTAATATAAACGGTTAAGTTATCTTTATTAAACTTGCCGCAAACTGTAATTTTAAAATATAAAAATTAATTGCAAATTAAGCTAGCTACTTAATTATTTAATTTAAGTAGCACTAATTTTACTTAAAGTATAATTAGCTTGTAATTCTTATTTTTAACGCGTTTCTTGTTATAATTGCATAATAAATATGCTAAATCTTTAAAAGGTTAAAAAAAAGGATTTAAATCCTTAGAAATTTTATATAATTTAAAATACTTAAATAATTTAGTACGTAATATAAATAAGGTACTATAGTAATTATAGGTATAATATATAAAAAGTATAAAAAAAGTTAATTTAATTTGCTTTACCGGTTACTTATTATAATAATATATATATCGATTGTATTTATATATTAAATTAAAAGTTGTTTTATAATACTTATACTTATTATTATAGTTTATAACTATAAAAGCCTTATTTAAACTATTTGCTAAAGTTATTAAAAATATATCTAATGACTTTGCCTTATTTTTAAATATGTTATTATTTATAAAATAAGCGTGATTTTTATTGCACTTATTGTATTTATTTCTACGTCTATTTTAATTATTCCTATATTTTTAACCTTTTTACTTTTAATGCGGTTTTTTAGACTTATTTTTATCCTTATTTTTATCTTTATTATTAGTGTTTTAATAGGATTTACTGCTATTATACTTATTATTATTATATTTATTATTGTTTTTAAACTTGTTATAACTTAGCTTAAAGTATTTAAGAGACTTAGCTTTCCTGCAATTATTATGTTTGCGATTTCGCTTTTTAAATTTGTTTAAATATTTATTATAAGCTACTGCTAATAAAAGCAGTTTAGCGTAAGTAACTTTAGTTATATAGTTAGCTAGAGTTATTGTTAGGCTAAGTGCTTATAAAAAGTATTTAATATTTAAGCTTATGCTTATTTAAATTGCTATTATAATACTATACTAGTTAGAATTATTAGCATTTAGTATTTTTATAGCTTAAGTATACTTAAGCTTTTTTTAAATAAACTATATTATAGCTATGTTATTATATGCTATATCTGCTAGCTTAAGGCATGTAGTATTAAACTTTTTAGTTATAAAAACAGGTTATATAAAGAATTTAAAAGTTAATTTATTTAATACTGCTATTAGTTTAATAAGGCGCAATTATTTGCAGTAAACTAATGTTAGCTTATTATTTTACTATATTACTGCTAGCTTTACTAATAGTATTTAAAATATAGCTAATATTTAATAAGTATTAAACTTTACTATATTAATATTTTTAAAAAACGAGTTTATATGTTCTATAAAGGTATATATATTTATAAAAATAAGTTTGTTCTTTTTTACAATTATATTTATATTGTTTAAATTATCTTAATCTAGGTTAAACTAACTAATATTAAATCTCTTAAGTTTTCTTATGCTGCCTAAATAATTAGATATATTAGTATTATAATTTAAAGCTTTAGGTATTATATTTTAGTAGTAATAATTATAAGAAAAGTTATAAAAAAGGTTATAAAAAAAGTTATAAAGTAGCCCTTGTAAATAGTTATTAGAATTAAAATCAAGATTGCTACCTAGGTTAAATGCTTTTAATCTTTGTTAGACTAGGTTAGTTAACCTAGAAAGTTTATCGTTTAGCTGGTAAGTAGTTTATGCTGCCGCTTATACTACAGCTGCTTGTGCTCTAGCTTAGTCTAACTATTAATAAAACATTAAATACCTAGTAAAGCTGTTTATATTAAGATTTGCCGTTGTTTGCAGAAGTAACTTCTTTGTAGTAGCATATACTGCTATATCGAATAGTTGGACGCTAAAACAAACAGTTTAAAAATTTGCTAATAGTTGCACTAGCATATAAAGTACCGGTAGGTTTATTATACTAACTATAGATAGGTTAGCCTAAGGAAAAGCATACCTTATAAAATTTAATATTGTTTAAAATAGTAAATTACTTGCCAAGTAATAGTCTTTTACTTATTAATAATTTTAAAATATAGCTAAGTTAAATGTAGGCGCTTTTGCTATTAACGTTAGTATAGTTATTATTGTTAAAACTTTAAATTAAGTTAAAGCTGTTATCGCTTGCTATTCTAGCAGCTAAAAAAGAGATCGTATTTTATTAAATTTATTTTAGAGTAATTTTTTTAAACAAAGTAAAATTTTCTTTAGAAAACTTAAATATAATTAATTATTATATAATAATTATTTATGTTGTAATAATTAACGTAATAATTGTTTTAATAAGCAATTTTTTGCTAATATAAATAATTTGTTTATTGTAAAAGCATTTTAATTAATTATATTACTTATTTAGTTTATTTAACCTTTAATGCTTTTAATTTTTTTTTTTATAATATTTTAATTTTTAAATATAATGTTAAAGTTTTTTTTAATAGTTTTATTTTGTCGATTTTAGTTTTATAATTAATACGCTATATAAATAAAAGTTGCTATATTATTTAAAAACTTTAGCGGCGTTTTTAAAAAAAAAGGTTCTTTTAGCAGAGGTAAAAGTAGCATACTTATTGTTTAAAAATCTTGGATTTGTTGCGCTATTATAGGCTGAAAAAGTAGCAATAAAAGCTGCTTACTTTATAATTTGTGCTTTATTAAAAAACAATTAAAAGGGTTTATTAAAAAAAGTCTTATATATTATAGTTCTAGTGTTAAATTTTTAATTAAAAATACTATTTCGCTAAATTCTTACTAAGAGCTTTTATTTATAGCATATTAGCTTTTATTTATAAAGTTAGACTATACTAATTAAAATAATAAAAAAAATAATACTATATAAGTTTTATAAGGTATAGTGCTTTTATATATATATATAAAGTGCTAATTATATAATATACTAAATATAAGTGCTAATTATACCTATACTATATATAGGGCTTATTATTTATTTATTAGCTATTTTATAGAAAGTTTTTTAGATATAATATATACAATTTATAAATTAATAAATATTGACTTATATAGAATATAATTATAAAATTAAAAATTGCATATTATTAAAAAAGCTAACGCAATAATAAGTGCAAGTATAAGCTAAAGTTTAAAGAAATATTAACTAGTAATACCGTAAACGTTAACTAAGTCGGATATAGTAGTACTAAAAATAAACATAGCTACTTTAAATATTAAGCTATAATTTATTTAGCTTAGCTTAACTTAGCATAGATTTATAGATTTATAGATTTAACTATAAGGTCGTTAATTAAGAGCGTTTTAGTAATTAATTATTGCTTATGCAATTAAACGTTAAAACAAATACTTCGTTAAAAAAGCCTGTATTACTTTAATAAGTCGACAATATTTAATGCCTTTGTTAAAAAAACCTAGCACTAATATCGGTTAGAGGATGACAAAAGTATTATATACTTTTGTTAAAAAAGCCTAGCGTACGATACTGCCGCCAAAAAAAAAGAATAAATCTAAAGGTATAAAGTTTATAGGTTTTACCGCACCATTTAGTAAGGAGTACTAAGGGTAGTACTATAATTAAGTCTAAATATAAAAATATAGATTTAATAGAGGCTGCTTGAAGGGCTTTCTTTATATGCGGAAACCTAAGGTCTCCTTATTTAATCTATAAAGTAAGGCCTTTATTAAAGGTCTCTCTATTTATTTATATTAAAAATATTTATTTGTTTTATTTAAAAAATATTTATACTAATAAGCATGTTAGCTTATAAATTATTTATAATAGTTATTTCTTTTATAAAGTATGCTATTATAAATTTTTTTATTATATTTTTATTTTAAAAATATATAAGTAAAAAGATATAGTTATTTATTATATAAAAGATAGAACTTATTTCTTATAATATTACTAGTATAATATGTTTTTTCTATAGAATATATAAGTAATTTTTTTTAATTTATTATTTATTTTTAAATATTTTAAAACATTTAGTATTACTATAAATATTTAATTAATAACTTAGATTTTATAGGTTAGATATAATATATAGTTTAAAGTATTTATAAAATCAAAAGCTATATTTTAAGCTAATACTAATAGGTATAACTTTAAAATATTTAACGTTAAATAACTTAATATTAGTATTTATTTAGTTTAAAGCAAGGTTTAATATAAATATAATATCTATTTTATAGAAAATATTTATAACCTAGGTATTCTTAGTTAAAACTTAGTATTTATAAAATTAACTATGTTTTTTAATATTATATAATTTCTTTAAATATTTATATAGCTTATTTTTAGTAAAAAACTTAGATTAGCATTTCTAATATTAATATTTTAGTTTTTTTATAGGTAATTTATAAAAAGTTATTATAAAGTAGGTATTTTTTACATTTTTAACTAATAGTGTTTAATATTAAATATTATTTCGCTAAAGATTTTTAATGTTAAGCTAAAAAAAGTCTTTTTAACTGAAATTTTATGCTAAAGCTTTTTTTTACTAATAATTTATATTATATAGCTTAATTTATTAGTTTGGTATTTAATTTTTTATAGAAGTATTATTTTTATAATAAGTAATATATACTAATAAAAGATACCTTTATTAGTACTATTAATCTTTATTAGTAGATTAGATAAGGTGGAAACCTAAGGTTTCCACTTTAGAGGCAGGCCTTGCGGGCTACCTCTATTAAATCTACATCTTTTTCTACGGACTTAATTATTACTAAATACTAGTATTATGACTGCATCTCTAGGTGCACTATATTAATAAGCCTTTTAAAAAGGATTAACTTGCGGCTACTGCTATTTTATAAAACTATAAAATAGAAAAGTAAGTAAATATTTATTTTCTAGTACTAGATTTTAAGGTAGCTATAGAAGCAGTATATTATATTCCTGCTATTTTTATTATTAAAGCTATTAATTTTAGGTTTATTAATTTAGTACCTTTTAGCTTTTTTAGTTATACTAATTATATAAATATTAGAAAAATCCTTTATAACTTAAATTACTTTTATAACTACAATAGTATAAAGGTATATACTAAGAAATATTAGTTTTATTTTATTAGTAAAGAAAATGCTAATAAAAGTCAAAGGTTAAAATATTTATTTAAGGTTAAAAAGATATTATTTTATTTTTTGCTATTTTTTTAAGAACGCTTTCTTAGGTATAAATCTAGGTAAAAAAGTCATTTATTAACATAGTATTTATAAGTATAAAAAGTTAACTTTAAATATTTCCATTAAATGTTTTAAAAGCAGCCTTTAATTAATTAGCGTTATTTTAGTTACATTTTTTAACATTCCGTATAATATATTAAATAAAGCTAAAGATATTATATCTTTTATAGATATTTTTAAAAGTAAAATAATAATTTTGAAGTCTTTTTATTACTATTAATTAAAACAGCTTAAATTTATTTATTAATTTATTATATATTGCTTAAATAGTAACTATTTTAAGTAATTCTTTATTTAAAGTAAAAAAGACTTAGAAATACTAAATTAATGTTAGTTTTAATAAATATTATATTTATATTTTATAAACTTCTGCGTTTAATTATTATATTATTAAATATTTTAATTTGTTTATTAAAGCAAAAACGTTTATATATTTTATAGTTTTTTTATTAGCAATAAAACTAGCAAAAATAAGATTTTTTATACTAAAGTTAAAATATTTAACATTTAATAAATATAGGCTAAATTACGCTTGTAATACTATTAATAAATAAACTATATTCTAATTAGTTTATATAAATTAGGCTGCTAATAAAGCTGCTATATTAGTAAGATATTTCTTATTTTAATAAGCTATTGCTTTTTATAGCAGGTACTAGACGCTTTCTGCTATTAATAGATTAGTTATGCTAAAAATTTTAGTTTTAATTAAAAAATTAATAAGGAAGTAAAAAAAAAAACTTTTATTGTTTAATTAAGCAAATAATTGCAGGGTTAAAATAGATAATTTTTTGCTTAAAGATATTACTTGCAGCTATTTAAACCTTTTATTTATGATATATACTAATAAGGGGTACCTTTATTAGTAGTATTAATCATAGATTAAATAAAGCGGAGCCTTAAGCTCTACCTTAGAGGCAGGCTTTGCGGGCTACTTCTATAGAGTTTATATTTTCTTTTACGGACTTAATTACTACTAAAATACTAGTATTATAAGTATACTCTTAATACATCGTACTAATTTAGTTTTTTTAACAAGAGTTTTAATATTACTTGTAAAATAAAGTTTAACTTTTTTAGCAAGCGTAATAATGTTAAAAAAACTGTAAAAAAATTTAAAAGTAAAATATTTGCTAAAGATTTAGGCAGAGAAATATCTGCTAAATTAATAAGAAAAAGTGCTAGCTTAAGTTAGTATTAATAGTTAGTTTATTAAACTGCTAGCTTAAGATAAAGTTAATAATTAAACTATTAAATAAGTTGTTTAACCTACTAATAATAAAAAAAAGCCGTAAAAAACTACTTAGATTTTACTTAAGCTAAAAAGAATTTATTTTTTAGTTCTATATAATATTAAATATTTATAGTAAGTAATTTAGTAAGTAAAAAATCTCTATTTATTAGTAGTAATATAAAAGAGTATTTTATAGCTAGAAATTAAAGTAGAGTTACGGTATAATACTAATTGGTAATACTGTTACAGCCGCAATCGCTGGCCTATGCGCTATACCTGGTGCTAACTAGTAGTACGCATACCAAACCAGGAATCCTGTAAACTCTAATTGTTTTTTTCTTTTTTTTTTCTTTATACTTAGATTTATATAAATTAACTAGTTATTGCGAAGCCTAGCTTTCTAGATAGTGTTAAACCGTGATAAGTAGCTAATATATTAAAATATTTAATATAAGTTAAAAAATAAAACTAGTATTTACGGAAATAAAATTAGTATATTTAAACGTTAGTTAAATTATGCTTTAGTTAATGGTATAACAGTAAGCAAATAATAATTAATTAATCCGTAAAGAAAATTTAGTAGTCGATTTATAATAATTACTAACTACTAATTTATAATAATGCTTAATAGAAAATCTTTATATTATATAATATAAAAGTAATAAAAAATATTTACTATAACTATAATATGTTTAATACTATATATATATAAGTTTTATTATAAAATAAAGTATTTTATAATAGGTATAATAGGTAAATACTTTATTTATAAATTATAATGCATTAATTTAAGCTATAAAGCCTTACTTAATAAAGATACTTTATTAAAGATTTAGTTAAACTATTAGCTTATATTTCTTTTATAACTAATATATCTTTTAATTCTTATTTTAATTGTTATATTTTAGTAAGAGCTTATATAATTTAAACCTGCTATAAAATATTTTATTACGGCTTATATATATAAAAGCTATATTGCCCGACCTACTAAAAAATAACCGAATAAAAAGTCATAAGTTTAAATATAATAAAAAGCATGCTAAAGTTTAATCTACTTATTATATAAATATATTAGTTAAAGATTAATTATTTAGAAAGGGTTTTTTTGCTAGATATTAAGAATAGCTATATATATAAATTACTATTAATTAGTATAAAAGATTTCGCCTTCGAGGAGTTTTCGGCAAAAGAGGTTTAGCTAAGTATTAGGTAGTTAATAGGAACTCATAGGCCTTAATAAAATCACATCCACCGTTTTTTAGGACAAGTTTACTTGTTTAACTATATTAGTATAAAGCGAGTACTATGCCTAGAAATGCTCGCACTAAATGCGAAGGTAATAAGCGTTAACTAGGTAGCAGATAGCTGGTAAAACATTTACTGCAATTAAAGGAAACACCTATATATTAAAGATTTTATAAACCAGCCTTTCTTTTTTTCTTTTTTTTCTTTTAAGTTATTAATTTTATCTTAATATATAGTAATTAGATTTTTGCATTTAGCTGCTAACATTATAACTTATAATACTTTTTATCTAGTTATATTTAGCTAATGCTATTTGTTGCTTAATTAGTTACTATTACTACGTAGATTTATATTATAGAATTACGAAAAATTCAAGATTATTAAGATTATAAGAAAAGTTATTAGTACTAAGAAACCTTATTTAAGCTAAAACTAGGCTTATAGTAAACCTATATATAAAACTGAATTAAACTAAGATATAAATACTATAAATAAATACCTAAAATATTTAGCTTTAGTATATCTAGGTAATTTAACTTAGAAATTAGCTTTTTATATTTACATTAAGCTTTTATATATAGAGTAAAGCTTTTTAATTAGTAAGCTACTTTGTAAATATAAAATAATTGCTATAAAATGCTTAAATTAAATATATTTTCGTTATAAAAGCAACTTTTTTTCTTTAACTATAAGTTTTAGCACCTATTATTAGTATAAGTAAGTTTATCTTTATATAATTTGTATGCGCAATTTATTATATATATTAATAAACCATGTACTTTTTGTTTTTATAGAAAAAAAAAGCTTAATTATAAAACTTAAAAAAGCATAAAAAGGTTTTAGCTTTAATATAATTAATAATAAGCTATATTTTAACCTTTGAAAATAAATATAACTTATTTTAACTTTTATATAAAAAAATAACTAATATAGCAAAATACTGCAAAATAAAAAACCTAAAGTTAGTATATCTTTATATAAAATAAAATATCTAACTAAATAATTACTTTTATATATATAAACTATAAAATATAAATAAAAAGCCTACTAATACTTATTTAAGTTACTAATAGGTTTTTCTTTTAAAGTTTTACTAGCATAAGTATAAGAAATCTTAAAATAGCAAGAAAAAGTAACTAGGAAGCAAATATTTAATGGTGTAATAAAGCGGTATAAAAGGTATAAATCAAGAGTAGCTTAGAAGATCTAGTCGTAGGAACTACAAGCGCTAGAATGTTAAGCCTTAAGGCATAATCTAGTACCTTTATTATATAATAAGAGCGTATCATGTCCCTAGTACCCCTAGGGAGGTTACGCTGTAGGTTCTGTAGCCTATATGCCTGGACGTTAATTAATATAACAACAACAACAACAATCCCGTCGTGGGGGACTTTGGTCTGTAAGACGGGAGCTCTAGGAAAATTATCGGGGGGGATTTCGATAAGGCTGGTTAGCGAATTGCAAGCAGGGCGCTTACTCATAGCCCTCGGCAGTGTGTAGGTAGTACAATTTAATTTCCTAAAATAGAAAAAAGAATAATCCGGTAGCCTAGTACTAGCTAGCCAATTTCCATTTTGAGCTAGACGTCGGTCCCTACACTTAGTGTAGTGAGTACTTATTTACCTAAGTTGCCGAGTTAGGTATAGCCTATAGGTAGTTCCTGTGTGAGGAAGGGACTTTCTTTATGATGCATCTCCCATCTTGACGGAGGGAGCGGACACGCGCTGTTTTGATCATAAAGACATCTCGATGTCACTACAGTATATTTTGAAGGCCTCTTTCTGTTCCTCTCATTCGCAATCGCCTGTCGCCCACGGAGATTGAGTAACAAACGGATAGCCTACGATGACTGGGAGCTCGCCTGGCCCTGGACAGCAGGATGCCGACATGATTCAAGAACAAGCCGACCGTGAAGGGCAGCGGCTCAATCAGCCCGGTGGTGTCGGCAGCAATGCCGCTGAAAGAAGAGGAGAGACCGAACCCAAGACAAGCAATGCGGCGCCTTCGACACGACGCCAGCCAGCGTCTGCCTTCATCATGGGCTTCTTGGCTCGGTTGGGCCTCGACGCGCCCACGATACTTGCCATGCTCAAGTAAGAGATCATATTTTGTTTAACGTTCTCCCGTATTTTCTCGACGCATATATCGAGTCATGTTATAATCGAATGAAAACATCATTTTGTCACCCTGTAATGACAAAACATTTTAATGTTTTCGCGAACACATCGAACACACTGGCTGGCTCTGGCTGACTGACTGACGGACGAGAACAGAGGCTCCCTGGCACCCGTCATTGGATTGGCCATCTATCAATCCGATGCCGTGGCCCATGAATTCTCTACTTTTGGGTATCTCGTGGGCATTATCGCCGTACTCTCACTCAGCATGTTGCCTCGCGGCAAGTTCGTGCAGACGCTGGTATTCAACCTGCTCTTCCTAGGTGTTGGCGCGGCCGTCTCTCTACTGATCTTGTGGTCGGCACTTCAAGCTCGTCTCAACACTCAGACTACGCCTGACGATCCGCGGGCTCGTCCTGCCTACAACTCGAGTCAGTCAGCGGTCTCTGCTTTGTGGCTGTTTGTCAATATTTGGATCGTGAATACGTTCCGTGCCAAGTACCCGAGCTTGAACGTGCCAAGCATTGTCTACTCCATCTTGACCAACATCTCGTGCACGTTCAGCCCACAGATCACCACCAACGCCGCCTTCGAGTCCATCGTGCGTCGGATACTTACTGCTATGTTGCTTGGTTTTGCCATCGCCGCCGGTACTTGCCTATTGATCGCACCCGTCTCAAGCCGCGTCGTTTGGACCGCCCAGCTGAAGGCCGTCATTCAGCTGAGCCGAGGGGCCGTGAGGCAAGAGAAAGCATACTTGCAGAGTCTAGAAAGGGAGGACATGTTTGCTGTTCCTGCCGATATCTGCGCCGCGACTCATCTCGACGACGCCGACAACTCGGTCGACGACACGACCAAGGAGAAGCGGAAGAATAAAGCTCAGCCTGAGCCGATGTCAACAGCCGAGGCAAAGGCCATTAAGGAGACCATGTTCAACTTGAGACTCCTGACTAGCAAGATCTATATTGATCTGCCTTTTGCGAAAAGAGACATCGCATGGGCTAAACTAGCTGCTAAGGACCTCACCACCCTCCAAGAACTTTTCCGAGGTGTCGTGATACCGATCCACGGCATTGGTACGGTGATCGACATCTTCCAGCGCCTCGCCGAGAAACGCGGATGGATTACCACCTCTGAGACGCCGCTGGAAATCCTCGCTGAGAAGAATGAGGACAAACGCGTGTGGAATGAGGTGATGAAGCAGCTTCATGAGCCATTCGAAAAACTCTCTGCTGCAATTGATGAGGGACTACAACATGCTGGGATGCTGCTGGAAATTCTTCCTCGCCCCCAGGCCCCCCAGAAGAGCGAGGGTAGCGCCAATGGGTCTGCCATGGCAGCTGACGTTGAGGCCAAGGGCGACCTTATACAACCTGGGGACCCGGGTTTTGCGGCAGTGCTTCTGAGAACAATCCAGTCTTTTCACGATGTCCGAGGCACGATCCTTCGTACTTGGGCTCAGGAAAAGGGCCTCCTGGCGGAAGACGCTCCGCTGGATGAGATTCACAATTTTTCATTTTCTCAAACAGATGCAAGGCATAGCCATGACCGGGAGCAGCTCTACGTTCTGCTATATCTCGAGACTCTAGTAAGAACTTATCAGGCTTTCCCCTAATTCGTACCTTCGAAAAGGGTCAAGCGATCCCGCACCCAATATCTTCCTTTTCCTTCCTCCCGTTTCATTTATTCGATGCCATCAATTATGCTAACTACGCTGTAGATGGAAGCGGCAGGCGAGAGCGTATTGCGAGTTGTGCAGTTCGCGGACTCCAAAGTCGCCGACGGCACCATGGCACGTAAGCGCCTCATAGTCCCAAAGCCAAAAGTGCTACGGAAATGGATCAAGAGCGTCTTCAGTGACGAAGACAAGGGGCAAGAGAACAACACCGACCTCTTCGACACCGGCATGGCCATCGTTTACATGGGCGATAGCTTTGCCCTGAAGAAGGACCCGGAGCATCTACCGCCCGCGAATTTCCGGGAGCGCGCGGGCAACGCGGTGCGCGCCGTTTCGAAATTCTTCTCCTCTGCGGAATCCGCTTTTGGATTCCGCTGTGCCTGCGCGACCTTGACGATCGGGATTATCGCCTTTCTCGAACAGACGCACGTGTTCTTCCAAGAACAGAGACTTGTGTGGGCTTTGATTATCATCGCCATCGGCATGACAGAAAGTCCGTCCCCGCCCCTTTTTAGCTCTCTAAGACCCTGAATCCGTGCACTGATAAATAAGTAACTAACTGCCTGTATGTATAGCTTCGGGCCAGTCGATATTCGGTTTCCTTTGCCGCATAATCGGAACCTTCGTGGCGGTCATCTTCACGCTCATCACTTGGTACATTGTCGACGAAAAGGTCCCGGGCATATTCGTCTTTCTGTACCTGTTCCAGGCTCTCTCGATTTATTTCCTGCTGAAATTCCCACAGTTGATCCCTGGTATTATCCTCTGCATGATAACGCAAGTTCTAATAATCGGGTATGAACTGCAAGTCCTCAAGATCGGCAAAGAGTTATCAGAGTCGACAGGCCAGCCCTATTATCCGTGAGTCAATCGTACAGTGTGCTAGTTGCTAATCGGATACTAATGGTTGTCGCGTAGAATCTACGAGCTTGCGCCGTATCGCCTGGCGATCGTCGCAGCCGGCTGCATCGTCGCTTTCGTCTGGACCATTTTCCCATCACCGCTAACGGATCGCACATGGCTGCGTCGCGACCTCGCAGCGACTTTATACCTACTGGCCAACTACTTCAGCGTCATTAACGAGACGCTCAAGAGCAAGCTCAAAGGCACGGGCGGCGATCGCAATGTAAAAGGCACACCGGCCCATCACCTCGCCAAACATCGTGTCCGTCTATTCGGCAAGCTGATGATGCTCCTGCCCTCCCTGAAGCAGCACGCCGACTTCCAACGCTGGGAACCCACGATCGGCGGCAAGTTCCCCCGCGAGCTGTACGAGGATATCATCCAGCGCGCGTCGCGCATCAACTCGTATCTGACGCTCTTGTCCTATACCATCGGTGGAGGCGGCAAGGGGACCGCGGGCATGACGATCACAGACTCGCTGGACACGGCAACCGCCGCCTCGAAGACGAACCTGGCGTCGGGAACCCGGATATTCGACGAGGCTAACAGCTGCGGGTGGCGTGATGCGCTGGCCGTTCTACTCGCGAACATCTCGCCCACGCAACACAGCATCATCTGCACATTGACGCTACTCTCGAACGCGCTGCAGTCGGGCCACTCCATCCCGCCTCACCTAAAGGTCCCCCGCCCCTACGAACTCACGCGCCAGCTCGAGGCCCTCGGCGCAACCATGGGCAACAGGGACGGAAACGGCAACGGCTGCAGCAGCGACGACGCGAGCACGGACGCGACGCTAGACGATCTGCCGAGCAAGAAGAGACAGCCGGACCGCAGCCTCCTCGACACCCGCAACATGACGCAGGCCGGGTACGCCGAGTTCGCCGTGCTGCAGGTCTGCAGCCTCCTCGTGTGCGACGACCTCGACGGCATCGTCGAGAGCGTGAGCAAGCTCGTCGGCGTCGTCGACTTCAGCTACTGCATCGACTCGAGCGCGAGCACGAGCACCGTCGGGAGCGCGAGCGGGAGCGCGAGGGCGAGTCTACTGGGTACCGAGTGTGAAGAAAGAGGAGGGAAGGGCAAAGTCGATTGATTGATTAAACGCCTAACTTAAACTGAACTCGATCTTTCGCCTCGCCTCCTCGCCTCCCCACCCCTCCCTAAACAATGTTTGTAGACATCATCGTCGCCGTGATTTCAAATTTCCATCGTAGGGAGGTAGTTAGTTAGTTACCTAGTTCCTCGGGTCTGATATATAAGCTAGGTAGGCAAAAGAATAGAAAGAACGATCGATCGTTGCGGGCTTTTAGACTCTGACTCGGAGACAGGTATCTAGATACCTAGGTATCTAGACAGTCACGGATAACAAAGTAGGCGACAATGACTAGCACACGTTTCAAGTACGAATTGAAAACCGGCCTAGATTAACAACAACTGCTATATTCATCGACATTATTTTGCCGTGGTCGTACAGTCGGGTCTCGTAAATCTGCAGACACGTACTGTATGGCGCGCAGCGTCTCTCTCTATGGTGGCATGGTTTAGACAGCTGCGCGACGCGTCGGAACACATATTTACAACCTTCGTTGTATTTTTCCTCATCCTGTCTTGCAAGGATTTCCTTTTGTCCTTTTGGTGTGACGCGTATGACGTGCACCCGTCTCCTCTTTCTCCCCGTATTAGAGAGATCCTACACCTGTTACAGAAACGGCCAACGGTTTCTTGTCTCATGGCACACAGCAGGTATGTTGAGCTACTGGGTGATTTGAACTGCCACATTTTATCCAACGAAAGCCTCCGTTGGCTTGGCTTTGTCGAACCGTCTCGCTCTCTGGCTAGCGTAGCAAACCCACCTGTGGGGATTCCTGCTCGAAGATGGCCGCCATGTCCTCTGCCATCAGTCCCGTCTCAGGACGCCTCGTTCCCACCCGCAATCCGGCAACATTCTCGGACTGAGCGTTGTCTACTTCACTCACCACACCATACTACCATGTGGCTTTTCTTCCACTGTGACGGTTGTCCCAACCCTCTCTCCAACGCCAGGGAATGGGCTCTAGCCCCACAAAGAAGCTCGTCGATAGATAGATATCATTGCTGCTTCTACTCTTCCTCCTTCTGTGATACCATTTTGAAATCGTCCACCCTTGGTATCAGGGAATTTCCCATCAAGAACATGGTTGGTCATCGAGTCGTTTAAAACATAAAATCGTGTAATAAACCCATTCGCCTCATTCCAGTTCCCAAACATAGTGAAGGCATGGTACTGCATCTAATAAATAACGCAAGGTAGAATTGGTATGGCAAACAAGACGCCCGACGCTGTAAAACGAGGTTGAAAGGAAGAGAAAGCTTTGTACGATCGGGAAGACCAGCCGTGGCATGATAGGGAAGAGAAATGGGCGTTTCTCTCGCACCTAACCACGAATGTATGAAGTGGTCTGGTAGCAATTGGAGCTAGGCAGTTGATGCTAGGCCAATTATAAGGGTCAATAAAGTACCCCGGCGGTGAAAACAACGTTCCGTGTTTCTTTGCTGAACCGGTCACGAAAACAGCGAATTACTGCTTGCTTGGTCTTCGCGACGGGACTAGTCCTCGAGAAATAGATAGCTGGGGGGTGGCGTGCGAAAAAAGAGCGGTAGGGCCTCGGAGAGACTTGGTTCCGCCACTCACTCACTACTAGCCAGTACCGACTTCTCAGCCCGGGTTCGAGTCATCATAGCGTGAGTCTCGAGGCAGCGTGCCATGAGGTTGAAAACTATGAACTTTGTTAGCGACGCTTGAATGAAGATATCTCCCAAGCTCACCGGGCCACACAGCTGCCTTATCAAGCATACAAGCTGTGACACGAAGAATTTTGGCAGCGTATCCACCCATTGCGTCGAGCTGCAGCTGAGGATCGAAGCCGCCATTAATGGTGCCATTCGCCAAGCTAATGTTCATCTTCACCTCGGCACTTTTTAAGAGCTCCTGAACCTTGAAGATCAGTTTCATATCTTCTTCTTCCAGAAGCACAATAGCAGGAACGCCAGCTAGATCGACGTCATCCTTTCCAAGTATGCCTAAATATCTCCCCACGCGATCTTGAAGAGTTGAGATCCACTCAGCCAGAACCTGCGCGCAGTCAAATGAGCACATGGCGGACTGCATCGGGAGCTCCCGACTTGTGCACTCCGTGTATGCCACCCCTAGCTTGTCGGTCATAGAGAGCGAGTCAGCGGCATAGAATGCGGCCTTGCGCAGGTGTTTCTCTCGTCGTGAGATAAGGCGGCTCGAACCCGGAGATTGCGACTGTGCTTGAGTAGACACTGTAGAAGGGAATTTGACGGCTGAAAATTCTGGTGAAGAGGACTGGGTGGGTGGCGAGTCGACGAAAACAGAGCTGCTAGCCGACGCATCCGAGGGATCTGTTATCGATTCTGCATTAGACGCGGGAGAATGTTCAGCATGTTGATTGGCTTCAGTCCCACGAGCCAACTCCTCGACCACGCCCTCCCAGTCACGCTGCCAAAACTTTTCCTTCGTCCGTGCCATGTTTACAAAGAGACGGACGTAGGCCAAATCGAGCAGAGGAATGGAATCGGCCGACAATGGGCCCATACCGAATGGATTCGGTCTTTCCAAGCTATGGTGCGGGTTGCTGGCCCAGGCAGATTGCCATGCCTTTAAGGCCGGCTCGATATGCCGATGCATCTTCTCGGTCTCTTCATTCGTCCAAACTTTGTTATGATGACGCTGCCGTGTCTCCCAAATATAATTGTGTAGCGCATTTATCAGAACTAGGCAGCCCAGAGTGCTCGGTTTCAGCTCGCTCTTTGGAATATCGTGGATGCCGCTCGCGGGCCCAAATGTGTGATTGTTGCCAAAGGCAAGTTTCTGCTGTTTCTCGTTAGTGAGAAGCAAGTCCCCAAGCGCCTCATGGAACGTCATCCGGTTGTGATTGGCAGCTCGAACACCACCTTTCAGTTGGAACGACGCCGCACTCTCTGCTGCGAAAAACTCTTCATCACAGGGCAGATCGAGCAAGATTTCAGAGTTCGTCAGCGCTGGTGCATGATTATAGGCGGTCACCAAGAGACTAGAAAGGATGAAGATGATGTAGAGTGTTCGCTTGCGTTCCTCCATCGTCTTCCATCGCAGCCATTCTGCTTGTTCGTCGGTCTCGGCTTTTACCCCGCCATTCCAGTTTCCCTCGGCGTCGTTCACTTGGACCTCCCGCATTTCGGCCGAATCCAGTTGAAGAGGTCGGAGCAGGGCGGCTGCTTGTGCAAGGCTTACTAAGGCAGCGGAGTGGGTAGAAGCAATATCATTGGCAGTCTTGTCGCCGCAGTTGTGACCATAAACGACATTGAGCAGCATAGCCTGGACGAGCCATAATGGTGTGTGGACGGACGAGTCAGATCCCTGGGTACCCTGGTCAGACGCAGGTGTTCGCCGGAAATCCGCCTTGCGCATATCAGCTTTCCGCCGCTCCTCCAGATACAACTGAATCATCTTCTTCGCCATCTCGAACAACTCCCTGGACTGCGGTCGCTCGAGTTCGTACAACGCACCAATCGCGGCCATGGACAAGATCAGACAACCACTGCCACCGGTGGTTCCAGTCCGCCCACCAATAGTGGGTGGCATATCGAAAGACAAAGTAGGTATATGCAAAAATGGCAAATGAGGGTGACAAAACAGAAGATAGCTGCCGACATATCGCTGTAAGTCTTGGAGGTTTGGCAAGTTTTTAGCGATTTCGGGCATATTATCCGGACTGGGCTGAATCTGGGGAGACATAGGCGAGTTCGGGGTAGGGAAGGAATATTTACGGCCGCTGCTCGTGGCCGCGCACTGGGAGAGAGCGGCAATGATAGCGCTCCTCGTGGCATCAGTGATTGTTGCTACTGGTGAGTGGGATTGATGACCGCCATTCAGAGTCAGAGAAGTAGGAGTCTCGGGACCGGGTCCAAAATTCAGGGACTGGTTCATGTTTTGGGCCGATAATCCTGGCATCATCGAAGGGCTCAAAGAGCTCATAGAAGGCGGCGGCGTTGAGAAGTACATGTCGCTCATGGCCTTTTGAGATGGCGGTTGGGGCGAGACAGGAGCACCGTTCAGCAGATCCGGAAAGACACCGCTGCTCATATCCATGGAAAATGGATTAGCAACCTGTGGAGGCCCCATGAGAGTAGGCTGCCAGATGGAGCCACTGACGGCCGGCATGGTCGTGTTGTTGGAACCATCGAGCATCACATCACTAATACCACTCTGACTAGTGGCACTCATCGCGGAGGGAGACGAACCGCCAACGGCATGCTCATGCGGATTCGTGCTGAAAGACATACCCTGCTCGAATCCAGTGAGCCAGTCAAAACTGTCATCGAGATGCTGGCTCGTAGACATGTCCGTCATACCAGTGCCAAACGGAGAGGTCGGATCCAGGGACATGGAATGAGGAGACTCGTTATAATGAAGGGCGTTTGGGTTTATGGTGGATCCCGGCTGGCCGAACAAGAACTGGTCGAATTCAAAATCGGTCTGGAAGGCCATCGGAGGGGCCGTGCGCAGGCCGGCGTTGAAGTCCATAGTGTGCATGCCATGGGTCTCCAGCTTGGGTAGGCCATGAGCCATGCCGCGATGACCCATGACGGAGGACATGCCGGTGAATGGGAGGTCCATGGTCTGCATGGGTAAACCAACAAGGCTCTGGTGACGGCTGTGGTGGGGAGCAGGCATATGCTGACTCCGGGCAACGGAAGCGTTGGCGGCAGCAATCATCTGCACGTGGTTCGGATCGACATGGCTGATGGTGTTGGCCCGAGGTCGCATGGAGCCATTGTTGGTAGCGGCGGCGGCGGCAGCAGCAGCGGCGGCAGCATTAGTGCCGGCGACGCTGTTCTTGCGCGCACGGCTCTGGGCGGCAGCGGTGCTGCTGGTGCTCTCCCGTCGGTTCCGGGGGCGAGATGAGGGGGTGGTGGACTGATGGAGCTTCTGCTGGTGGCGCAGCAGCAAGTCTCGGCGGGCAAAGCATCTCGCGCACTCGGGGCACTCGAAGGGCTTCTCCTTGGTGTGGGAGCGCTCGTGACGCTTCAGATGCTCGAGACGTGCGAAGGACCGCTGGCAGGTGGCGCAGACATGAGGTCGGGGCTTATCGGTCTTGGGCAGCGGGAAGGGGCCGGGCGCAGCGGCCGGCGTGGGCGCTTTGGTGGTCGTGTTCACGGTGATGGTGGACGCTGGGGCATTGGCAGTCATTGTCAGTAATCACGACGAAGGAGAAGGTACGAAATTCCATGCGTCACGGGCTCTCCGAGTAAGACGATTCCGGTCAAGGCACAATAAGCGGAAGAATAACACGGTAGAGGTTGGATAGATAGACAGAGGGAGGGATGGATGGATGGATGTAATGGATGTGATTGATGGGTATGGATTGAATGGAGGGGAGCTGTGATGGAGGGGATGTGGAGGGATGGAGGGGCAGAATTGGGGGGGCAATCCCAAATGTCTCCCGCTCCCGCTCTCGCCTCTCACACCCTCTCTATCTCACTCTTCTCTCTCTCTGTCTCTGTCTCTGTCTCTATCTGTCTCTCTCTATGCCTCGCTGTGTGTCTCGATCCCCCACCTTCAGGTAGTATATAGTAGGGAGTACCTTAGGTAGTATATAGTAGGCAGTAGAGTAGGTAGTGGGTAGGCAGCAGGTAGAGGTAGTAGACAGGTAGTAGATGGGTAGGTGGCGTGCTATGTAAGGTAGACAGACGCTGGTGGGTGGGCAGCATACCGGAGTCATCGTTGCTAGCGCTGGTCGCAGGAGCTGATGCGGCGACAGGCTGCGACGGATTGGACATGACGGATGGTCGGGACGTTTTACACAAAGGCGGCGGCAGAGAGGGCGGATCAAGGGCTTTTCCAACGGCGATGAACCGTGGACTCTGTCTGTCGTGAGGAGACGAGGACGAGTCTACCGGTTCGAGCGAGGAATGGGCAAATGGAATTGACGTTAATGCAGAAAGCCTTCCTAGAGCAAGCAGACAAGCAGTCAAGCAAGCAATGATTGGAAATCCAAGTTAAGGGTATGTAAGTGTAGGTAAATAGAGTATGTAAGTAGCAAGGTTGGTTGGTTGGTGGTCGTGGTAGGCAGTAAAGTAGACAACCTTGCCTCCATGTAGGTTAGGTCGGTGGTTCACGGTGGAGCGGGAGAGTGAAGTAGGGAGGTGACGGACGTCGTCGGGTACATGTTACATGAGGTACTTGCTGAGCAGATCAAGCTGGGTACATGTACCTAAAGCACGATTCGGCTACTCCAAGAAACGAGGGCTTGCGCATAGAGTGCTTGGTGGACCCGAGGTACCTCTATACTACCTACCCAGAGATCCGAGGTAGCCCTACCTGTCCGAGGTACATCCAGGTTGCTTTAGTGCTGGTTACACCGGGTCTTTTGTAGTGTACTTAAGATGTAGGAGGTAGCTTACAGAGTACCTGCCTAAGGAATTTAAAGGTTAGTAGACCTCCTTCTTACCTAAATGCGCTATAGTGCCTACTTACCTTGATGTGACTAAGTTAGTAGGTACCTTACCCTTAGCATAAAGGATCCCGTGAAAGTGGGCTGGGCTTACGTACCATCTATGTAGCACAAGTTACAACTTAACTTACCAAAAGTAGGTACCTACTGACTCTACTTAGCAATGACATAAACAGCACCGTATCTACCTACTAGGATATGAAGCTGCGCACAAGCCAGCGATAAGGCACCGAAGCTCTTCTCACAGGGCCTACGAAGGGTGAGAGGGCCGGAGTGTTTGTTGTGTGGTAATGCGAGGTAGAAGGTGTCGAGGGGCAAGCTGAGGTGTGGTGTAGTGGGGAGCTTCGCAATCGAAGGAACAGACCAAAGATAGTACATATCAGGAAGAGCGAGCGGGAGGGCTGATGGAGGGGTCGTCGCGTGGGTAGACGGAGCTTCATAATTGCATCACTTCAATTGTTGCAACATCTATACATACCTATGATCAGATAGGTAGGTAGGTATTTACCTTACAACGTCTAGCTCTTTTGCGTACAATTACACACATATCGTCATAGGTTAACCTGTAGATGGCTGGGGCAGCTACTAATTCGCTACATGAAATAGCCTATGAGTTTTCTTTCTCGTTCTTAAGTAGTTCGAATCGAAATGTTGCCTCATAATAGCAAGCGATACACGCCTACCTAAGAAAACCGCCAATTGAACCTAGGTATATCAATATCACCCCAGTTGCCGTTGTTTCCATACTGCAAAGTCTTAGCTTGAGATACCCGCTTGTTCTCAATTGCTACCGTAGCAGAATTATGACTATAAAATGAACTCTTATTTTTCACAACGTAGCGGGCTCTGCTCCCAGATTAATCCGTCTTTCATGGCATGGGTGGTGAAGAAACGGGGATACCTATCGTGTAAGTGATGTCAACCCGGCGGATACAAGAGGTGGTAAAAGCCATACATTTCGCCCCCCACGGCGAAGGTTATTGCCAGGCTACGCTACCATTATCACCTCCATGTAAGTAGTCGGCTAAGGTAGCCGGGATATTTGTTAAAGGAAGAGGTACATATGGCGTCTAGAAGGAAAAAAAATCTGTAAAAGTACCTATCTTAGCTGTGTAAACAAAATAGTACTTACATACTATACTGCAAACCGCCCTAATTTCTTACAACGCTTAAGCCGCATCTTGATCAGAAAGAGTTCTTATCCCAGGCTGGGACGAAACGGCGATCCTATGATACACGCATCTATCCCAGTATTGAGAGACGAGAGTGTGTTTGCTTCGCTGGTACACTCAACGCCGGTAGTTGTACTTTGCATATGGGTTTTCAGGTAGTGTGTTTCTTAGTTGTGTCAGCGTTGTGTCAGGGGTTAAGCTTCACCAAACGAGCCAGTTTAACGCGATTCTAGTGGCCAGTTGCCTCGAACTACCCATGTCCAGCCCAACATGCCAGAGTGGATTTACGGTCACAAGGTGCGCAACTCTCGGGTACAAGAGACCGGAAGGCCAGGTACCCTCTCGGAACCAGGGATCGCATAGCCATCTTGGCCTCATCACGCAGCTCGGGGTTGCATTGCTTCCCTCTACGCTCTAGGTACCTACGCTAGATACCCAGCTATGCCCTTAGCTTAGGCGTGGTTTAGCCGATTCATACGACTATTCTGGTGGTAAAACTGCCTAACCTCTCTGCTTCCTACCTATCTCCTGATCGTGATATGGAGCAACATCGTTAGATAGCGCCTGTCTCGGTTATTAGATATTTGGTATGTCTACATATATCCCTACTCACTTTTTCCAGTTGATGCTTAAGGTAGGTACCTACGTCAAGCATGTAGTCGTTCTTTATATGGTGTACATACATATACATCCAGACAAGATACATTGTAATACCTAATAGCAGTCCCGTGCAGAGAGCGGCCCGTCACGGCCATTACATACTGTACCTATGCTTAGACAACGTCGCCGTCATAGGTAAAGTAGGTCGCCCACCATGTGGACTGGGTTTGGCATGGGTTTGCTCATTCAGTCCAGTCCAGCCCAGCCAGCCCACTTACCGCTTTTATACAAGCGTTGCGTTGGTTAGAAGCTGTTTTCAATTAGGTGCATATTGAGCGATTACTTATACCGGCAAGCAGTTCGAGGCGATTTAAGAATCGACAACAGTAGGCACTTAGGTATCAGATGCAATGTTATTTTTAGGTATAACTCTTAACGGAATTGTATAATTGCAGAAGCCAATATATCTACATGTCATAGCTACCTCTACTTAAGGTAAGTCCTGACCTATAGTTGTACTTAGGTATCTGCAAGCGGCCGGTTTACGTAGTGCCCCCGTATCACCGCGTTGACTCACACTTTGACATGGCTTATGTCTTAGACAGCGGGTACGCTGATTGACTGAGCCGGCCGAGACTCCACCGCTATGCACCGCATGGCATGGCATACGGTAGGGCACTTGGGGCATTGGACAGACCTGGACGGAGCCTTCGATGGTATCGAGAGGGAACGTACGATCCACATAGTGTAGATACTACCTACGCCATTCAGCCTTAGTATAGGTATACTAGGTACCTACCTAGTAGACGCTGCCTACTTGCGCTAGTAAAGGTAGGCTGGTTCTTCCTTGAACTAACCAGGGGGAATTCGATTTCCTTGTCCTTGGGTATCTAGCTTTGCCATCACTCGCTGCATCACACGCCCGGTACGTTTACTAACACTAATGCTGTAGTGCAGAAACTACACAAGCTACCAAGGTATACCTAGTGCCCAGAGTTCCGGGTTACCAGGGACGCCAGCTGTGGGTCGACAGAGTTGTACCGGACGTAAAACGTTCTGTCAATGCTTACCGTACCTATCTACCTCCGTCGGCACTGTCTTGATCCCGGATCGGGGAGCACAGCATTACGAGGTGAGCAGCAGACCGTAGATGCCCCGGAGCCAAGTCGTAGCTCTATAGGTTTATATTATATGTACCTACCTATATGCCTGCAATACGCTCATCATTTCTTTAGGAGCTACATTGAACGGCCGGAGAAAATATATGGTAACTCGGTCATCAGCACCGCCGTTCTCAACTTGCAAGTACCCGAGCAGGGCCGGTCTTAGTCCGTTTTAGGACACTAACACCGTTCTATTTTTGTATCAACTAGGTATCAACATACCACACCACTATTTTCTCAGTTGGTATCGTAGGTCTGCATACCTATACTGATGTAGTATGCTAATGCGACCAGTAAGTGCAAGTACTTTATCTTCATTGTTGCATTTCTTTCTGCGTCCGCGTATTCGGTACTTGCTGTCCACAGGTACCTAAAGTACCTAGGTAATGTACCTGTACGCTAGTGTGGTGTATCCAGCGACTACTGCATAACATGCAGGCTGCGAGACACTAGCTCCACGAAGCGGCGACTCGTGCGGATCACGCTGGATCCTCGATAGCCGCCCAACACGCCTATTACAAAACAGCAGCCCGTGAATTTGGGAAAGAAGGATAAAGTACCTACTACTACTGTACAAGCAGAGCGATGAAAATTTTCCATCATAGCTTAAGTTAAGTACGCATCATACTTCTATCCTCATTCCCACATGCTACTTTGTACAGACAGCCGCAATCCGCTTGGCGCGCTCGCCGTTGAATTATGCCCACGGGCTTGCCCGAAACAGGACGACGAGCTGCACGTTGCCAAACATGATGCTTGGCAATGCTCTCTTACAGTACTGAGTTCGGACCAGTTACCTATCCTGTTATCCAGTTATCCTGTAACTGCTGCCAACGGAAAAGAAGGATACCCTTGCGACGGAGAGATTGGATGCCCCGGAAAACGTTAACCACTTACTATAGCTTTCAGACGGGCTTTCCTTCTATCGTCTTCTTTCTCTTTTCTCCCGCCTGTTCGAACGCCTATGCGGTGAGGGAACACGCCTTGGGGACATGCAAACAAGTGTCTGCATATATCATCCAGCTCCGGTAATCCTTTCGTGATCTTCACCATGTAGCCCCAAGGTTTCGACGAAACAAGCCCTAGGACGGCGTTGCCCTTGGAGCAAGCTTGTCGGGTTGATGACTCGACCGACTTTTTCCTGTCCCCCAGACTCTCTATCCACCGAGCTGTTTCACTGATACAGTAGGTAGTCGATTCCCGGCCACGATCAAGAATCGACGGTTGGCGCAGCACTACTTTGTACATAAAATTGCATACATATTGCACCACGCCCAATAGGCTCGACCATCGGAAACCGACTTTCCTCAAAGACGCCACAGCACGACGCAGCCCAGACTCTTGCAGCTACGGCACCGCTGATATAGAGAACTTTGGTTTATTCCAGATATCCAGCCAGATAATTCCAGTTTTCGAGAAAGCGAGATCTAGCCGATCGCTAAGCTGTCACTGGTGCCCAATTAAAATGTTGAGGAGGCCATGATATTTAACCGT
The DNA here is from genome assembly GCA_022578855.1 of Nemania serpens. Taxonomy (NCBI): domain Eukaryota; kingdom Fungi; phylum Ascomycota; class Sordariomycetes; order Xylariales; family Xylariaceae; genus Nemania; species Nemania serpens. Next base: position 104,376 of record MU396759.1, read on the forward strand.
ACCGAAGGCTATCGCTCTTTCCATAATTATGCCTATTGCAACATAGATGAAAGGTCAGGTGGGCTTTATAAGTTGGCATATTACAGTAACCAACGGAGCATGTCATTATCGAGTGAATTACCTATACAGCATGCATGTCAGGCAGTCTTACCATACCTATCCGCGAGAGATAACTCACTCACCTTAGGTGTCTAACCTGCAGCCACCGAGCTATATTGATAAACCAGGGACTATTGGCTCGGCTCGGCTCAGGCAATCTATGAGTAGTCGCTGGTGATTTGGGGTTCGGATCAGGCACCTACCCACAGCCAGGGAGCATTAGCGGCTTGTTAAAGCCCTCGTTAAAGCCGCTGGTCGGCATGATAGCCTTGACAGGCATTCCAGAGCAGATGGCGTGATGATCCTGCACATTCATCAGAGCCAGCCCAATAAACGAGACGCATCGCGACATACAGTTCATGCCTACTCTGGATAATGTAGGTATTGGAGGGTCAGCCACGATACCAATTAGAAATAGGTACTGGATAGGTATCATAAACCACATTATAGCCAGATGCCAGTGATGCAAGTCTCCTAACACAGCTCAATAGCCAACTAGCCTACCAGGTGGATCTGAATCGAGATTCATATATATTTCCTCTGCCTGTCTTGTTCGAGGCTAGTTATGTCTTATACAACTACACGCATCCCCAACAATATATCTTATAGCCAGAGAATGTCGGCAATTTACAGCATAGTCTTATAGAGTGGTCGTCATCATCAACACCAAACTGAAGCCACTCCCAAGCCAATCTTGAACAATTCTCCAAATTTCCCCAACTCGACCCCTGGTTCGGGGCAGGCTATCTAGATAGTCTAGGCGGGTATAGATCAAACCCTTTCAGTACTCAACAGCCGTCCAGTCCATATTCCCTGAAGTCATATGGAAATTACGCATTATCAATTGTGATAACAGACTCGACAGCTATGTAAGACGAACGACAGATCCCTTGCCCAGGGAACCGTGACAGCATACACGGCTGAGGGCTCAGTCACGGTCTGGCCCATGTCTGATCGGCCTCGGCAGCGAATAGAGGGATGAGGTACAGCTTCCCAAGCAGTGTCCGAGGTCAGGTGAACGGTTTTCGACTAGGAACAAACCGTCGAAGCCATGTCCATCACCCACCCGCTGGCTGTCCCCTGCGGCTACTATTGGCTGCAAGTTCCCAGCCAGAAATGCCTGGGTAATCTTGGGTCCTCATCGTGCATCTATCTAATCTCTTTTCATCGTACTAAGCATTGTGGCAGAAGTTGATGCATCGTACGGGTCTAGACTATCTATCTATCTATCTACAATGAATCTCAATTAGTGAGTAAGTATACTGTATACATATACTATTTGAATATCTAGAGCTGCCACTTGCCACTGCTTGCATGGCCAAGCCTCCCGTGAGCTTAACTATCTTTTCCTCACAGTAAGCCATTCGAGATACGTCGAGATATGGTACTTTACTCGAGGGAAACTTATGCGGTGCCATGGAAGATACGACTCTCTTCGTTAGCCTCATGCATCCCAGACCCTACCCCAAAGCTGTTAAGGTATTCACCGTAAGAAAGCTGCTATAGCATGACGTGCGAACATGATCTTCAAGGGTCACGTCGCGACTATATCCCTGTTACCCCAGACTTTCCGGCGCACCATTTCACCAAATCCGCAGGCCAACCTTGAAAGGGCTAGCCCATGATGAGATTGTCAACCCGAGGTGAGGTGTAGTAGGTAGCAGAGCACCGGGTTGTCTTCTGCGCGCACGCCTTGAACTGCTATCTAGGTATCCAATCATCATCCTCGTGGTTTTATTTATAGCCATTACTATTCAGTTTACCATCGAATACCTAGCATCAGTAGCTCTCCCCCCCCGCCAAAAGAGCGATACTGCTGTTCTAGCGAGTTTCATGGACGATTTATAGTATCATACTTGGTGTTATAGCTATGTTATTTAACCAGAGAGAAGTTATATGACCTTACAGTACAAAGTATAGTATACGAAGTAACCTACCTAGTAGGATCAACATAGGGCTCGTAGGTCCCGAAGGTCCCGTGATAGATTTGCGCTATAGTTTCTGTTGGTCAGAGCTTATTAACTTACTTCGTCTAGTAGTGTAGGTATTGGTTATTCTATCCTCGGCACCCCATTGCCTAGCCTAGGCTTTACCAAGCACCTGGTCCTGCACAGCACAGGCCAGTTTCACGATCCTTCCGATGCATACCAAGCTCGCCAGAAAGCGACCTTTTTATACCCTACCTATACTTACCGCGGACTCCCTATCCAGTTATCCGCCGATGAGATAATGGCCAAGGAGAGACCGACAAGACTTGCGAAATAGCTAGGTGAGGTGTGTGTGCGGAGGAAACCGACCCTCTGCTTCTCTGTAGCATGTCCAAAACCTCTGATTAGCGGCCTGCATGTCGTACATGGGGGAGGTGAAAGATGCTGTGGCATTTGAGCCGGCGGTTGGGTCGTTCGCTGCAGCGCCATTCGATGTGGTGGAATGGGTCGTCGCACCTTTATGCGACGCACGTTGCGCCCGGGGTTTTTTTTACCTGTGCCATGCCACAAGTACGATGTGCTCTTCGGGCCAGTCCTGCTGTCCGATGCTAGGGATCGGGAAGCAGAGGCTGTGTTCCATCGCAGCGCGAAACACGTCGGTCAAGCCAAGCCAGCCCAGCGCGAGAGAAAGCCGGCACGCCGCCGTCATAGGAAGCTCGTCGTGTTGCATCGCAACTCTAAACTCGCCTTCCTGCATAAAACTCCAAGTGCGTCTCTCTCTCGAAACGCACGCATTACTATTCCCCCGGGTAGCAGCCAAGACCTTCTCTAGCCTCTCGATAGAGTTATCACCGTGTCAAGTAGCAGCCCTCGAATTGCCCTGGGCAGAGTTGTATCTACACACCATCCTCTATCCCCATGAAACAAGCAGCCCAGCCGCATTCGAGGCTTCTCGTTGGTTAGCCCAGGATTCTGAGCTTCTCAAGTGGTGGATGCGTATATATGCTAGTCAGAATGCTTCCTAGACTATACTATAATAAAGCTATATCATCTGAAAAGTCTTACACCTCAGCCTAGAGTTCCCAGATATCACCACACACACACACACACACACACACACACTGATACCCAACACATACACATACACACCCCAAGACCTCGATGCCACGGCAAAACACCTGTGGTTGGCAAAACACCCCAAGAAATAACGATCTACTACCACGGATACCTAAGAAGCCAAGTACGACAAAACTCGGTATACAAGACTAGCCGTATTCCATATTCCCGCACCGCAGTAGTCTGAAAGACCCTGCTTCGTGATCGGCGTCATAGCAGCTTTCTCTTTACCTTTTTTCGGCCACCTGCAGAACCGGCCACTGAAGGGCCCCTCCCCCACTCACACCCTTCACGCTCACTACACGACAGTCTCTACATTAGCAGCGGGCCATCTGCATGATAGATTACCTACTTCAGCTGCAGCGTGCGTGGTCTAGCTACTGCAAGTAGGTACTAACCGCTAGAACCGTGGAACGTTCTCGCGCCTCAGCGGACTCGACAGGTTCTGTCTACTGTACCTAACTCACTCGTAGTGGCGACCGCCGAGTTTGGCCTGGCTAGACACGGCATAACGGCCTTTATCGCGAACAATGTTTCAACGGAACAATGATGATGTCGTTTCCTGCTATCGAACCCCTAGCCGCCTACCTATCTATCTCAATATATCTATCTACATATCTAGATGGATAGATCCGCCGAACGATCCTGAACCTACGATCCAGCCTCCAAAGGGCGTCTCGTAAGCATATCCGTTTTTTCTCTCTATCTGTGGAATGCATACCATAGAGTACAAATGTGACATCGTAGCATAGACCAGACCCACACGAATATCAGAAGCCGAAGTTCCTGGCCGACTCTCGCCGCTGTAGATCTGCTCTCCTCTAGTGAGTTGGCCACCCTTCGTCGGAACCCCAGATACCTAACCTTAGAACTACCTAGGTTAGATGGACGTCGCTGATCACTCGTGGAAGCAGACGCCCAGGCGTTGGGCTGATCATCGGCCCGTCTCTCGGCAGTGTTGCAGGCGAGCATAGCCGCCGCGCATGCGCAACACGATCTGCTGTATGTCCTAGTCCTCGCTACCAGTACAACTAGCTAGCAGCCGTTGGGGGTCACAGCGCGATAGGGGCCTCTTCGTCGTTATTAGCTCTCCATCTATCGCTTAATTAATTACTGTTCAGTCGGCCGTCCTTGGGGGGAGATATCGGTGGAGTGGCGATACTTCTCCCATCCCGCGGCATTCAGAAAGGGCATGGGGGAGGGAGAGATCCGCATCGATGCAGAGGTGCGTCGCCTTTTTCCCATTTCCTTTTTTCTTTTTTGCCCCTGGAACTCTTCCAGAACAATGCGTGATGACGCTACCCTACACGTTTCTCGGAATTTCCCGCTGGTGTCTGTCCCAGAGGGTGTTCGCGCCGGGTGAAGATAAACTTAATTGTGTCTCATGCGGGCTGTCTAAGACAACAGACACTCCCTGAGACCACAGCATTCAGAAGTACTGTAGGTATCTGGCGACACCGCCTATGTATCTAGGGTTAAATTATTAGTCAACTCCAGACGGCTTGAGATAGAGTTATTAATTCAGTTACGTGGATGGGCGGGAGATTCTGCTCGTAGAAAACTGGTACAGGCAGAATGGGAGTGCTCCGAACGGAGTGCCGTAGACTAACAACAGTACGTCCGCAACGAAGACGAATTGGAGACAGAAAATGCAATCACCACATAACACATGCTTTTTCTGAGCCCGAGGTGAAAATAATTTCATCATTAAACTACACATTAACTTGATGTGGCCCTTCGACAACAACGTATAATAACGAGGAGTTAAGCCTCGATCCGATCTGCCTGTTGTATCATTATACCCAAACTCGTAGCAATTTCACCCGAGCCTACGGCGCCTTGCCAATGCTGTGACCTTTTGAATAGACGTGATCCTCCCTCAAATCTGCCCGCTCGTCGGAGTTGATGTGTCGCTCATAAGTAGTCCTGTATGATTTTCCTGGTATATCTCATCCGCCGTCGATGGCCAATTCGTGCGAGCAATGGGCCCGTGGGATATCCCCCTCCTTCCCATCATCAGAGTCCTAAATCGAGATCTGCGACGGCCAGCACTCGGCAAGACAAAGACACTCTATGTTCTGCTCGTCGTTATAGATGACGCTCGCGAGTCGCAGGGCCTCGCTGACGCAGTCAGGCTGGGATATGGCAGCCTTGTTTATCCGAAAGCTGATCCGGGTGTCGTGGCGGTTCTCGTGAATCTGGTTGCAGACAAAATTGTCGAGCCCCGTATTGCATTGTGTCTGGACATAGCTCGGCACCCTGACCGCACACGTGCTCGCAGACCCATCGTTGCCCCAACCTGCTAAATCGATCGTGTACTCGTTGTAAACCCCGTGATCGTCCACGTACCCGTAGAACTGGCAGGTACTGGCTTCTAGGCGGCGGGATGGGGTAGGTCGACGATGGAGCGGAAAGGCGCTTGCGCTTGGGAATGCGCCAAATATCACGAGCTTGGTTATGAAAGTGTCAAGCTGCATGTCTTCGAGGTATGGGATGCCTATAACTGAGTATCAAACTTGAAATGGAAGGCCCCTGTGCGGTCCCGATATCTCCTGAGGTCACAACGAATATAGAATGGAAACAGAACGCGCCGCCCAGTAATTAATCAAAAAAGCAAATAATGCAGACAGCTTCGTTCTGGGCTAAGCTACGGGATATTTCTAGATACGACCAGCCTGGGAATAATAGTTTATATCACCTAAGTTCGTCGAGGATGTGTGCCCCGAGGCATCTTCCCGATGGGAACCCGCGTCAGCACACATCTAGATTCAACCCTCTAACCTATAGGGATCGGTGTCACTCTAATTCTCGGACAGACTTTCTCTGGCCAATGCTTCAAGTTGAGGCTTTATTTCCCGCGCGACAGCATGATCTCGCGCAGTCCTCGAGTCCACCCACAAATTTCAATCCCATTTATAAAAATCAACACGAACATTTGCCCAATACACACCCGCGAGTAATGCAATCTCCTGAGCTAATTAGAGGAACAATAACAAGGAACCCCTTCTACTAGGGAAAGAGCTTCGCCATTATCGGGCCGCCATAGGCTGTATGCTGCAGCCATGCGTTCAGATCCACGACCCGTGTGGATTTGAGACATACTCCTCTTACACATCAGGAAATCGCACAGATCCACGACCCGCGCGTTTCCACATTCGCTCGTGCCGGATGGGGAAATGTGCTTCTGCGTGACACCCGCTGTCAACGCTGTAACATGGGAGCGAGCTGCCGTAGGTCTCTCTCGTGGCAGCACTCGTGGGGTCTGGTCCGACGACCACGTCGTTGGACGGCTGGCAAGCCGAGCGGCCTTCATACTATCAACTCGGCATGCTTTGCGTCATTGCGGACGTAACCTGAAAGTTTTCTCCGTCGTACCCAACATTGAAATAATCCGAGTTTGACGACTCGTGGAGTAGTATAAATTGTGCCACACAAGGCCAGTACTACGAGGGCGTCCGATAGAATGAACCGCACCTGGCTAACGATCCCTGAGCCCCCCCAATGATGCCTCTCTACCTTATCTATATCATGTTTAATCAAGTGCTAGCTGTGTTATTGTATTCAAGCTACTTTTAACCGTTTCGTACCGCGTTGTTACGTGAGAATCTTGACTCTAGGAAATACGAGGTCTGGAATGTAGGCATAATAAACGGAGAGATACGAACATAAAATTAAAAAGTCTAATGACACCCACCCACGCCCATTGTAAAGAAAATTTGTCTTGAGACCTACAGCATAGCATATTATCTGGCCTTCTTGCTAGCTTCGTGTACCCTCGGGGAATTGTCCTGGGTGTCGTACGTGCTTCAGGGTAAGAGTTACCCCCCTAAAGTCTACATCATGAGAATATCAATCGCGAGATCTTCTGGAGGATCATCTTGATATAACTACTTCGATAAACAATCCACGGCATACTTCACAATAAAGACGCAATTGGCGTCTTGTTATTAACTTAACTATCGCATCCGATGAACAATCGTAATACATACCTTGAATAAATGTGGATGTTGAATTGTGGCCACCAGCTTCCCACCACAAAATATTCAATAGGAATCTGACACATTGTAGCTCCCTTTGTAGATATATGCATGCCCCCGATATGTTAGTGCTACGACCCCTCTCCCAAGCCATGTGCTACAGGAAATGGTTGACAATATATAAATAATAGTCACACATGGGGAACGCATTAAGTCGTTACGCTTGCACACACATCCTGCAAAAAATATCCCGAAGAGGACACAAGTTTGAAGGAGTACTGAAAATATAGAGCGGTATCCTACATATCATATGTCTAGTTAGACTGTTTCGGAATGGATGTCTGACTGCTTAGCAGCATGCCATGTAATATCTATCACCAGTAGGACAGATACCGCGTTGCTACTTAGATGATAATTCGTATCTCACAATACTGTACACATTATATAGGTAACCATCAACGGCACTTCACTACCCAAGTCAAAAAGGGGGAAATATATGCCTAACCAAGTACCCAACCCCTATTCCAGCAACGACTTAATCATACCAAGCGTGTTCTCTGCATAAATCGTACTTGCTAGCTAAACCACGACTTTTAGTTCATTCTCGTCTCAAATACAAAAGACATCGGGTATCATCATGCATTTAAAAAGTACCAGGCCTCTGAATCATTGCCATCATCACCACAGTCAACCATGCGGATTCCTCAAGTAAGCGCCTCCTCCTCCTCCTCCTCCTCCTCAACACATCCAAGCCCATCATTCAACACCCATCAATTTACCTCTCCAGATTTCCCGGATCCAATCACCGATCCGCTAGGATTACTAGAGACCAACCCACTGCTCGCGGAACTGGCCATCCCATCATCATCCAAACTGATACCCTCGCGACCAAGCCGCGCCACGAGCCTCGTATTCAAGGCCTGGAGCTGCATGACCTGCTCCGCCAGGATCTCATTCTCCTTGCGCGCGACATCCCTCTCGGCGCGAGTCTTATCGAGCTCGAGGGCTAGGTTCGCTTTATTCTCGCGCTCGGCCTGCTTCCGCCGGCGCTCCTCGGCCTTCTTCTCCTCGCCGGCCCGCCTGGCCTCGAGTTTGCGGCGCTCCCGCTGGTATTTCTCCTCTTGCCTCGCCATCTCGCGCTCGTGTTTCTCGCGCAGCTTCCGCTGGGCCAGCTCGCCGCGCTGTGCGTCGTCGTCTTTCTTCGCCAGCGCGCGCTCTTGCGCGCGCCGCAGCTTCTCTTCCGTCTTCTGCCTGCGCTGCTCTAGCTTCTTAAGCTCTTTGTCGTGGCGTGTGGAGCTCACTGAGGCGGAATCGGCTGAGGGCGAGGGATCTTCGTCGGCTTTCAAGCTGCTAGACAGGCTTGGCTCCTTGCTGTTGGCCGTAGTATCAAAGCTGTGGAAGCTGTGAATGCTGGAAGAGTCGTCGGACACGTCTGAGCCGTCGGGCAAGGAATTCTCAGACTCGCTCTCGTCCTCCCCGGGACCCCCGAGTATTCGGGAAGCTGCTGCCGAGGCCACCATACTAAGAGCGCCGGATAACATCCCGTAGAGCCCTCCCGGGCCTGGCGATTCTGGGCTATTTCGTTTGACAATGCCAAGGCTCGGCTGTGCGTGAGGATCGTCTGATTGCCCCGGAACAGAGTCAGATGAGGTTTGTGATTTTTCTGGTATTGAGGCTGTGCTCCGTGTTGTATCAGCCTCGGCTGGTGTGGATTCGAAATTACTCTTGAGCAGCGATTCAAAATCTTCAGACGATATCCATTGTATAAACTTATTCGCATCATTCGCTATACCCTCCGGTGTCTTTTTCTCGATCATAAAACGAGGCACACTGCCTCCGGGGTCACTCCGAGTGATCATCATCCACTCAACCACGGAATTCCCTTCTTCCTCACTGTTGTGCTCAATGCCTCTTGACCCATGTTCTTCGTCATTATCTAGAGCCGACTCGCTACCAACATTATGGTCGGAGTTGTTTGTTGGTGATGACGACGAATCATTGTTTGTCTCGTTTCTCGATGGTCGTGTCCCATTCATCGGGTTGCCCACCCGAATCTCGCGAATCAACTCGACAGACTCATAGGTGCCCCGGACAAAGCCCTGGCGTACAGGGCATTCGGGATGTACGCACGGCTTTGACACAAGCGTGAAGGATCTTGGTTCGCCGACGCCATCTGACGCAGGCGTCGTTATATCGGTATCACAGCTTAAGCATAAGGTGACGAAGTCGCGGGGTGCGGTCGGACCTGGGAACTGTGCCGAAAGCTGGTAGACTGTGGATGACGCCTGATCAGTCGCTTGCTTTTATTTGTATCATACGGGCTCATGGCTTGGCTTGGCTTGGCTTGGATTTACCTTGGATCTTCCCACGCCCGTCAATGGTCTGGTCTTCGACACGTTTATCAGCGCCCAGGCCCCTGATCTTGCCATCCCCCGGCGATCCTTGCACCTTGAGGCTTTCGGCGAACTCCCTCTCCATGGCCGTCTTCCATCTCTTAAAGCTGAGTCCGTCGTGGACGCTGCGCCTCGCAAACCACGACCCTTTCCCGTCCTTCGCGGCCATCTTGTACATGTTCAAACCGAGCGGGTTCTCGCGCGGATTGATCTTGACTTCTTTCCATTCTTTCCTCAGCTCGTTCGCATCGGGGGATTCGGTTGCTCGATTCGGTAGGAGAAGTTTTTCGGAAGTCATTTCGGCATCAATGGCACTTTGTGCCTTGCCGATTTTCTGTGCTTCGTTCTTGGGAGGTACGGGAATCGAGCTGATGAGGCAATGGGCGTTCTGGAAGATATCCGTCATGAGCGTCTTCGCGTCTTCCTGGGCGAAGGATTCCCAATCGACCGGACCGAGCGCCTTGAACGCTCCGTGAGCGCTTGGCGCATTGCTCATTTTGTCGTATATATATATACTCGTCGATGTTTTACCGATAGATCTGATCGCTGTAGTGTACAACTTCTCGGGGATATAAGGGACAAGTGACGATAGGTTGGGTTAATAGAGGTAGGGCGTAGAGTTACAAGAAACGGACAGTTGATACCCAAGTAAATTATAGTACCTAGCTCGCTCCTTCATGACGTCACTTACTTCGTACAAGCACACGAAAAGTACAACGATACATGATGTATTCTGGCGCCAAACTAATGACATAGAGTTCGGGAAATCCACTCATTTTCTTCTCTGGAATTGCTCAGTATCCACTTATATCCAGGGTCCAAATTTGTATAACTAAACTTCAAATCTGACAGAGTTACCAATATATATATATATAGGTAGGTAGTAGTGCTGAGAGAGAATGCTAACTTATGCTAGGAAAACCGAGTAACTCTAAATACAGAGAAAGCAGTAACCAATAGCTCTCTCTGCTTTGACTGTCTACCTGCTCCATACTGCCTGGGATATCAATGCATCAATGGGCATACACGAAATCTCTCCGACCCCTTCACCAATTCTGATAGGGAGCATGTATGTATGTACTAGGAAGGTAAGCTAGGAATCCGGATAAGGGGCCTGCTCGGGCTTTCATATAGACGCCACGGACATGCTTTCGCGCCCGCGTATAACCGCATCGTGATCCGACCTACAACTGCCACAATACTCCTCATACCACCGACTTAACATTTCCGTCCTCTCCGCGCTCTCCTCTGCATCGCTGTCGCCTCCGCCACGAAGCACTTTCTGCGCAAGCTGCGCCTTCATCGAGTCTGCTCTGCGATCGCTGGTCTTGGAAGACGATTCCCGGAGAGCCATGCTTACTTTTTCGCATCTCGAGTTCTCGTCCATGAGCCAGTTCTCCCATTCCGATCTCAACATCTCCGCCTCTACGCTATTGACCAGCCGCATCGACACGAGGAGATCGTGGCGATACGAGCCGAGCTTTTGGCGTGTGCGGCGGAGCCGTCGGGCTGTTGCCTGGCTTGTGCCCCACGGCGACAGCGATGAACCGGCGTCTTCGAATGGAGCATCGACGCTGCTACTGTTGGCGATAGCCTGGAATGTAGAGTAACTAAATCACACGTTACTACATATTCGATTGTCACGTCTCATAGGAATGAATGCCTTACCAATGGCTGTCTTGCGGCCAAGAGTGTTGGATGGATGTGCTCCTGGCCGCCTCGTCTAAATCCGCGAGATAGATGGCCTTGCTCATCATGACGTTGGGGCCAACGCCAATGCGGTTCATAAAGTTGGCCGCGCGCCTCTCACTCCACCACGTCGCACTACTCTGCGATGAGAAGGTGATGTTTGTCAGTACGCTGAGCCCTAGCAACAGGATGAGAAGCCGGTGCGCGGTCACTACTTTCCAGAGCTTGCTCAGCCCGGCGAACGTCCACAGCATGAGAGAAGAGGCGACGCTCTCGGTGAACGACCGCCCCGTTTCGAAAAGCATCGAGCTCAGGGTCCGGGGGTTGATGAGTGGCCTCCTTGTCGAATCTGCCTCGTTCGGGGAGAAGACGACAATCTGTGACTGTAGCCCGACATTTCCGTAGACTTGGATCGCCCGCTTGGTTCGGCTGTGATAGCCCAGCCGACGTACCTGATCTGTGGCGACTTCAGCTAGCTCTTCGGCGTCCCGAGCAGCATCACCTAGTGCCTGGTGTTCGATGAGTTGTTTTGTCAGTGCCGGCGCCTTCGACCAAACAACCTTCGTGAAGATGGCAAGCTTGCATTTCGACTTGGCGACATGCGTAATGACAATTTTGGTAACGAGCTTGAAATCTTGCGCGTGTGGAAGATGCCAAGGCGTCTTCTCGTGTGTAACAACATACGTGACGTGGTCACTGAACACCTCGATCATTTGGTGATCAGATATCTCTTCTTCGCGTGAACGGCCGAGGCGATTATTATACGTCACTGTGAAGTGGAAAAGGCGTTGCATGTTCCCGGCGTCGTTGAGCTTCCACGGGCCCTGGGCAATCTGCTGGGCCCTGCGCTCGAAATATAACTTGGGAAATATGAAGCTTTTGTCTCCGAATAAGACATGAAAGCATGCCTTGGCGCTGATCTCAAAGGTCCGCTCCGCCACCCGGTTTGGTGTATCCTCAGGTTCATAGATGACGGGGCGAGTTGGGAGCTGGAATTTAGGGAACGGCTTGCGCGAGCTCCCCTTTCTCGACTTATATGCAAAGTCACTCGTCCTCGGATGAACGGGCCTGCCGGCAGCGGTCCCATCGTCGATGGGAGTGTGGGCAGAAACCTCCTCCCAGCTACCGGCACTTGGGCTCCTCTGATCGACCTCTTCCTTTTCCATTTGAATAAGGGCTTTGATGATCTCCGGGACGTCCATGGGTTCTTCGGCCTGCAAGTCGTCAATAAGAAGATTGAGACGTGCATGCAGAAGATCTAGGTCCTCGAGGAAGGTTTTTATCGTGATTCGCGTGTAACCAGCATCGTCAGCGTCTTGACTCAAATGCAGGAAGATAAAATCGCAGTCTCTGCCGGGTGCGGCGGTGACTTCTGTGATTGTGTCGAGGTTGATCATATACGCCACTACGAGACCCATATGATGTCCATAGAAATACATGTTGTCCGAAGTGACATAGATGCGCCCATTGCAAGCCATTTGGGGCACGTTTTTATCGGCCTCCGAAGTACTAATCCACGCAGCTCGGAAAACTAATACAAGCTTCTCATCTAGGGGCACACTGGGAAATAAGAGACGAAATTGGGCGGAATTCGTCTTGAGTTCTATCGGATAATTGGGTGGGAATGTCTCTTGGATGGGCTTCTCTTTAGAAGGAGCCACAAGCTTAGGGACGCTCATCTTCGCATCCATGCTAACAGCTTTCTTGTGAAGTGATGAAGGGCTCCTGGCGTTCTCACTATCTTCTAAGGTAGTGACTTTGATTGATGAGGAATTAGGCCCAAAGGGATCGTCAGAGGAAATATCTGTACGGCTAGCCCTGGCTGAGTGCTCTTGGCCCCAAGCGTTGCTTCCCCAATAGTTCGCCATAATTGCGGTCGGCATTAGCTGTGTAGGGTTTGCCGTCAGCGCTCTGTCACCACTGTAAGCAACGGCTGTTCTACTAAGCACAGTCGCAGCGGGAGGCTTTGCCAGTGTGCTAGGTGCCAGGCTCCCAGGCCTTGCCTCGGGGCCCATGGCCAACGGCGCTTGTTGTGGCTTGACATTAGCGACTTGGTTTACAGTAGGTCCGGGATATCCAGGCAATAAGCCATGGCTGGCAGAAATGAGGCTAGCTATGCCCCCGGCCGGGCCTGGTGATGCTATCGCCATATTATCGGCACTTGATGTGAATGTGGCCTTTCGGTGGAGATCGAGCTTCTGCATGATCCTCGCCGCGTGCTCGCGTCCACTCTCACCCTCTTCACGGGCTAGAGAAGTTGCCGAGCGTTTCGGAGGCACCGCATTAATATCGACACTCTGTCTTGCCACGAGTCCGCCGTCCGGTGCTGGGATCGGCAGAGTACCGACTCGGTCTACGCCAGCGGCTTCATCGACTTGTGTGTCAAATGACTTGGCGGAAAACTCCGGGAGAGATGGAGGTGTGATTGAGAAGGCAGGGTCAACACCACCGGGTAACAGTGATGTATCTCGCCCCACGCTGGCTTCAAAGGCTCGTTTTTTAGCTACCTCGAAGACTTCGAGCCATTCCATCAACTGTGCCTGTGTCTCGGCCTGTAGTAGCAAGGTTTGGTTTTTTGTCTTGACTTCGAAACAGAACCGACGTTCTTCTTGGATGGCGGGCTTCGCATTGCAGAGGAGAACACCAATCTCGTCACCTTGCAGGACCCCCTGAGGTCCATTGACAAGCCAGCCGAATATGCCATCCCGGCAGTAGTACCAGCGGCGAATCCAATTGGTCCTCGACGGCTTCCCGTAGATGGTTCGTAGAAATAGCCAGCCTTGTTTCTCTATGATGGCTGCCGACTTGCCTTGGGTGAAAACATGCATAGAGCCTCTAGAGCCGAGAAAAGGCACAGTGGACGCGCTGTAGTCGTCAATCTCCCGTGAGGGTTTGCAGCTAGCCATCGTATTTTCCCCAATGTCACGTCTAGCCAACGAAAGCTCACGCTTGAATACGGGCTCGGTCAGCTCCATTTCTTTTGACCATCCCCTCACCCTGTCCATCTCCTGACCGTGCTTGGCGAAGCTCCCGGCCGCATCACGGGACTTTTTCATGTCCCGCCAGACATCGGTTGAGATCTGCACAAGCAGCTTGTCGAGGTTGAAGCGGAGTTGGGGAGCGAAGAAACAGAAGTCCATAGACGCCTTCAAATAGGCCTTGCGGGTCTCGTACACGGCGAAGGCGTCCTCGCGCAGGGAGGAGGGCTCCTTGGTCTTTGACTGGCCGACGTAGCGGGCCAGTGTCGAGTCAAAGGTTTTCTGGGTCTGCTCCAGCGTTCTCTTGGTCTCCTTGAAGTTGCGCAGGTCGCTCGCGAGAAAGGCGCGAACGGGATCGACGGACAGGGTATCGATCTTCCTGGCAGTATTCAGGACCTGGGCCCACCATTCCCTGGACCCGTCGCTGATGCGCTTGAGGGCGAGGGCGGTGTAGTCGTGGTCGACGGAAACGATTCCGGGCGGCGGGATGAGCCGGGACAGGTAATTATTGATGGACTCCTCGAGCCCGAGAATGTCGTGGGTGAGCTTCGACGTTGTCCTCACATAGCCGTCCAGCCAGCGCTCTATGGCATCGACCTGATCGGCAAAGAAGACGGCCGAGGCGCGAAAGGACGGCGAATCGAGGCCAGCTTCGTTCAGCGTGACAGGGATGGACGGGCTCGAGCGTTTGGATACGGCAGCAGGAGGCGGCACAGCGGGCGACGCCGCGGGGGCGCTGTCGGACATGATAGGACGAGGATGCCTCAGTAGCTGGCTATTATACAGCTCTTATCCAGCGAGGCTTCTCGTCGTGCTATCGGCTCATTGGTAGGGCGTATTCTGAATTATTGTACTGTCTGAAACACAGGAAAAGGGAGAGGAGCGTAGGATATGGTTACGGTTCGGATAGGGTGAGACGAGGGATAGGGAGATGAGGGGACAGCGATGTCGTCGTCGTCGTCGTCGTCGTCGTCGTTGTTGTTATTATACAGGTGGAGCAGCGGCTTTGTGCTGTGAAGATGTCGCCAATGCGTTAACCAAAAAAATACCGCTCAGAAACGATGCATGGGGCTTGAAGGCTTCGGGCTATAGCCTACCAGCTACCTAAAGGTAGAGAGGTAGAAGGGGACGAGTCCAAAAGATGTCGCCAGTGGCCTCGTGAGTAGCTCAGCTGCCTGGTCATGATTGAACCATAGAATGACACCAAGATACCATCACAGACCGCTGACATCAGTGTCTTTCCAATCTAGGGTAAGTAAGGTACTTATCTACAGAGCTAGACAGACGGGGCCCAGGGGTCTCAGGTGTCTCAGGTATCCACAGTTCTGTACTTAGGTACATCTAGGTACTAAGGTTTCGTACAAACTTTGAAGTGCATGACCCAGGCACATTAAGTATCTACTGTACCAGGTAGTAGACTTCCCGTCATCAGCTATCGACATATGTTACGACATCCACCACTACTACATATTCGAACCCCAACCTACCTATCGAGCATAACCTATCAAGCATCGACATCGACCTGCATAAATCTATCTACACTACATGCAGATACCCGAGCAGTTTAGCTGGCAACCTACAAACGTTTATCTACCCCATGTTATATCTTTATAATAACATTTATTGTATTACATAACCACGCAACCTGCATTCGACTCTCACTATCCTACCTATCTTAGCAGAGTCGCCTCCGAACCGCCTTATACACGTCCTGCTCGTCCACTTGAACGCTTGTCTTGGCCATGGCCGTGATCAAACCAGGTGTTGCGAGTACTGTGGCATGTTGCACTTGCGCGACTCTGCTGGCCGAGGTGCCTCGCCCTCACGAATCCGAGAAGCCCGCTCCGCAAGACCGTTGGTTGGAATGCTGTCCGCGCGCCATCTGCGGCCGCTGCATATACGTGCGTGATCACCACCGTCACCCGATTTGAACCGACCGTCAACTGAGTTGGTCGGTCAAAGCATGGGATCAGATCAGATCTTCGGTTCCAAGCTCATAGCGTAAGATGATATAAAGCTAGGAGGCTAACCAAGCTGCTCTGCGCAGGATAACCCCCGCTTCAGTTCTTACTGCCCCTTCTGTCAGATATCAAGTGTTGATAATATCTTACCGCCCGGTCTGAGGGACCCGCCGTCATACTCAGCGTCTATGGCCACTAGTAGTTTGGCATATGAAACCTCGCCACCGCCATACACACC
Organism: Nemania serpens; assembly: GCA_022578855.1. NCBI lineage: Eukaryota > Fungi > Ascomycota > Sordariomycetes > Xylariales > Xylariaceae > Nemania > Nemania serpens. The sequence goes on from MU396759.1 coordinate 120,755, forward strand.
AACTTCTACGAACCAGGAGTCGCGGGTTCCCCCAAATGAAAAATCCACTCCTCGGCATGATGGGCCAGTCGCTGAGGATGTCCTCCATTTCCTCGACCACACACGAGATAGCATCAATTCGCTGTCATTGCGATACGGCGTCCCTGCTTCCGTACTGCGGCAGGCTAATAATATCTCCTCGGATCAACTGCTCATGGGGCGTCGAACCGTGCGAATTCCCGGCCAGTATTATAGAGGAGGCGTGAGTTTGTCACCGAGGCCCATAGAGGGCGAAGAAGAGGAGAAGCGGAAAGCGAAAATTCGGCGCTGGATGGTGGCGTGCAAAGTTCATGAATACGATGTAGCATTGCTATACCTGGAACAGGCTGGGTATGACCTCCAACTTGCGACGGATGAATATTTCGCGGACGAGGAATGGGAGCGAACACATCCGACCCACGAAACGAGGAGGGGCAAAACCACGGTCCGGGGCCGTACCTTCAGCTTTCATGCGAATAGAAGGCGGTAAGCTGTCTCACAACATCACCATGACGCCAGAGGCCTTCCATCTAGTGAGGCTATCCCATTAACAAGTCGACGTGTAATAGACAACACGACGCAGAGATCCTAGTGCTTGGGCCTACCCCAGCACTTCTTAGAATGCTGACCGGGTTCGCAAGTTCCTAGCAGATGATATAATTTTGAGTCCTGCGCTATTAATAAAATAATTGAACTCGCGGAAATCTTCTCTCGGCCTCTCTTACAGACCGATCCAGTTCACCAGCATTCATCTGCTTTTTATCATGAAGAAGAAGAGCACATCTCTCACATAAATCGCCATCTATAACGCCCTTGACAGGAGCATAGTAACTTCGATAGATCAAATGATCTTTTCCAGCAAATGGTGGGTCTTCGCTACGCATGTGTAATTCCAGGCTTTGGGAGCAGTCTATGTCCTCACGGCTAACGAAAGGCCCTGTGTTAACGGATGCCAGAAGTGACCACATAGAAAAAGAGATAGCTGATGCTGGGGGTCGTTTGGTAGGGCCCGGAAGTACATACATCAATGGCAAAAGAGGTCAAACGAGAGGAATGGATAAGGGAGAGGGGGAGACTGTGCTGGATTACTCACTATGAATACACTAATGGTGCCTTGGATGCCACCCTGCAACAGTAGACCGTGACAGTCAACTACAATTATCAATCGAAAGGATCCTGTTCAAGACATTCACATCAGCTTAATTCATGACAACGGCCTCTAAATAGGTTGAGTGATGAGAGTGGTCAGTAGGAACAATTGGTACAAAATTGTGTTAGGCCTCATCGCCAATGGCATAGGATCCCTGTTTATCATCATTCCACGGAAGGTTGGAAGAAAATACTTTACTTACTTGAGGTTCTGTGATTTAAATCCCAGCCGTGTCTTCTTCACATTGCTTGCTGCAGAGGTTCCAAGTCCAAACTGAGAATGGTGCAATCATCGTATCTAACAACGAGGAAAGAGCTTCGTAGACCATCTTCTGCTACGTCGCCTAAGCTTACGGAGTAATAGTTTCGAACATCTTCTTTTCGTCGCACACAGCAACTGAGCCATCGGTATCCATCTCAGGATACACAATTTCTCCGGAACTTGAAGGACAAAACGAGATACGCATCATATTGGCCAACAAGTGGATTCATCGACTCGATTCTCCACAGCAAACTCAAAATTTTCAGCTGCTCTAGGGTAAAAATTTGCAGGTGTGTATGTGGCATGCGGATCCGTTCGAGTTCAAGTCGGTAAAAGTGAGGTTGTCAAACTCGCTAACAACAGAGAGAAAGCTTTTAAGGATACAGAGACTGTTAAGGAAATGGGTGTTAGTTCCAACAGTACTTCGTAAAGTAAAATGAAAAGGAATACCAGGTTCGTGAGGACACTGGCAGTGAAAAAGGCCGATTAGGCCACTTCATGCTCTCCAACGAGTTAAGAAACCGTAGAGGACCGACCTTGTTGAAGCTTGTATCGTATCAAGAAAAAAAGAAGAAGAAGTAAGAAAGAAAAAAACCTCTCACCCTCCTGACTTCTTCAGTCGCCTTGTTATCTCGCCGTAGACCGGTACACCGCTCGGGCTATCATTTTACCGTGGTGGCCACGGCTGTCGAGGATACACAGAAAGCACGCATGCGCCGCAATCCTCTATGATCGCGACGTGCCTAACTTTTCGCGACGGTTGGTGATGAGTTGGAATCCAGGTTTTCGGCTGTTTGTGCTAGAAATGCTAGGTAAGAGGTACATACTTAACCTAATTCGAAAAGTGGCTGGGGAGCTGGAAAGGTGATGTTCCCAGCCGCGCGGATCCACTGCTACTTTCATTTACCGTGCAACGGTTTAGGTACCTCATACTTCGTAGATACATATAGGTTTTACCATCACGTTCCCAATCGGGATGCCAACCTGGCGCCAACCTGGAGCCACGCCGCTTTACGGAAAATAGCTATTTCCTTAATTAAACGTTTTTCGTTGTTTAAATCTGATAGGCTTTCCCTTTAATCTCGAAACAACATTCGCTTGACTACTAAGCTATTTCACCCACCTAATGTTATTAGTGATATTATGGCATTGGAGCTTTGTATCCCACCTTGCATTCGCAACCCGATTGACTCACATCACCCTCCACCTCCTAATAAACCCCTCCGTATTCAGATCGAGGGCCCGCTTGTCGCTATTGAAAGGCTCTTTCCTAATATCCAGTGGCACGTCAAAGATGTTCAGCCTGAGTTTCCGCAGCCTGCGGGGCCGAAACTTGCTGAGTTAACGTATTCGTTATTGTATGGACGAAATGCATCACCGGATATTCAAGGTGATCTTGTGGTACGCCACGAGTATCTTGGTTGGATAATGAACCCAAAACCTGTGCAGTGAGCCGCCTTCTCCGTGTTGTTCTTTCTTTCTTTCTCAGTCGAGTTAAAAAAGGGTTGTTACATAACAGGGAAATCGATTATTACGGTGTTACCTTTGACCACCTTGTCCCACCCGATGACTATGATCGCGAAGTCCTCCAGATTAATATTATCGAGATCGAAGATGATAACGGCGTATACGCAAACACATATATGCCTTTCCACGTAGATCTTGCAGAGTATGCGGGGAAGAGGGTCTTGGCCGTGCCGAGGTGCTGTCAGAAAAGGAAAGGCACCACAGACCGGCGAAGAGTAAATGAAGGTGTGGACCGGAAGGAAGGAAGAATAACAGTAAGACATGAAAATATAGAAGCATAGGATATGGAGAAAATAGAGTGACGTAGAGTAAAGCAACAATAGCTCGATGCAATTTTTTAGGCTTTGGCAACGTTAGCCATTTAAAATGCCAAGCCTCCTTATGTATTATTCTTCAATATATTAGTTTGGACTCTGCATCTTTAAAACTTCGACGCTGTGAAGCGCATCATATAACTTCGCTAGGCTAGGCTATTAAAAAGAATACAAAATCTTTAAAGCGACGGGTACCCGTCGATCTATTGGGCCCTTTCAGTCGTGTGGGATACGGTGTAGCAAAGGAGGCATACGGCTTCGTGTGCACATCAATCACCGTAGAATGCAACCGTTTTGCCGACCGTTTCTCTCTACATAAACTACATTGTACTACCCACGCACAACCAGGTATGTACATATACGTACTACATACATGTAGGTAGATATACCTACATCTACACATGCATGTATACATCCAATCCATGCCATTTTAGTTACATTCGCAGCTTTCCAACCGCACTTCTTGTCGTGATATTTTCCATTATAACCCTGTACGAGGATGGAGTCAGTGTCGCGTCACGCGGCAACGAAGACCTCCCGCAGGTGTCTGAGGGCCGCCTTATCCAATCCGTCAAACTCACCCGCCACACGATCCTTCTCCCAGTTCATATCATGGTCTCCCCGGTTTGCTTCCAGTCGATCCGCCGAAGCCGTACGATCGAGGCTTGCTCCCCGAACAGCTCCCCGAACAGCTTCCCAAACGGCTTCCCGAACAGCTCCTCGAACAGCTCCTAGCCCGTGCGACACAAGACGGCCTTTCTCGCTCCTCGGCCAGAAAACCAAGATCGCCCAGGAAGAACCGCCCCCCCTCACTACCAATGCGCCCCCTCGCGACTCTACCCACACACCACCGGTGCTCAGGCCCGGTGACCTCTTCCACTCCTTCACCAACTCACCGATACCGGAAATCCGACAGCGTGCTGCTTTCATAAAACAACACGCATACTGCCCTCATCCGGAACACCGTATGACGCGGGCACCTATACACCCAGATAGTCGCCAGGTCTCCATCGGTTCGGGAACCATTGCCCCGGCGCACGTCGACTTCGAGTGTCCCGACTGTGGCATTCCCGTATACTGCAGCGAGAAACACTGGGCCGAGGATTACGAGACTCACCTGCAGATATGCGACACCCTAAGGCAGATCAATGAGGATGAACACGACCTCCGCTCTGGGAGATTCTTCCCCGAATTTGAGTACGCTGGACCCCAGTTGGAAGAGGCGGCTGTCAACATGATCAATTGGGACACCTTCTTGTACACTAGAGAGTTTGAGGCCGTCAATGCCGATCAGAGTATGCGGCAAGTCACGAGGCTATTAACCTATCCGATCACCATTGGCAGCATTCTTCATGAGCTCAGTCCCTATAGCATCAGAAAGGGGGGCCGGTTGACGCCAGAAGGTCTAAAAAGTCTCAGCGCTCTACGTTACACACTACATCCCCCTAAAAACGGTGGCGGCCTAGGGGTTCGTGACCTGCGACCCTCGGCACCGCCAGTTCGCATATTTATCTTGGGAGCTCGTGCAGAGTCCTCGCTCCCAAGGAACGTCTGGGTACAGCTCGCTCACCTCTTCCCCCGAGGCAAGTTTCATCTGGTTTTTATTGGTCCGGAGAGCATGGCCAACCGAGACGACGAATTTCCGTTACCACCTCGGACCGCGACGAATCCTTTCGGCGCCATCGTCGAGGATCGTGTGTGGCCGACTATGAAGATCAGCACGATTGTGGACTATTATCACACACTTCATCGGACGGGTTATTTCTACCCGTACGACCCCTACTTCGATTGTTTTGTCCTGTTCCACCCTGGCCTGGGACACCCCACGAGCTCGCACGAGTGGGCAGAGACCGTACCGCTACTTCTTGAGACGAAAGCCCCGATTATAGTGACGGGTTATACGCAGCTCGACATGGAGAGAGATATCTCTTGGGTCAACGAGACTTGCCGCGGCGAGTTTGACTTGCTCATGGAGCCAGGTGAAAATACATTCCGAAGCCTGCGGTGGGATCTCAACGACCTGGACCCCCAGGACATCAGTTGTGGAAACTGGGGCGTATGGGCTTTCCGAGGCAAACGGTTCGTCTTTCCCTTCTGGCCTACGTGAGGCGTGGCCGCTGCTAACCAGTAATCAATCACAGGTATGAGGCGACTCGCAAAGAGGAATGAGGAGCGACCGGCGGCGGTCTACGATGAGCATCGCTCAGCCAAACCACTTTAGTACTTCTGTAGCATATGAACAGCATATGAACAGCACTACCCCAATCTGGCACCAACTGTATAGAAGCTAAGAGAACCTCGCCACGGATCTGTATTGCATTGCTGGGTTTTAGGCGCCATGTTGTATATTGTGTGTTCAGATTTAGTAGCATCAACGCTCAACGAGTCTTAAACAAACAAACCCTCAATACAGCTGAAGAGGCCGAGGCGCAGTTGATCCTGGAGTAGCTTTTTTAGCATGGCGGGCTGCTCTGGATACTTGAGTACCTAGATGACCACATAACGTGGTTATGGCGGCTATGAAGCAAAACTTGAAACCTCATGTACCTACTTACTTAGAGGTACCTTACCGTCGGTACGTTCCATTGCGGTGCGCAATGCGGCCAAAGCAGGCGGCCAAAGCAGACGGCCAGAGCGGGTAAGAAGATGGTACCGGCGTACTGGGTCTGGGTAGGAGGGGCAGGCGGGCAAGGCGGGCACTAATAGAGTGACGTACACCACATGCACCCTGCACGTGTAAGAGGTACCTAACCACCTGCATGCCTTTAGAAGTATCCAGTGCAGTTCCAGTGGGAGGGAACGGCATACCTAGAAGCCTTTATCTGATAACACCACCACCAACGAAAAAGTACCTGCATGTAAATCTAGCGAGTCCCGTGCCCTCATCACCACCATCGCCGACGCCCTGAACATCGTACGAGGACATCTACTCTACCCACTAGAGTGTGATTAGCCCCCTCTCCAATCATGTGTGTCATATAATAGTTACCGACCCTCCGGCTATCAACGGGGACCATGGCTATAACAACCTCGTCCATTCCTTCGTCGAGCGCAGGCGCTCCTCCTCCTCCCCCGCCTCCTCCTCCGAGCTTCGAGACACCCACGACAACGACGATAGTAACGAACGGCAACACGTCCGAATACGTCGCAACAGCTACAACCCACAGAAGATCCCCTGCCTCCTCCCCTTCCCCCGCCCTATCCCCCCCTCTCTCCCCCCCTCTTTCTCCCCCCTCCTCTCCTTCTCCCTCTCCCTCTCCCTCCCCTCCTCATCAACCCGATGCCACTTCGTCGCCGCAGGCTGCTCGTCGCCGTCCTACGCGGCCCACATCGCGCGAGTTTCTATCCGACAAAGCCACCGCCGCCCTGATACGTCGAACCCTCTGTGCCCGCCACTTGGCCGACGGGGGGAGGAGTTCTCCCGCCCCGATTCAAGACTTGCTGCCCCCTCTCACCAGCCGCAACGACGTCGACCTGCAGCTCTACGCGCTTATATCCATCGTGCTCAGGGAGTTTGTGCAAAACTGGTACAACAAGATCACCCCAGACGATACCTTTGTAGCTGAGATCGTCCAAGTGATCGCCCACTGCACTCGCGGTCTGGAACAGAGACTACGCAAGGTCGACCTCGAGAGCCTGCTATTTGACCAACTTCCAGAGCTCCTTGCCACTCACATCCGAGGTCTGTACTCAGAGCTTCAAGCATCATGAAGTCCGTTGTTGAGTGTCGTGGCAGCTAACATCACGAAGCCTACCGCATTGCTGCAAGTCCGACTACGACGCCCCCTCTCCAAACCAAGGCACACCAGATATACCACTCGCTTTGGCCTCTGCCTGCCTTGTCACCAGTCCCGGAGCCCGGCAATGAGGCCAGTATACAAGCCCAGGCAGACAATGAGAGCGCGTATCGTCAACTGCTGGTTCATGGTGTCCTCGCTGTATTGCTTCCAACCGAAGATCTTGAGAATGAATGTTTGACGTCCCTTGTTGAGCAGCTTCTTTCGGAGCTCGTTGTTGGCAACCTGGTTGCCACCAAGCTCTCAGAACCATGGCTTATATGGGAAATTCTAATCATGGTTACGAGACTCATTCACAAGCGGACCAGCTCTGGCAGCCCTGACGGTCCCGATGACCCCGATATCCTCCCTCGCGAATCAATAACAGCCCCGGCTCCGAGCAACGTAGATGGTTCGCCCGTGAAAGAAAACCGATCATGGTCCCTGGACCGAATCTTCTGGTCTTTTGTCCAGTGGATCTTTCTCATGGCTGGGATGGTACGCTTAACTATCAGCGTAGGGGCCCTTTCGCGTTCGCTGCCTCCAAGGTCACATCCAAGTGCTGTGGGCATTGTAGAGACGACAAATCCCAATGCTCAGCAGGACTCTCAGTCCCCCTCGCACGAAGCCCTAACGGACGTTGGAACGCAACCTGCGAGAGCCCCTGTCGTCGACTTTCACATATGGCGATGCATAGGAGATATCCTCGAAGTAGAGGCACGAATGCCTTGGCTCCGGGGAGCCTTCTCCATGATGCAGTGGATCGGTCTTAAAGGTCCAGGTAGAGTAACCGCGCTTAACGGGACACTTGACAGGTAAGCGAACGAGTTTTCTTACTTCTTTGTCCAAGACGACTTGTCTATTACACCGCATACGTATGAAGTCACTAGACTGAGCAGGCCAGTTCCCGCCATCTTCGACGTCACGTCTCGCAAGCGTGAGCTCTAGACATCCTTATTTTCCAGAAACATGCTCTTCCGGCATGTAGAGGGTGGCCGGATTGACCGTTACTACCCACTCAAGCTGCGGTTATCTCGTCCTTGTCATCTTCGCTACGTCTGGTCTCATCCCGACACCAAGGTCATCGGCCAATCGTTGCATGACCCCGGCCATGCTTCATCCGATACTAGTCCGATTGCACAACCGAGGGCGCGGGGCTGACCTCGATGGACCACCGACAAGCTCTATTTACGCGCCCACCTCAACACCTACAAGGATCTCCCCATCCCTTGTGGATTGGTCGGCCGATTCTGTCACGTTTCAAGGCCTTCGCCCCTTTCACTATCGCTAGCAGCCTCTAAGTAGTGGTCTTGTGCCTGGACGCCTTAATCCGCGAAGCTGTTTTTGTGCACGAAATGAGACAACTACATCCAGGCCCAGGCGGTGCTCCATTTATTCTTCTTCACTGGCTATCATGAGCCAGAAGGCAAGCATCTATCCAGAACGCTCAGACCAAGCAACTCTCAAGACTCCGGGCTACCCACTGAGTTGTATCACCCAGCGCTCTGTCCACTCCCTTGTTCCCGATCCTCAAGTAGCAACATACGAGTCCAAGCCACTGAGCTCAGTAGGTGGCTTCATCGTCATGGGATACCTGCACTCTTTATGGTATCTTCGTCGTCGGCATTGAGGTGTCGTTTTCCAAACTTGAAGCTATGCTGTCATTATAATTGATCATGGATAGATCATCATCACTGTGATTCACCAATCATTTTTCTGTCGCTGCATCATAAAGCTATGATTGCAACGCTGTCCCGCCTTTCCGGGTACGACCAATCGGCTCATCCTGGGGGTCGCAGAACGGCGGATGCCATGCAACGCGAGATGCTTTCTTTGATACTATTCCACCATTAGGCATGCGTATACTTGGTTCATGATTTCCTCATATTACTACCCCCACGACATCCCTATGATATTGCATTCAGGCTTCATTTCTAATCCCCGGCTCAAATATATGGATCTCTGCTAACTGTGGATAGACTAATGTCGCATTACATTCACATTCATGTTCTGGATCCCGCCCATCTACCCCCACTTCTGCGAGCGATCCGCGCCGCACTGTTCCCTAATAATGCTCCAGGCGTATCAAGCCTGAAGCCCCCCTCATCCGGTGAGGAGTTGGCTACCCTACGTCGCAGATGCGCTAGTGCACTTTTGGGACTTCTTCCGAAGGCGGTGGGCGAGCTATATTACGGCACAAATAAAGGGCCCTGGTCCGGTGTGAAAGCGTGCATCATTACTAATGAAGGCGTTAATGTGCGGACCGATCCGGTGAAAGGTGGCAGCAGCAATTTCGACCATAATTATGCTACTCATCTGAAAGGTGGCATCAGTGTGGGATCTTCACGCATGCCGCTTCCTAATAAGAATTACCCCATGATTCGAAATGATGCAACGTTGTCTCCATTACCCCGAGTACACTCACAGGGGGGCTCCAATGGGCCAGATCGAACTCATTTGGGGTACGATAACGAGGACGAGGCGAGGAGGCTATCCGAGATTGAGACGGGCATCGTGGACCTATTCTCGGACCCCTATTGTAATAAACATCTAATATACGGCATCTTAGAGCTAGTTCTCGTTCGTCTCGTCCCCGAACTCGCCGAGAAGGGGGTCGGTGAACTCTGGGAGGAAAGGCTACATTAATGAATTAATACATCTGCTGTCCCTCTGCACCTAGGTCGAGCATCGGTTTTCTTTTTCCAAGCCAGCGTGCTACCAGTCGCATGCTCGTGATCAATTATTAGGTAACGATATTCCCGTACAAACTTGGGCACCAACGCTTACAGGGATGGGATGGGAGGGAGTATGCAGGTATTCGTAAGAATGTAAGTGTAAGTGAGGAAGGTACTTTACATTCGGCGACTTTACTATACGTCCTTGCGGACTGATTATTTTACCTTATTGTACCTCTCCCTCCTCTTGGCCCCTGATGCCTGGGATTATTCTCTGATGCGGAGCGGATCCTCCGTCTACACCGGCCTTGAAGTGGTCTCGGTGAATAAATGATGATGATGAAAAGAAGAAAAGAAAGATAGGGAAGGGAAGGGAAAGGAAGGGAAAGGGAGATAAGGCAAACCGGAATGATCTGGATGGATTTGGAAGTTAGGAAGGAAAAATTATCGATGAGCATGGGCTAAATGATTGACTACCTATGTTAGATTACATCATACTTTCCCCGAGGCCGTAATGTGTTTATCTAAACTTCTAAGTTAGGTAGTCTTATCAATTAAGTCAAAGGGTGAGAGGCAGAGATGCCGATAGACAACTGATTTATGGACTGACTAACTGATGACTCTGTTCATAAGACGATGCAACGAAAACCTCCGCGGGAGTCCCGATGCCAGATAACATAGCCGCGGAGCTAATGTAAAATAGAATCGAGAGAGGGGGAAAATTAGGGGAAAGAGAACGAATATAGGAATACGAAACGCGAGCGTGTGCGCGTGTGTGCGTGTGTATTTCATATGTATGCCTTGAATTTGAACTTGAACTTTGAATTTGGTTTGCCTTGACTTGATGTGACCTAGTGAATTTGTTTCTTTGCTTCCTCATCTTTCCTCCCGGTCCCCCTTTTTCACGTTCCCTCTCCCTCACTCTCCCTCCCCCCCTTGGAATATCAAGCAAATCAAAAACAAAGCGTAATAGAGTGAAATCCTGCCCCCCCCCTCCCAAAAAGATCGTCGATGATGTGCTTGCCACCCGGTTTCATTTCATGTCTGTTCATTTCTTTCCTCCATGCTCGTTCTCATTCTCGTTCTGGTTCGCTTCGTGTCTCGGAGACCTGCCGGATTGTGTATGTATGTATTGTAAGTGGTGTGGGGTGTTGGTGATGTGGTTGGTATATACGGTGCCTTTTTTTATGGGTTTAGTCTTCTTGTTTTGTCTTTTCGCGTGAGCGATTAGGTCTTTTTTTGCCCTTGGCCCCGATTGCTCGGAGATGCGTTGCTGCTGCTGTTGTTGTTGTTGTTCTCTTTGTGATTAAGACCACGTGGGTTGTTGGATTGATTGAGTCGATCGATCGATGAGGTCTTTCCTTTCTGTTTCACTCTCGTGGGAAAGCGGATATATAGAGGGGAGTGAGATTGATGATGGTGATCATTATGTTGAGGTCGGTCCGTGGCATCTTGAAGTGGGGGTTTTCACGCCCCTCCTCAATATTCTGCCGATAGGTATCTCGGGTGTCGTGAGACTGTTTGGTTGTATATATATGTATGTACGTGTAAATAGCATTTGTTCTGCTCGCGTGCGCCGATACCGTAACATGCGATGAACCAATGGTTATAATGGAGGGATAGAGCACAATTATTTCAAGATTGTCGTGGGACAGATGTCTATATTTGTGTGGTCCGCCAGGAGCGCCAGGATTCGATAAATGTATCGTAAATTATAGGTAGGTCAAATAATAGTTGCAGATAATGAGGTCGCATAATTCCAAT
>MU396759.1:132334-195676 GCA_022578855.1 Nemania serpens
CCAATTGTCTTGTTCATGAATTGTCTTGTTCATGAATTGTCTTGTTCATGAATTGTCTTGTTCATGAATTGTCTTGTTCATGAATTGTCTTGTTCATGAATTGTCTTGTTCATGGTCGTTCTTGGCCGTCTGGATCAGTGCCAGTCGAGTTGGAGCTGTTGAAGCATCACATTAGTCAAATAAGGGATTGCCCGACGCCATCATGCTGCTTCGTGCTTTACCAAGGATGATATCGTGTTGGACATCTCTGCATCGCCTTCGGGTATCCTGGAAAGGACCCCGAGCCCCTGAGTAGCCGAAGTGGCCTTGGGGCCGCCAACGCCTAGCTTCTCCCCCAAGCGCAAGACCACTACAAACTCACTCGGATCGTACCAGCCCGAAGCTTGGTGCTGCATGAAACTCAGCAGAGTGTCAGCTGCGCGTCTCGCATCGTCTTGGGTTGGCGAAGTCGGCGTAGAGCCGACCGTCAGCGACACGGTTCCCGAGTTTGTAGATCTGCCAGCCAAGCTGCCGCTGCTACTGGCGTGGTGCAGAGTTCGCGGCGAGATGGCGGCATCTAAGCCAAAAGCGGGAGCCGGGATCTCGTGCACAGGCGACTCGATGGCAGACGATGGCCCCGTGCCTCCGGCGCTGTACTTCGGCGTCAGCGGTTCGGTGGTCCGCGCCGGGTTGATGTATTCCAGGGGCGGGATACTCGGGACTGTCTGGCTCCGCGGTCGGTGGAAGCCGTTGTTACCGCCCACCACATCGCCGAACATGCCCGTGTTTGGATCCGGGGAGAACGTAAATTGCGAGGTCGAGGCCGGGCTGAAGGCGCTCCCCGAGAATGTCGAGCTCGGCGGATCAGTGATGATACTGTTGAGAGAGGTCGTGCTCTGCGCATGCGGGTGCTTATACCCACTGCTCGCAAAGCTCACGCTGAATGCAGACGGGTTATCTTTGTCGTCGGCTTTACCGCTCGTTGCTGAAGACACAAGAGGCGATCCATGAGGTGCTGGGGAAGCCGGCGAGATGCCGCTCGGCGTCTGCGAAGTAGATATCGTTGGTGACTCGGTATCCAGTCTGTCCAGACGCGTGTTGTCTGGGATGGCAGTCTCGGACGCTCTGCGTATCAGTTTGCCAGGGCCCATTCCATGCTTTTGCTTAAACTTCTCGATCCAGGCTGTGGTGATCGTCTTCAGGGGGATGTCTGAACCAGTGCAAAAGACCTTGGCCTTCTCTTCCATATCGTGGTCGCTGACGATAACGCCTTTCTTCTGCTGGGCCCTCACCCAATTACCGAGGGCTCGTTCTATGTCTGGCGATGATTTTCCTTTATTCTTTTTCACGGGGGAAGCACTACGATCCTCCTGATTTAAATATTGATCCTTCCTGCGCAAGACCTTCGATACAGTGCTGTCAATCTCGTTACTATGATGCTCCCCATGGTAGTATCATTCTTCTCACCTTCGTTCGACACCGAACCTTAGTCCGATATCATGTTGTTTGACGCCGGGGTTTTCATCGGCAAACTTGCACATATCGCGCCGATCCTGATCAGTTAATGTCCTTCTTGGCTGTGATGTGTTGATAGTTGGAAGTTTCGGCTGCTGTCTTGGTGGAGCCGAGACACTAGGTATCGGTACAGGCGTTTGGTAACTCTGAGATGGATTCGTCTGTAGGCTGGGCCATGGGACCTGTCCCGGTGACGGTATCAGTGGTGGCGGCGGAGGCGGGAGGTGACTTGGGTAGTTGTTCGGTTGAATGTTCTGTGTAAAGGGTGATGGCGCCAAGTGTCCTCCGAGCGACTCCGATGGAAGTCCATGTGTCATATGCTGCATGCCGTAGTATTCCTCTTGATAGTTCGCCAACGGCATATGGTTATAGGAGTGCATGCCGACCCAAGGGCTATTCGAGTACGAAGCATCATGGACAAGCTGGTCATCCTGATCACCGCTAGCAGAGGTGATCATATTGTTATGCATGTTGTACGCAATCGGCCTATTATCTCCACTGAGGAACTTGCTGTATAGACGAATTGTAAGCAACGTCCCGTGATGATGATAAACGTGATGATGCTTGATATATGCAGCGGCTGTGATATAGACTAACGCTGGGCTCAGCAGAGACCTATTACAGCGGGAGGCTATGCGTTGGCAAAAAAGCACGGGGTAGCCAGCGAACATTTGGCGAATTGGGCTCTACAAGCGGGAGACAACATACGTACTTAGTGAAGCAATTGGCTCGTGGGAGGTGTGTAGAATTTGCCGTGTAGGTCAAGGTCCTCGTGTACGCTGGGAAGCCGGAGTGACGATGACAGTTTGGCACGGTAAAAACCTCCCTCGGAATAGCAAATAGGAATAAGCGGGAAGACAGGATTCAATAGGTAAAGAGCGTTGTCTTGCGTACGCCTAGACACGGGAGGAAACGGCCGGAGTCCTAGAAACACCATCCAACAAACATTCAGGTCTAGCCTCTCGGTCTCAAGGTCGGCCCAGTTCTTCATACCTTGGTCTCGAGTACTAATTCTCAGTTGACACAAGCTCTTTCCCAAGTTTATTCCAAGCCTTTCAGTGTCGGTACATTAACGAACGAGAATAATAGCCCTTCCTTCTCTAGATGTTGGGGTTTGGGGTAGTTCGACGATGAACCACGTAGCAGCTAAGAAAGCAAAGGAAAAGGCCGACTCTGACAGCCTCCAGCATAAATTCCAAAACCAAGCGTTGAAATGAGAGACGGCACCCCGATGGAGTTATTCGCAGCCAGGTCGTCGATATACGACTATCCAGAAGCACGGCGAAGGACGGTGGGCACAGACATGTGGAGGAGCCATACATGAGCTACATATGTATGTGTGTATGCAGCAGCAGGGGTGTGTGAGTACGAGAACTTGCGTGCCGAGTCCGGGGCTCTTCAGTTCTCCAGGGGGGGTGCGTGGCGCGTGGTGCGTGGTGCGTGGTCGTAGCTCTCGAGGGATAAAGCCAACATGCGGTATGACAGGCTTGCCAGGGCAGGGGGGTTTCTGTAAAGGACCATATGTCAGTAGGTATGTAGTGTAGTAGGTAGTCCAAAAAGCTGGGTTGGATCCTTCGTTGGTTCGGTGTGTGGAGGATACCAGTCCACAATGTTACCGTAGATTTTTTTTTCTTGTTAGTCCACCTACCTAGAGAAGAATCAGACAGGGGAGTGACACTCTAAAAGTACACACATACTCCTATAGACAGGGTTAATTCAGCCAGTCGAGTTATACTGCGGTACGTAGGAAAGTAGAAAACACGGGCTCCGAGGAACGATAATCCCGACAACGTACGGAAGGGTAGCTATCGGAATCGGAATGAAGATGGGCATCGTATGCCAAACAACTGAAGTTCTAGAGCTTCAAGGACTCCCTCCCTCTGCGCGGAGAAATGTCAATATTGACTTACCTCTCCTGGGTAATAGCATGATACGACGTGGCATTCATAGTAAGAAATTATCAAGGCTGATCTCCCAAGGCTGTAAGTCCATTTGTGCGCACCTGACTAGTCGTTGCCAAGGGACTTTCGCAAGTGTGCTTCATACGCTAGGTATGGCATGAGATGAAGGATCAAAGAAGCTAGTGCATATCTGTAAGCCCTTCCCGATCTGGTGATCACACTCGTTGTGCACAGGGAGCTGAGCCTATCCTATCTAACCAAGGGCGGACACCGTTCACTTCTGCCCTAACGCAGGCATAAGTGTAGCGTGAGTAGTCATGATACGGTATGTACCCTCTCTCGATAACCTAGAAATGAAAAGCAATTGGCGAATATCTCCCTGACTACACTACCTGGCCCGCGGGGTGAAGTGGTAGCGGTGTAAGTTTCTGGTAATGCAGATACGATGACAGCCCTAATAGAGCACAATTGCCTCTTCAGGTTTGGGGACCCCACTAGGAGCCGGAAGAATACCAGTGTATGGAGCTTCTTTCAGCTCGTTTACTACCTCGATAAGTCGTTTGTTCAAAGTCAGGCAGCCGAATGAAAGCGTTGAAGAAAGCAGAAGTGTGTACAAGTCTGTCCGTAATTCAGACATACGGGTTCTTCACCACCACCACCAGGTCCATACGGCCCATGTGATAGAGTCAGCGGCCCTTTTTGTTATCATAGACCAAGCTAGCATCTTCGAATGAGGGCGCTGAGTGAGGTATCTGGCAACGGTCGTAGGAGCTCGGCTTCCCTTCTTGTTCCACTCGCGAAGGGCTCGTCGACGGCTGACCAGCAGGGGGCTTAGACAGGGTACGCGATGATCCACTCCCCATGTAGTGTATGCTATGTGGACAGCGGCCCGGATGGTCTTTTCGTAGGGCCAACTTAGACCACTCCCTGTCACCAATGCCACGGCAATAAGCGATCCTGCGCTCTTATTCGATAGCAGAAAAACCGCTACAGTATATCGCGGGCCCCTCATCACCCACATGGTTTTTGGAAACCGCCCTATCATTGACGCACTTGACGACGAGCTTTTCGCATTACACAGATTAGCACCTACCACACATCTTGGTTGGATGCCATGTCGCGTTCACGATCACCCTTAGACAAACAAGTTAGTGCAAAAAACGACACCGCAAATCCCCCGCGAGGGAGAGTCACCCTAATGAGTCCAAACTACAGCAGTATATAGGTTACTCCGAGGATAAGGAGGGGTGAGAGGGGTGGGGGAACATTCTCTGTGGTCAAGTCGTTCTGAACAAGCCATCTCCACCTCCCAGGTATCTGCTACCTACCGTACCACAATGACCATTGTCTCCGTCCGTAAGACGATAGCGACCACTTCAAATTGGGATGAGCGGCATCCCGGGGGCCTAGCTCGCCGAGGCGATTGCACGTACACCACAGCAGGGGGTATGTCAACCGAGCCTGTTCAACTCTCCCGGGGCTTTTCACTCTTTTTCATGACTCCACCTCTAAGAGTGAATGAGAGCCTCTCAATATCGGCAAGCCTCAAAAAAGAAAAGAGGGGTGGAAATCATCATGCGGCATTGATGGCGATCGAACGTCATGCCAGCCGGAATGAAGTGTTTAAGATTCCCTGCCGCAATAGACGCCTTGCGCCAGAACGAGGTGATATCAGAGGCTCCGTGCTAACACGAAAGGCAGTACGGGATACATCTGTGTAGGTATTTCAATGGGAATCATCGGTGTGCGATAGATTACATGCGCTTAATGCGACAGATACCAACAGCTACCTACGCTGCCGAAGCACTGGAGACGCCAGGGGTCTAGCTCTCTGATCATATCGTTTTAAGTCTCGTATAGGCATAGTCCTGTCTATGTAGCACGAGACATGATGCGGTTAGACAAGACGGTCAAGCCCAAACCACAAATGGGGAACATTCTCTAGTGTACACTATTATACTTTGTACCCTTTCGTCTTTCTCCGCGGCTGGCGGCCACTTACACACTTAGGTATGCCTACTTCCAGATAGGCATGGTGGTAGGGTAGGTAGATCTAGATAAAGCATGGGGCGGCGCTGGAACGGGCCTTGTGCCTTGTGCCTTGTTTCCACTTCACTCGCCGAGCGCACCGATGGCTGTGGGAGTAGCGCATGGCGCCTGAGTCGTTGGGTTGGTTTTCTCACACTTCGTAAGCGAAGCGAACCAACAACGACAGGTCGTTCGACTCCCTAGATACTGCACAGGAGAACAGAGCGCTTCCGTGGGCATGGCTCTGGATCAGACGCGAGAGGACTACACTACCTCCCCGTCATAGAGCGATTGGGCAGAAATAGTCAGGAGGTCCAAGCGAGCCAAACCAATTCTGTGCACCGGGCTGTCTTCCAGTTGGTCAGCTTGTACCTGATCCTTGTGCCAGGTATGTCAATGCCTAATAACTCACAAGAAACTGTCAGGAACTTCGCTCTCGGGCTTGATCAGGTTTAGTGCTCTACTACGCCGCATACATATACATGAGTGTAGTTAGCTATACCTAGGTTAGGTAGACATAATATCCCATCATACGTGGTAAATTAACAGTATTCGGATACACAGTAAAGCCCCGCAGCTTGTTAAGAAACATGCGAGGGTCAATATGCGTCTTACACAACGCAAGGCGGCTGCGCATGAAGCCGATCTGCAAGTCCTTTTTCTTCCCATTCTAGCCAAAACGTCGGCAACTCTTCCCTGAATGGTATGTCTAGGTATGCCCAGGCATGCCTATTGTGAGGCTACGCGATCGCAAAATACCCGCGACTGCGACCTTGACGATTTAGTCCCCCCTCTCGTTGTGTTACGGAGAATATCAGCACAGCGTTGCAGATATGCCTGTGGTCAAACCTCGACGCACCACCTCGACGTAACGTCATGTCTAGGCAAACCAGGGTCGACTTAATAATGCGTCATAATAAGAAGCCTTGGCTACCACGGTGCTCCCTTCCCTAGCCTGGGGGCAACCCCTGACTATACTCAGGGCCTGTACCCAGTACATTAAACACGAGAACAATGAGTTGGGGCTGGATCCAAACCGAAATCACTGTCTAGATAGATATGTCGAGTACCTACATTACGACAAAGTCGAAGGGCCGAGTCGCTTCTCGCCAGAGCCCAAAGCGGACATCGTTCGGATTATTCATCTCGCAGGGAATCCCCGAAGGCGCCGAAGAAACCACAATACCTACTCGAGTATCCAGCCCGGAAGGGTATCTCGAAGTGGAACGGCAGCGCGGCATTTCACATGTCGGTGATAGCACCGAATCCTTCCCCAGGTTCATAGTTCACCAGTTGGCTGATGCTTCTCCCATACCTACCCCATACGGCCGGACACTGTACGGAGCAGGTATAAATACACTACCTAATACGGTGAAAAGTGTTTTAGCGTATATCTAGATGCTCGATGGGATTGCTACGGCTTCGCATTTTGTTGCCAAAGCGACGCTACCTACCTATTGGTACGAAACACACATAAAGCGACTGGGAAACCGTACAAATCAGCTTCTCCTTTTCAGCGACTGAACCTATCTGAGCCTAGTCGCCGACCAGCCGAGGCGTAGTATAGGTATGCTAGACAAGGCGCGACAAATCATTTTACTGTACACTACACTATAACGAGTACCTAATCAAGACTACCGAGATCGTTGAGCCAAGAATCATCAGGTGTTGGATACTCTAGTGTAGTGGTAGTGTAGGATTGAAGGATGTCCCCACGATTCTATCTTAGGGAGATACCTAGTCCAGATAGTATAATATAGGTATCCCTAGCCAGAATATTGGTGGATATGGTCGGCGGCTACAGCAGCGCTGTGAAAGGCTAGAGCTGGGGACAATCTATCCCCCCTTCGGCCTTTTGTCTTCTGTTGGAGGGACACTCTCGAAGGTAACTGGCCTGGACGCTTGGGCGGTCGTCAAAATGCTCCGATCGTTTCCGTGCGACGATAGGATTAAGTATACCTGGCCCAAGCCCGCAGCCGGCAATATTCATGTCTCACTTCTATCTGCAGAGTTCATGGCGCCTTTTACTCCACGTTGGGCGCTAGCACACCGTATGCCAGCCAGGGTATCATGGAGCGTGTCTTGAGGGGAGACTTACGGCAGACTAAAAAGCTGGTCCTGCATCTCCCACACGCTTTCGTCGGGAAAGGCGGCCGCAGCAGACGTGGCCTGCTTGCTGCAGGTCCTCGTCTGGGTTCATTGATCATTTCATCATTGTCAGATGCGGCTTATAGCTATTGGGGGTGTGAAGCAAGCACGTAACCTCCCAATATTCCCTTTTTATCCACGTAAAATCGTCGAGAATAATTACTCCGCTCTATATTCCAGGATAGCTTATATACGCCAAGCATGAGGGCATGCGGTGTTTTTTATTTCTTTTTTTAGTGAATGAAGACTGAAAAATTGGGATATGAGTGTTTTATCTTCGAATAGTGCGCCTAGTGGCCATTTATCCGAAATTCGAATCTCTAGTTCTACTATGCAGTGCATAATGCTTGGCGAGATCCAACACCCTGGACTGGCTCGACTCTTCTTCGTAGTGAAGCTGAATTATCACCACCCATTATAGGTTGCGATACAAATATGACGCGAGAAAGAATCCCAAATATTGTACATGATGAGACATATTTCACCTCGGGCACCATTGCAAATGACTGACCTTCGTGACGGTGAATGTATATCGTGCATATCGTGCATATCGTGCGCATCGCAATTCATGCTTTATCGAGAACTGCACGCTAGCGATGTGCCTGTGGCGTGCCGTCGGCTGCGGCCTCGTCCCTGACCCGCTGACCGGCAAACAACCGTGATGTATTGGTCATGCAAGTCGGCCACCAGCCTTGTACAAATGAACAATTTCCGTAGGATACAGCATGTTGGTGTATAGCAAGTGCAACGTACTGACAGGACTGATCCAGAGGCTCGGCGTCGCATTGTATCACGGAAGCGTACGTAGTAGACCAGTCTTGGTCTTGACTGGACCTTTCCCCGACACGCGAGACCGAGGTGCGAGAGGGGATCCTCCCAAAAAGAAGCAAATCATCTCTTCATAATCGTGACTATAGGTACACAACGTTAGCATATGACACCAATCGCCAGTCAGCGGGTATACGCATTGCGTGTTACCTATATCTTCGTCGGCTAACTCGTGAGACAGCCCCACACGTTGCGGTTGATGCTTCACAGACTTTCCGTATACGATTGCGGTCTTAAACTGCTCAACGATGCTTCGATGGATTGCGTTGCACTTTGAAAATCCTGGGTCAGTAATGCCCACCCCAGTTTGCGACATAATTTTTGTCATCGCCACCTACAAAGTCTTCAACGGTGCACCTCGTGGAACGGAGCACAACAGGTGCTGAATAGTCCGGCATTTTGCCCTTTGGTTTCGTGTATACCCGTACTAACTTCAGCTTTTCCCACCTGAAGAGGAAGAAGTTAGCGTTTACGTGAAATCTTGCAACGGTGGACGCGCCCAATACATACATCTCCTCCATCAACTCATCGACATTCCATCCATGTTCAGCGCTGATTGGTACTGCATTGGGAATCCTGTATAGGAGGTCAAGCTCTTCGATACTTATAGCATCAATCTTGTTAAGCACGTAGATAACAGGGATGTAGCTACGGCCCCTGGCCTCCAGAACGTCGATCAGGTCATCAATAGTCGCATCGCAACGAATAGCAATATCGGCTGAATTGATACGGTACTCGCTCATCACGGCCTTGATTTCGTCATGGTCGATATGGCTTAGGGGGACGGTGCTCGTAATATTGAGCCCACCCTTGTCCTTCTTCTTGAAGGTAATGTTCGGCGGCTCCTTGTTGATACGGATTCCAAACCCTTCCAATTCAGACTCGATGACTCGCTTGTCTGTTAAAGGTTTGTTCACGTCCAACACTATGAAAATGAGATGGCAAGTCTTGGCGACAGCAATAACTTGGCGACCACGGCCTCTTCCATCTTTGGCTCCTTCGATTATACCAGGCAGATCGATCATCTGTAGCGGGGCACCTGTTCGCAGTAAGCCAGAGTACACCAGATGTCGATATTGAAAGCGAGGGCTGTTGAATTACTTCCAGCACCAGGAATGCGAAGCTTGGGGATTGGCGAAGGCCTACCATTGTACATAACTTGACCGGGCACAGATGTCAAGGTCGTAAATTCATACGCTGCCGCCTCAGAGTGCTGGCCAGTAAGTCTGGTCATAAGAGTACTTTTCCCGACAGAGGGAAAGCCGATAAAGCCAACACTGGCGACACCTGTTCTAGCAACATCGAAGCCTGCTCCTCCGCCACCTCCGCCACTACTGGTCGGTGTGAGCAGTTCTCGCTTGAGCTTTGCTAACTTTGCTTTCAACTGGCCAAGGTGAAATGACGTGGCCTTGTTCTTCTGAGTTCGAGCCATCTACAATGCAGTAATACGGCTAATTAGCATGCCTGTCGCCAACACGAGGGCAGAGCCGGTGGCCACTAAGAACACATACTTCGGACTCGATCTCCTTGATCTGTTCACCAGTTAGTGACAATGATAACACCACGATTTTTCGCTCAAGCTTACCTTTTCCACAGTCGTCGACATTTTGACCAATCGGTTCTATACGCAATCCGTGTCGAAAATATAACCCACGTAGTATCAAGTCGATTCGATGCTCGTTGATGATACTATTGTCCTGGAATCTGAAGACCAGCATGGTGGGGCAGGGGGCAAACGTTCGAAAGCAAATTCGGCAGTGATGTCAAACTCTCGATTTACCGGTGTTTAGCCGCTCCCTGAGTCACGTAATACTACCCTACAACGATATTCATTTATGTATATAAGCATATCCAAACTGTCCCGACAACATGTCGATATAGATTTAGGTAATGCTGCTGTGGCGTTTCTAGTTCCTATAACTCATCCAAGCGTCAGTTTCTCTTCATATATCGCACTCTCAAATATCATATATAAGTCAATGGAATGAGTACACCTAAGATGTTCTCGCTTATTGCCTCACGATGTAAACACTTGACAGAGATGAGTTACGACCTCTGAATATAAGCCGCGGAAAACTTCGTTGGGGCAAATACTGGTTGTAAACAATCTCTGTTTTTTTAGCTACTGCCTGTAATTGCTGAACTTTATGTTATAACATCAAGTCAGCTTGGAATTAGGCACGATGTATGCTTAACGTGTCGTGGTCCAAATCTTGGGCACATATCAGCAAGCTAATCATAGGCTTACCAGATTGCTGATTTCTAGCACTCACAATATAGTTCCATAATAGCAGTATCACATTATGCGTGGCCTCACGGAAGCATATAAGCATTTGGTTGTCATACTACGGAATGGCTTCTGTAGGCGAATTCAAAACTGACTGTCTGTCACTCTCTCCGTCCTCAGCATATCTAAGAAGCAGCGCGAAGGCCAAATTGTATCTTCGTGCGAATTTCGCTCTATTATCCAAATAAGAACAATTCGCGTCAGTCTCCCCATATAAGCGGAAACTGAGAATATGCAGGTTGTTCGGTTTGATCATCAACGCTAGCCCTTTGCCGTACGATCACTCTAACATTTTGATCCTCGTTTAAATAAAGGAGAGGCGTCTCGGAACGAGGAAATCAGAAACTACTTCATGTTAAAATACAGGTGGGTTAAGAAACGTTCATATATCGCGAGTACATGTTGAACCCATCATGTATACTGTTTGTTCATCGAGATGTTCTCACCAGACCCTTAGGTCAGATGGGGTTTGCGGTGAACCCGGAGCATATGGTCATCACCTAGTTTAGTTACATAAATCGTCGAGTCTTTTTTTAATCAGCTTCGAATGATACGGACGTGGATAATATAAAGCCTCAGACTCCATACCCTGCCTACCAGTCGCCTGCCAGTGGCCAACCCTCGCTTCGAAGCCAGCTCGCTCCTGACACTATTGCCTCGACCGTGTATTCATATAATCTCGAAGCATGATTAAGATAACATCGTTTTCCATGGACACCTGATGAAAGGATTGAAGGGTCATATATTGCGGAGTCTCAGTATATATCAGGACCCTGCACTTGCTGTGTGAACTACATCAATCATATCAAGAACCGCCCTCTGGACAAAATTAATACGGGCGATTCAGCTACATAAAACAATGTCATAGCCTGGTTGGCTGCTGGGAGCCCAGACTCGATGCTATAAATACTTACGTCAAACTATAGCTGTCAAGCTTCCTGGATAATAATGAGTATATCTTCAGATATATTACCCCAACCTTAGTCTACCCGAGGACGGCAATAATTTACGTGACTGTGTGCTAGTTGTTTTGGTTATGCGTTACATATGCTGCAAAGTACCTTGATAGCGATCAATTTAGGCAACGATCTGATCTTGGTCTCATTCGTTAAGGCTTTACAAATAGCTAGCTAGTCACACATTCCATCATATTTCGCCGTTAAGCTCAGGCTGCTCCCACCTCCCGTTTGGCATTACTAAGGCTGGCCGGCCCTTCCCTGATTCACATAGCCAGGTGGCTTAAAAGGAAAAATGATCTCATTAAAAGATAGTCGTCAGGTGACGGCGGCGGCGGCTTTATATCTATATATCCTCTGGGCTGGATGATCCAATGAGATCGGCCTTACGCTCAACATAAGTAAGTTCCCAATCAAAAAGCGATCCGAGCTCCGATTGCGATTAAGGATGCGCTGTGATAATGACTTAGCTCAGGCTTGTATCTTAAAAGAGGAAAATACATCGGATACCGCCTACTCCGATCTGGCATTCGCATAGCATAGCTTGAGTAGTACTGGGTAAATAATAGAACATCTAGTTTCGTGATTGCACGTGAATGCCCATGGGGTATATAGCGAGGCGGTCCGGGAACCAGTTCGCTACAACGGGATGATAATCAATAAACTCCTGGTAAGCTATCTCTAACGCACCGAATTTTGCGATCACGCTATCCGCAGTGTCGGAACGAGGTGCAATAATTAAAGTCAGAGGACGGAGAGTTATTCCCTGCTTGACTGGCTGCGTAAGGGAACTAAGAGGAATGAACATGATTGATTACAATCGTGATAATCGTTAAGTGATATCTGTTATCATCTAACCCAGTATGATTATTAACAGTCGAGGGTACGTTTGATAAACTTTGAATATGAAGTCAAATAACTCTAAAACACTCCTGATGCAATAGGTCAAGCTAATGAACCCTCTAAATGCATACATGGTCGTGGAACACATTGGCTAAGTGCATGGGTAGTGATGGTTCCATCGCAGAGTTTTTGAGACCAGCAGCCTCTACTTTACGTCCCCCGACGCCACTCCATCTGACACGACTCATTCAGTCGAGTCGTATCTGCATCTATCTGCGACTCTGTTCGGCACAAACAATACGATGCCGATGGCCTCCGCCTATGACTTCGTCTCCAATCTAAGCCCAGCGCAAATCTGTCAACTCTTCTATGTGCTGAGCGCGGCGGCGGTGCTGGCAGTCGCGGCGGTGCCAGACAGAGCGCAACAGCTGCTGACACAATATGGTGCGCGAAGCTCCAAATCACCAATCCGACCGGCCTCTACTCTGAGCCGCAAAGACACTGGTCAAGACTTTCAAGGCAGCAACGCAGGCTCCCTCTTTCGTTTTGTCTCATGGCTCACGTCCGTAGGCAAGATTCCACATGCCTGGTTTATTCACTTCTATATCCTCTCAATCTCCTGCACGGTATTCTGGGCAATTCAGTTCATCACGCACGGAGCGGTGTTGGCACTCATTGTTGAGAATCAGGGCTCCAAACGCACACCGTCCATGACCTTGGGCCAGGTTGTTCTTGTCTGGTTTTTGATGGGCCTCCAGGGTGCAAGGCGCCTGTACGAATACTTGGCTGTCTTACGACCGTCGTCCTCTAGGATGTGGATAATCCACTGGCTCTTGGGAAATGCCTTCTACTTATGCACAAGCGTATCTATCTGGGTTGAAGGATCTAGTAAGTTGCCATGGCTGCTCTGAGGTCTCTCTCACTTTGTATTGAATGAGACACAGGGTCGATACGGTGTTCCGGCGAAGACTGCCCGAGCATCCAGTTCCCACCTTTTAAATCAGTTGTAGCGAGCCTGGTGTTCCTCATGGCATGGCTCATGCAATATCAATGTCATCGGTATCTTGCCGGCCTAAAGAAATATTCGCTTCCCGAGGATGGGCTATTTCGGTATCTGGTGTGCCCACACTATACCTGTGAATGCTTGCTCTATTTGTCACTGGCAATAGTAGCAGCTCCTGAGGGTCAGTGGTGCAATCAAACTCTTGCTTGTGCAGTCTTGTTCATTTCGACCAATCTCGGTGTCACTGCAAACGGAACCAAAGTATGGTACGGTGAGAGATTCGGTAGCCAAGTCCAGGGCAAGTGGAAAATGATACCTGTCGTGTTTTGAAAACGGCAAGGCCGAGTAAATCATATTACTTTCCGCGGCCAAACAAAAGCCCGAGCTTGTTCCCTAACCTGGGGACACTTAGCACGTCTCGGTATGTTAGACTGGTACGCATCTGGCGCAGATTCCGACCATTGTGAAACGCCGAGCTTGACCTCAACAGGGACCAATTCGCGATTGTCTGTTCCGAGAGCTCGGCATCTTCCACAGTATCGTCAATACCATGGAGATAATCTGTGTAGAGCTCTGCAGTTGTGATTAGAAGACTTCTAGGTTCTTGTAGGATTCTCCCGATTGGAGTCTTGTCGAGTGTACCATCCCCATTCACCTGATAGATGTTTAGACAGATGCTGGCACCAAGGCTCACTGTGCAGACGATGGGATGGTAAGCCGCACCGTCTTTATGTGGCATGATACCGATACCTGGTGGATATTCGTTGACAAGTACGTGATTTGGGCGCCTGTGGGGACTATCGGAGAAGATGTGCGACTGCGCGCCTGCATCTTCTTCCAGACGAAGCGATCGCAGTCGTGTAACAATGGGATCCTCAAGCCATGCTGGCAGGGGTGCATCAACTAATTTGTCGTGGATGAGGTCTGACGGCCAGGTCTGCAGTCGACGTCTACTGAGCTGCTTCCACCGTGGCTTGGGCGCCGAGGCTATCTTATCGAGTATGGATTTCTCCTCGTCTTCTGTAATAAACTCTGAAATGTAGAAAGCAGCGCAGGGCAGCCGAGGGACTCGCGCCTGACCAAGGGATCGTGGGAGCAGGGGCCCAGTCAGGCTGTCCATTATTACTGCGGGAAAAGGCTCGACACAAACTGTGCTATTGGCGAGGCCCTCCCAAGTACGTACCCGTTCCGCGGAACTGACCTAGCTGGTGTCTATGCAGTCTCTGCAGCGGAGAATCCCGACACGACAAAAGAAAAACTAGATGGGGTGGTGGACTGGTGTCACTGATGATCTGGACGGCGGGAATCCAGTCTCGAACTTGTTGATGGTCGGAAGTCTAAGGCATAATCCGAAGACACTGTTGTGCACGGCTCGTGGATGTGCTCTGCTCGCAAATGAATCACAATTACCCCTGAAACAGAATGATACAATTGAGAGGAGATCACCCAAGGGTGGGGGCGGGGGGGATGCCCAGCTAGTTTTATTGTGTTGGTCTTGATGATCGCTTCTGTTTGTGCCTTGGGCTGCTCTCGTGGCAACGGGTGGGTTTGTTGTCGAGTATTGGTAGGCAGATGATGTCGTGGCCAGTCCGTGTCCGAGGAAGAAAAAAAAGAAAAAAAAAGGGGAAGGAAACTTGAAGGTCCGCAAACAAAAGAGCCAGAGCCCAGCGACCTCGACCTTATGAAACAAGAGTCAGAGCCCGAATTGATGGGATGGAAAATGGATGGCGTGCCTGGAACAAGAATCGGGGTGAAAGAGAGGAGAGGAGGCGGACGGCGGGTAGGCAACAGGTTGATAAAAACAAGGAATGGTGAGATGGGATTGGGGGGGGAAAAAGGCTCAGGCAGGACCACTAGACTGTACAGTACATATGTTGGTACCTACCTACTACCTAAGGAGGCATTGGAGGTACCACAAATGTGGAGGCTTTGGCCATGCTCTTTGGGGGTTGGACTGGGACTGACGCTGGTACGTAGAACAGGCTTGGGACGAAAGTGTAATTTTGCGGCAACACCGGCCTTTATATGCAGGCTTGGCCCAATCATGTATCTCCAAGCAATATGGCCTAGTGGGGCGACGCTAGCTTAAAGATCAACTAGTGCAACATGACCCACCCGACTAAGCTGAAAACTAGGCCATACTAGGAATAGCATTTGCTCGTTTGACCGGGGTCTGCCAGTGCTTGCCAGGTGGGGTGGATACCCGAGGGGCGTGGCGTACTTACTTCTTTAGTGCACGTACCTACAGTACTTCGTACTTCGTACTTGACATAGTGGTGGTACCTTGGGTAGGATAGGTACCTAACCTAGGTACCTACTGTACCTATACCTAGGTCTAAGGTAACACAATCGTCTCTCGAGCAGAGATGCGTAGGTGCACTTGTGGACTTGTAAGTAAGTCTATGTAGGCTATGTAGTAGGCAGGTAGGCTATACGAAGTACCTATCCTAGTGCACTGTCAATCCAATACTCCCACTCTTCACTCTTCTGTTGGTCTTGTGCATCCTCTTCTTTTCTAGCACTTACTCAATTCCCTTTTCGCCAACCACAAAGATTTCATTCTCCAATCCGTTCCCGTCATCCAACTACCTGTTTCGCACCAGCATTCAGACTCGCCAGCAGTACACTTTGTCTCGGTACGCTTTTTTTACTGACCGTAGTGCTAACTCGAGCCCGTCCTGAGCCCGTCTCGCATCTCGCATCTCACATCTCCCATCGCCGTCGCCCGGTGCCATTGTTCTCGTCCCTTGGTCCTTTGATCGCTCTATCTGACTCGCGACCGGTACCACCGACTCTTTCTCCATCTGGCAACACGAGACGTCAGCGACTCGACTGTGTAAACATCCCACCGCAGGTTTCTCTCCTCCCTTCTCGCCTTCGCCGACCCAAGCCCCTTAGCCTGCCTCCTCGACGAGTGGCCATCATGGTGTACTGTATGAGAGCGTGGTATATGAATTAAATGCTATGGATGCGCAGAATGCTGCCGAGTCCTCAAGTACGAAGCAGCTCGCTTCCCTCAAGGAAGCAGACTCGGGCCCTGACGCTCTCAACTCAAGGTCGGCCTCTGCTACTGCCACGAATAACCTCAAATCTTCCGCAAACAACAAGCTTTCGTCTCTAGCCCAGGATTCCCGGCCAGCCACGTTACCATCTAGCACATTAGACGACGATGCTGCGCTCGATCAGAATTCCGACGCCGAGACCATCGTCTTATCCGGCAAGGATGGCGTCTCTCCGTCGAAACCCCGGAAGGTCATCAAACACGAGGACAAGAGCGACCAAGAGATGAGCAGTATCCCACGGCCTAGGAAGCCCTTGAAGGACACAAGAGACGCCGACCGCAATGGCGGCCATTCCGACGGTGCTACTTTAATCTCTTTGGGGGCGAGAAAGAAGCGAATCGCCGAGAAAGAAAAACAGCGAGTCAAAAATACCTCTGGTGCGCCTGGCTCTGCCCCCAGCTCTCCACTAGTCCATAACCGCACCAGCAATGATTCTTCACACAGGCATCGGAGATCTGGCGATGCCCAGTCCGGATCTGAGTCTGAGTCGTCGAAGTCGCGGTCGCATAAAGTATCCCACAAGGATAAGGCTAAGTCGGTGGAGAGGCTTCTCCCTGGTAAACGAAAGACATTGAAGGCCGAGTCGGATGAAGATGGGGAGATGCGCAAAGCTCGCCGACCGCATACAAGTATCGACCCGTCGACTGGTGTTCGAGACAGAGACCGCAGAATGTCTTCTGGGAGACACACGGACAAGCAGTCCTTCCCGAGAAACAGATCTGTTTCGCCGCCATCCCGTGCGCATCGTCGCAGCATCTCGACACAATTGCCCTCACACTCTTCGAATGGCCTAAGCAGCAAAAAGCGGCGTATTCCCGCGCCCCTCCAGTCCACTGACTATCAGTCGGATGACTCCTCGGCAGATGACAGCCCACACCCTCGAAGTTCCAAAATGAAAAGTATCGCCACCCCACTTACGGGCGAATCAACAATCTCACCCGCTAGGATGCCGGGTCACAAGAAGCATGTCGATAATCATGGCCAAACACTCTTTGCAAAGGCTTGCGCAAAGGGCGAGTATGAGACTGCCAAAAAAAGATTAGCGGAAAGACCGGAGGATTTGAATTTTGCCGATTATGCGGGAAATACGCCTCTGCAGGTCGCCTCTCTAAACGGTCATGAGGACATTGTCCAGTTGCTGATTGAGGCAGGGTGCAACCTGGAATGCCGCAACAGTGACAAAGAAACCCCTCTCTTAGATGCCGTAGAGAATGGTCACCTTGCTGTGGTGAAGCTTCTGCTCAAAGCAGGCGTCAATCCTCGAAAAGCTGATGCAGAAGGACACGAGCCTCTGGAGAAAGTGCCGGACGATCTAGACAATGCCGAAGAAATCCGTGCTGCTCTTAGAGAGGCAAAAGAACGTGTGGGCGAACTGTGTCGTACCTCCGAGGATCACCAACCTCAAGATTTACATGACACGCCTTCGTCTCATGGACCTGATAGCCCGCGCGATTCTTCGGCTGCTCCTTTAAGCAGTATACTCGCCGAAAAGCGTCGTGGCGGAACTGTGCGCTCGACGAAGACCAGCAATTATCTGCTGTACATGAACCTCGACGACAAAACGCTCCGACAAGCTGCGGCTCGCGGCGATAATGAGACCGTCACGCGTGTTTTGCAGGTTAAAGAGCGCTGCGATGACCCCGAGGCTTTGGTAAATGCGGCACGAGGGGGCCATAATCTCGTCGTCGAGCTTCTTCTTGCTCTTGGCGGGGCGAACCCCGATCCTCGACCTGTGCCGGGTCTTCCGGTAGATCACGGGACTCCGATGCTTGCGGCTATTGGGCAAGAGAACATTGAGGTCATTAAGCTACTGCTTAACGCTAACAAGTTTAACCCAACACGCCTATATAAGGGACAAACATATTACGAAATCGCTCGACGTCGAGAGGGTCCAAATTGGAAAGAAGAAGAGCACATCTTGAAAGAAGCCTACGATCAATACAGGCGAGAACACAAGAGCGCCCCGAAGACTAAATCTTCTCCAAACCGGCGGGAAAAGGAACTCGACCCGGACTCGAGACGGGGAAACCGTAATGAGCCCACACTAGATATCTCTCGTCCACAAAAACGACGCACTTCGATTAGCCCATCTCGTGGCTCCGAACCTAAAAAGAAACTTAATACCGCCAAGGTTGCTAGAAGCCCCAAGAGGAAGCCTCGGTCACTCTCTTTTGGCACGCAGGATGGACAGATGTCGCCAAATCGTGGGTCTGTCCGCCCTAGACGAGAAGAGCGGGACTCGAATACAGCATCATCGGATCGGGAAATCTCACCTGCAAGGTCAAAAAATCCTGCTATGCCAAAGCTGATTGAACCGGAGGTAGCGGGGTCTTCTGATGGTGAAGCTATAAAACCTCGACGAAAGCTCATTTCAGGAAAAGATCTGAAGGGTCAGCGGGAGAAACAGCGCAGGGAAAGCCTAGCATCAAGCGTATCAGGAGTCGACCGCGGCGAATCTAGGAACGATGAATCTTCGGAAAAGCCTCGAGGCGATCGTGAGAAACATCTTCACCGGACTAAGACGCTAATGCGCGAGGAGTCAACTGACCGGCTGTCTACCACTGATCCCTCAGGGAAGAGACATCGCTCAAGTGCAAGCCCCGCCAGACGTGGATCTGGGGAAAAGGAAGACAGTGGCGCGCCTCTGAAGAGGAGAAAGCTAGATTCCGATGCTAAGGAAAAACGGTACTTAGGGCCCCTATCCCCCGGCAGCCGACATACGAAAAGGGAGCTATCACGTGATGCTACTCAGCGGCGGCGCAATCTCGAAAACGATGGCAAGGAGGCCTTAAAGCCACTCAAAGTCAACCCCGATCGTCGAGAATGGGAAAAGTCATCCAGTTCCGACAAAAGTATTACTGTTGCCTCAGAGGAACCCGATGTAGAGATGCGAGATGCAATTGAGGTGTCGGAGGAGGAGGGCGAGATACCGCCTGACTCTGAGAAAGAAGATGTCAAGAAACAACGGAGAAAAGATGCCGAACGCGAGCTACAGGAACGAGAAAGAAGGAAGCAGGAAGAAGAGACGAAACAAAGGGAGCAAGAGGCTGAGAGAAAGCGCCTTGAAGCTGAGGAGCGAGTTCGTCTTGAACGTGAAGAGCTGAAACGCAAAGAAGCGGCGGAAAAGGCTCGTTTAGAAGAGGAACAAAGGTTACGAGAAGAAGAGGACCGTAAGCGACAAGAAGAACAAGAACGGAAGCGGCGAGAGGAGCAGGAACGGAAGCAGCGGGAAGAAGAGGAGCGGAAGCAGAGACAGGAAGAGGAGCGGAAACAGCTTGAGGAACAAGAGCGGAGGCGACGCGAGGAACAAGAGCGACGGCAACGTGAAGCAGAAGAGCGACAACAACGTGAAGAAGCAGAGCGACGGCAACGTGAGGAAGCAGAGCGGAGGCAACGTGAGGAAGAAGAAAGGATCCGGCGCGAAAAAGAAATAGCAGCAGAAGAGGAAGCTCGTCGTATTCGGGAGCAAGAGGAGCGCCAAAGGGAGCGTGAGCGAGCCGAGCGTATTGCTCGGGAAGCAGAATTGCAACGAGCTCGGGAAGCAGAGCAAGAGCGAATTCGTGTCTCAAAACTACCCCCCCTCTTACGCTGGCTCTACAGCTGCCCGAACCCCAAGCAGAGAGAAATCGCAGAACTCTTCGCAAAAGCGCAAGGCGTTCGATATGACACCATTGATCCATCGACAACTGGCAAACCTGGCGGACGTGACCAGTGGCTTCTCAACACCCAAATCGCTCTTCTCCTGGGTGAGAAAGATCTCTCGCTGCCGCGTTGTAAGTGGCTACGGTCATTCCACCTTAGACTAGACACGGGCTAACCAAATGGCATACAGATACTAGCTGGGAACGAGTTCCTGTTTCTGGCATCGCCAAAAGGGTCATATGGCGTCTAGAGCAGGATCGATACGCTTTGACGGGGAGCAAGCTTTACCACCTGGGAGAACAACTTCCCGACCTCTATGGCGGAGATCCACGCGCTGTTGGTTACAAAAAGCTTGAACAAATCCGCGGCGAGGCGGCCGATCGCTTCCTCGAGACAAATATGTTCTTCGTAAAAGTGAGTCTTACTACTTACTACTTGACCATTTACTATCTTCTTACTGACCCTCCTAAAGGAATCCGACTTCTTGCATGTTGTTCCTTCGATTCCCCATCTATACGATGTTAGAATCGCTATCTGTTACCGTGAACTTCCGGAGAATGAATCAGATCTTTACAAGTTCAGTGGCCCGAGTAAATGGAAACTTGACCCAGATGCCGCCAGCCGTGGTCCTTTTGCACCAAGAAATAAATACTACATCAACGGAGAACTCGTCGGCGAAGAGAAGCCAGGGAAATACAGACCTAGCAGAGAGCCTTTTCCAGAACACAGAGTTCCCAGAAGGCATGGATTAGTTGCAGTAACACCAGACGAACCCGATTATGCACGTCTTTGCATCGAACAAAACCTGGCGCATCTTCTGACAGAACAGCAAAAACAGTCTGTTTTGAATGGGTCTCATTTGACACCAAAAAGCATGACTTCGAACGAACCGACAGAGTATACTGAGGAGAACCTGTCACCATCCAGTCTATCCCCGCAGGTATATCTCATGAATGGATTTCGTCCAAACCCGGGGTCCCCAGGCACTCTGCCCAACGGAACTTCTGGCGATGAACATCATTAATTTATGAATGATCTCTGTTCTAACAAGTCTTCCTGCTCAACCTTGAATCTACCAACACTCGATGCACCCTTCCAGCCCACACCTGTCCTCCTTGTATGATATCTCGAATTTAGCGTCAGGTTGTACGGCACGTCCCACTCTGAATGAGTTTTCTGCTCTTGAGATGGGTTTCTTTTGTTGTTACGGATCTACGACTGCGAAAACACTTCATCGCCCAGATATGCCATTCATCTGGCCTCATGGATGGAGTTCTTGGCTCTTGGTTGGCTGTTCACGGCTTTCATCCTTGGATTGGGGCACAGCCTTTTGCTCTTCATGTCGGCTTATACGTCAAAGCTATGTCACGGCTTGTCTAGATACGGTCCGGAGTAACTCGAATGGTGGACCACGGTACATTTAGATATTCGTCCAACAGTACATACTTGTTTTACAAATTAGAAACCTTTCGACCTGAATCGTATACTGTCTATACCATACCATGTCTCTGAATTTTAGGAATTTGCAGCACAGCCCTGCTGTGCAACACCAAGGCGTTTCCAGCCACCCAACAAACCGGGTGCCAGATCTCTAGATTTAGGGCCAGTTGCGCCCCGTATAACTTATTATAACACTAGCCTTAGGACGCTGACACGGAACAAATAGTGAACATACGAAGATACGTGAGACGGCCGTTTCAAAGGCTATACCGAATAAAGACACTTCCCCCAAATGTTACCGGTAGTTGATCGAAAGAGTGCGTCGCCGAGGCTATAGTGTCAATCGACTAGCTACGGCTGTGGCCGTTGACCACTTGATAATTTGTATGCCCTTCTCACGGCCAGACTTCATGGCTTCCCATCATGAACGTGTACTTATGGACGGTGTGTCTGAGACACAAACTCAAGGAAAGCAAACTGGCAGTGCCATCCGCTATCGGCCTAGCCCAACTGAGCAAGGACCATCATGTCAGCTTCCAGAGCAACGAGCGAATCATCTGCCCTGTTGCTTTGATTTAAATTGGAGGATCGATTGCGGCTGGGCTTTTGCATGGGTGATGTGGAGACGCGTTCTGCTTCCAATAAGCATATCCGAGTCAAGTCTCTCCGAGTTCTGGTCTATCGTGTACATTTTAGGTGCCCGGCTTCTGGATACGGGGTACACTACACTAGGGCATCTATTCGCCGCCTTGGCTGAGACACAGCCCCTTGACCAACAGGAAGCAAGATATCCGGTCGGGATCGCCAGCTCCACCAAAACTGGTTGTTTAGTGTACCTAGTTTGCCGTAGGGCAGTAGGGCCAAAGAGATGAACGCCAGAAGAACATTGGCTTACATTAGTCCGAAGATGTATTAATATCTACCACTGAGCTGCATTATTATCTAGACCGGTATACAGTGTTCAGAACAGTACCTTTACAGACTACACTACTTAGGTTAGTGAGAGTAGTGTAGGGTCGACCTTGGAGCTTCTCTTCCAAACAACAATACCGGGGCCCCCAATACAACACAAGTTCCTGTAGACTGGGACATGACATGTGCAAAAAGATATCAACTTCCTAATCCATACCAACACCACCTCTCATACCCGTAAAACGTAATAGCCGAGATCGGCCAGACGTGTCGCGAACTCCAGCGTCATTCAGAATATCAAGAATATCAAGAATACCACTACTGTCTTGCAAGTTGCAGTATAGCCACCAAACCACAAGTAGTCGGCTGGCCGTCCCACTCGGCGAATACTCAAGAATCATGAGGACGTTCCTAATCCCAGCTCCTCTACTCTCCCTTCTGCTCCTCCAGACAGGTCCCTCGCTGGGTATAACAAACGACTTTTCGTCTTACCCCGAGGGCGCTCAACCCTGCCTATACGATTCAGCGGACGAGGCTGGTTGCAGCTCAGGTTCTTCTGGAGCCGAACTCAACCAATGCCTGTGCAAAAACCAAAACAACTTTATTTATAATACGGCCGCTTGCATTGCAAGGAAAAGCCCTTCAGATGCCGATGCCGTCTATGAGACGTTGTCCGCCAACTGCCAGGGCACAGGCGTGACGCTCTCCGTGCCGAAGCAGGCTTTTCTGGCCGCTGCCAGCCAGGCCACCTCGATATCGACTCCGACTCCGACTTCGACCACAAGCCCGACCACAAGCCCGAGCACAAGTCCGACCTCGAGTCCGACCTCGAGTCCGACGACTACAAGCCCACCAGGCTCCCCAGACCAGACAGCAACGGACAATGGGCTGAGCACGGGTGCGAAAATCGGCATAGGCGTGGGCGTTGGGTTTGGAGTTATTGCCGCCATACTCGCAGCGTGGTTTATATGGGCGTATCACAAACGGCGGCGCTCTGGGCAGTCGCTCCACAGCAACGAGATATCCGGTGGAGGTCCCGGACTCTCGTATGGCGGTGCAGGCGCTTTCGCCATGGCGAGCGGGTCACGCAACGAATACGCACAGGATAATACACAGCAAGGGGCCGTCGAGTTAGCCTCCGTCGCGTGGGAACCAGCTGCTGGGTATGCACCGCCGGGCTATAAGGTCAGCGAAGACAAAAAGGACGGAACAGTCGGCGTGCCGCTGCTGGCGGAGCTCGGGAACGAGTCGGAGAACCGGCAGCGGCCCGTCGAACTCCCAACCACCCCGGGCTATCTTGGGTATTCCGATCAAGCGCCCACGCACAGCCTGAACTACGGGCACGGTCATGGGTCCGTCACGCCGGAGGGGCACTCGCCGGCGGCATATTCATATAATGGGAGGAGTGGCGTGTCACCGACGACGCCCTCGCGGGCTTTCGAGGGCGGGACGTATTGATGATCGCCAAGGGAGGGTTAACGGGCCGTTAGTCGCGATATGTTTAGGGAAAAGATAAAAAGGGACTGGGCGGTAATATTACAAAAGGTGGCCATCTTGGGCCGGTTTGTGTGTTTACTGTACAAAACTAATGTTCATGAGATAATAGTATTGGGGGGGCCGGTGTTTTTGGTTCTGGCAGTAGACTACCATGCTGGGGTCTCTGGTTGCGGGATTTGGACATGTATATCCCGTTTTTAGAATCAAGACGTAACTACAATTAGTAACGACTATGGTAATGAGTCAGCATAACTAAGTATATTCATTCACTGTCTTCGGTTTCAGCATGTGTCGGTGGAACAATATATCTACTGCTTGGCATAAAATTACATCGCTATGATCAGCAGTTCAACGTACCCTGAGCAAGTAATAACGTAGCCGGTATTTATTCTAGATTTCGATCGACGTAGGATATTTTTTAGATTGTCGACGCCAGCATTTAATATGTGGAGTTCAAGTACGGGCCGACTCGAGTTTTCAGCGTCAGATAACTGAAAACCTGAGCAAGCGCGGAGAGGCAACTTTAGGGGGAAGAGCTTTTTCATCATCATAAATCATTATAAACGTAAGTGAGAGGGCCAGGCCGCCTCGTCAAATGTGACCTCCTGAGTAAAAAGACGACAGAATCGACACACAACATATATCACGACATGTATCATATGCCGGACGCCCAAGGAAGAGGGTATCTAAGCGCAAGTAGACGAATTCCATGTAGTGATGGAAGACGCATCGCTATCGCTGTCTTCGTCGCTGCGCCGGCGCCAGAAGGCGAGCTTCCCGAACGCCCTGGCGATCCGCGCCTTCAGACCCGTGCGCCGAGCCTCTCTCTCCTCGCGATACTTCCCATTCATCCATTTCAGCACGCTGCGCTTGGGGATCGTCTCCCTAACGTTATGGTGACAGGAACAGCCGCAGCAACCGCAAGCCAGCGACGCCACTCGTCGCCCGGGCGCTAGGGGCGGCGCTATCACTCTCGGTGCGCCGACATGGAAACTCGAGGTCGAATCCGCGTCGAGGGACAAGTCCAGCGCGAGTTTGCAAATCTGTTTCAGGTCGAACGACCCGACGATCTTGTAGCCCCTGCGGCCCGCGGTGTAGCAGAGGAACTGTGCCGCGGCTTGAAGCAGGTCGTCGTCGTCCGCGAGGTCCGTCTCCGTCTCAACGAACGCGGCCCACGACTGTGGGCCCTCGCCCCCTATCGACGGCACGATGCTTCGGAGCAGCGCCATAGTTGGCGTGATGTACGGCGGGGCGGCCGCCAGTCCTTGCAGGACAGCCCGTCCCTGCGGCATCCTCCGGTGAACCCGTGCTATGCGCCACATGAGGGAGTCCCACGATGGCGTGTCCATCGGCGGCGGCGGGTTGATGCACTCCATGATCTCGAGACGACGAACGCGAAGGTCAAGTTGTTCGATTGTCGCCCGTCTGCCTTCTTTCGTGGTGGGGAGTGTTCTTAGCCTCCAACCTTCTAGATTGGAGAGGACTGTTGCGCAGTAGGCCTCGGCCGCCATGTTTGCGGATGGTGCCAATGTCTCTGCGTCAGCTGAATCCAACATGCTGGGCTTCAACTTGTCTGCCATCATGTCTGCCATCATGTCTGCCATTATGGCGTGGAGAGAACAGGAGAAAGAGGGGGCTGTTTTGGGTAACTCGTTTTCAGGATAGAACCACTGGGCTTCGATAGGTGGGATTCCACCAATATAAATACTCAATTATCGTCCTGTCAGCGATCAGACATCAGAGGTAGAATCGGTGGTTCTGCCTCCAGCAGTATTAGCGGCCCAGTTCTTGCCGCAGAGTCGGCAGGCAGGCATGCCACCTTGAGGCCGCAAATCAACAGGCCTCCCCTGCGTCATCGCGCCCTTCCTTTGCTGCTTGCAGACTGCGTGCAGGAAGACATGCAGAAGCGTCGGTATGTTAGCTGCCTCGTGACGGATCAGAGTAAGACACGTCGCCGGAGGCAAGGCAGCAAATGCACATCGTCCCAAGGCAACTGCACATGGCTTGCTTCTAGGCGCTCGAGGTCATGATATCCCAGCCTCACCACGACAGGCAGACACTCCCTTGCATGATTTGTATTGGGGGCCGTGCTTGGCTCCTCGTATGAGCGGCGCACGTACTTCGTAAGCGTGCACTTGTGGTACTTGTATCATGGCAGATATGTCATACTACTGGTCTATATCTGAGCAGTCTTAATGAATGAGCAGATTCCAAGGCCTCATTCCGCCCTCTCGTAGTGTACGCATATCGCATCCTCGCGCCACTTTATGCTGGCTCTGCTTGGAACGGTTTGGGGGCCCGGCAAACTACAGCAGCTAAACCTAGGGACTCTACGAAGTACTGCTACCTACCTAGCTTATATAGGTGCTTATTTATGCCTTAGCGTCACTTGGAGAAGGGATTCGATTGGCACATCCAAAAGTACACTATGAAGAGCTGGGCGAAAGATGCATTGAAAAAGCTGATCTTTTCAGTTTTAGCTGCTTTTTGGCTTATCTGGTCTAGTCGGCCGTTGGTTAGTCTCTCCAAACCCTGATCTTCTTGGGTATGCACCGCCGCTACACAGAGAATAGAAGATAGGTAAGACAGTTTACAATATGGTATTGATCACCTAACCTATACAAAGTATTAGGGGTATGTTTTAACAACGCCTTAGCGAGGGAACCCGGCTTATCGGCGATCGTCTCGCCCCAGCTATTCCGCATTTACTCGATGGACAAAACGTAATGATGTTTCAGTCTCTAATGCAATTCACTCAAGCAGACTAAAGAGCGGCAGCCCTCCCGACACCCCTTGAGAAGATGTGTAGAACGCGATGGAAACAAAAATGAAAAAACCCTAGCCAAAGAGAAAGATAAGGCATACAAAGTATTATTAGTGCGGATACGGTTAGCCTATGTAGGTAGGTACTTAGCCAGGGTGCAAAGACACTTTGGAGTCATTGAAATATAACATTGACACTTCCACAACGCAGTCAAGGGTGGTTGTTGGTCAAACTAGACTGTGCAAGGTGAAGACTATAGGGTAGGCCTGTTATTCCCTGTTTTTGATGTTGCGAGGCCAAATTAACATGTACAGCAACTTGCCGTCGCTCTCCTTTTACAGTACCGCACAGCGTATATATTGTCGCCGTATCTAGGGCAAGTTGCATGCGAGGAACTGCTCTTTAGGGCGAGATACTCGGGTCTCTCGTAGAGAGGATAGGATAAGAGGGGGGTTGACAAATTTAGTTAAGATTTAGAGCCATTTCGAAAACGTTGAGGTGGCCTATAATGGATCAGATATCTCAAGCTTATAACCTTTCGCTCGGACAATCGGTTTGTTTGTAGAACCGGTTTATTTTCCTCGTCCCGCACACCCTGTGTGATAGGTAACAAAGAAGGGACACTGTTAAAGCGTTTCATTGGCGCCAACAGAACACCTCTGTTGTTAGGGGGCGACCCAAAGTGCCAAATACTATTTTATCCCAACTGTCAACAGCGTGACTCTCATGTCTTCACTAGCAAGCCAAACCAATATCGACAACATGTCACTGCTCCAAACCCCAATTGTTTACATTACCGGCGCGACAGCTACGGGGAAAGGCACCCTTGGAAAACGGCTAGCTACCGATTTCGGCTTCTATCACCTATCCCTCGGAGATCTCAGGCGGAGCTACTCAAAGTCCATTCGTGCTGGAGTTCCTTGGGTAAGTGATGCTATAAGAAGATGCATCAGGAGGAAAATAGCAATTCCACAGAACCTATTGAAAGAACATTACGACACTGTGCCTGCGATCTTGAAGCATTACAATCTATCAGTAGACGGCCACAGGCCGTGGTCAACTGAGCTGGCGTCCGCAACAATAGACGAAGAACTCGCTCAAGCACAGGCTTTTGAAGAAGTGGCAGGCGAGTACACTGGCGTGATTATAGATGGGCACCCACTGACGTCAGGAGAGACCTCATCCGAGATCCTAGAAATCTACAAAGAAGCATTCTCGGGACTTACTATCGTCATTGAGAGTCCCAGAGAGGTTGCACGGCAGCGTTATATCGATCGAGCAAGGCAAGCCATTGAGAACTCAGCACGCTTTGAGACTCGTATGGAAGCAACCGATATGACCCTTCCCGGTTTTATCGAGTTGATGAGGGGCTATGGAGAAGTAGTCTGTTCAACCAACGACGGCACCATGAGTATCGACGATGCATACAACGCACTGCTCGCTGAGTTAGATAAGAACAGTAAAGTTTGGCACACGCTCAAGGAGAGATTACGGACAATAACTGAGGCCGATGAATGGTTAACGTGCAACCCGAGCCCAACGTCAAGGTCGTGATGGATAAAAAAAGGGGCAGGTAAGGAAGGCATTCCATGTTCTTCTGGTGTATTGATCATTTCTTGCTGTCATTCTTCTAATAAACATAACTGCTGTTCATTCAAAAGTCTATCTCGGATCAGGTCACCTAGCTGATATTATAAAATCATAGTCCATTCCTTGAACCTGTTTTCTTCCAGTAACAGACTAAGAAGTACCTGTAAACGTAGACTACATTGCAATTGTTCTGAGATAATAACCAAATGATTTCCCGGAAAGTTTTGTTTATAGCACATGAAACAGTAGCCAACGCAATCTGTCAACCCACAGGACCACTGTGAGCTACACAATCCATCATTATTATCAAGAGCTGTTCGATTTCACATGGATTTGATGGTGTAGTGTTTATCTTCATCCGGTGCTAAGCTACAATTACACCTTTGTGCATTCTTGCAAGTTACAAGCACAACCTCTCTTCACAATAAAATATGTTAAACCCCGTCTCTTATATCTTCTTGCTCATCTATCATTAATTTCCCCGCTCGACGTTATGGGGGCATTGACGTGACCAGACTCTTATAGAATTAACGCGTTAGATGTGAGTACTGTCATGGAATAGAACTGCGGTACTTCACCGGTACACTACCAAAGTAGAACGTTATCAACTCGGACACTTGATGCTTGCAGTTGCTTATGAAGGACCATGACAACTACATAGATGGGTAGTAAGGGTCAGAGTTCCCAGGCTGTCTGGATAGAATGTGTAAGATTACGGAATACTATAAATGAGCAGCAGTAGTACCCTTTCGCGTTAATTTTGATGTAGCTATGTTTGGAATATTAGGTATAACTTATAAATCCTTGTTCTTCACGCCGAGAAGGTAGTCTTAGATGGCGTCTACTAACTGTTATCCACACTTGGTCATTGTTGAAGCCATACATTGCATTTAAATAGCCTCGTCTTGTACATGTCTTCAAAACTTTCTCAGTCGTGTGTAGTACTTGAATTTTTTATCTCAGCCGATAACGTCCCTTTCTGCGTACTACAATCTTCTTCTCCTGACTGTCCGATTTGGAGCTGGGGAAAAGCTCAATTTGCTTAGCGCTTCTGTGTTTAAAAATTCAATTGAGATTTCCTGGGCATTCAAAAAATTCTCATCTTAAATTTATAAGCTGCGTATATTCTTAAGCATGTCGAGCTTTCGGCTTGAGCCAGAAGTGTTATGCTTTTGGGGTGTGGCGGGGTAGAAACGTGGGATGCTCAGCTCTCCAGTGCCCATGATGAATGTATTTCGTAGGTTGATAAGACCCTCTGTCTCACAACACTATTATTTCGCCTCGCTTAGAGATTTAAGCTAGCATCCGGCGAACCCACGTGCAATCTGGTTTGACAAAACTCACACGATAGGCTGCTGATTCGAGACAGCGCCCGGACAACAACCGGTACTTGCAGCTTCAAGATGGCCGAGATCTCCAACGCGAATAGCACTATATTCGGCCCAAATGTCTTTGTGTTCGATCCACGGATGCCGATGACGGCCATACAAGACAAGGTCACATCCATCTTCAAACAG
This sequence comes from Nemania serpens, assembly GCA_022578855.1. Lineage (NCBI taxonomy): Eukaryota > Fungi > Ascomycota > Sordariomycetes > Xylariales > Xylariaceae > Nemania > Nemania serpens. The sequence goes on from MU396759.1 coordinate 162,247, forward strand.
ATGGAAGCCAACGAGTTTGGCACGCAACGCTATGCATTGCTTTTCAAGCCGGGGACCTACAACGTTCTCTTTGATGTTGGGTTCTACACGCACGTCGCGGGCTTGGGAAAGAACCCAGACGACGTGCTTATTGAGGGTGGCGTCAACGTGCCGGCATACTGGATGCCTCGTCGCAATGCTACTTGCAATTTCTGGCGCACTCTTGAGAATTTCGCAATCAATGCGTCTCCTGTCACGAACAACACAACCACAATAGCCGTGTCTCAGGCAGCACCGATCCGGCGGGTGCATGTCCGGAGTTCCGGCGGCCTCTGGCTATTCCAAGTTGACCCAGACTCCGGCGCTGGAGGCTGGGCCTCGGGTGGCTTCATGGCCGACTCAGTGGTCGATCATCTGGTGCTGCCAGGCTCACAGCAGCAGTGGCTATCGCGAAACAACAAGTACGGCAGCTGGGCGAACGGTGTATGGAACATGGTATTCGTGGGAGATGCAAACCCCCCCAGCCAAGATGACTTCCCAAAAACCCCTTACACCACCTTGGAAAGGACGCCAGTCATTCGAGAAAAGCCATACATACGTGTTACCGATGAAGACGAGTACGAGGTGTTCGTCCCTGCTCTGCAGAACAATACTCAGGGGCCAAGCTGGGTCAACGGCAACGCAACGCCCGGGACGTCTATCCCGATCAACGACTTCCACATAGCGCACGGAACAGACACAAGCGCCGCCAGAATCAACGCAGCCTTGGACGCAGGAAAGCATGTTCTCTTTACCCCTGGAATCTACAAACTTGAGGACACCTTACACATTAAGAATGCAAACACCGTTATTCTCGGGTTGGGACAGCCATCTCTCACTCCCGTAAACGGACGCCCAGCCATTTGTGTCGCCGACGTGGATGGAGTAACGATAGCAGGCCTTATTGTTGATGCCGGCCGGGCCACATCGCCGGTTCTGATTGAAGTTGGGCCTCAGGGTAGCGTCGCCAACCATGCCGCCAACCCCACATTCCTCTATGACCTGACTGTGCGCACAGCTGGTCATTGCGGAAACGACGTCGGCATAACAATCAATAGTCACAACGTGGTTGGAGACCAGCTATGGCTCTGGCGCGCCGACCACGGCCAAGGGGCCGCTTGGAACTCGAATCCGACGAAGAACGGGGTCGTCGTCAACGGGAATGACGTGACAATCTACGGGCTGTTCAACGAGCATCACAAAGAGCATCAGACGCTCTGGACTGGAGACGGCGGCAGATTATACTTTTACCAGTCCGAAATACCCTATGATCCTCCTGACCAACGCTCGTGGATGTGCGGCGACACAAACGGATTCGCTTCGTATAAGGTGGCCGACACGGTCACGAGGCACGAGGCCTGGGGTCTAGGCATCTACTCATATTTCCGTGACTCGCCTACAAAGCTTGAGAACGCCATCGAGGTTCCCGAGGCCCCCGGAGTCAAATTGCACCACTTGACTACGGTATGGTTGACCGGGAAACCCGGCAGCGAGATCAGCCATATCGTGAACGGGCAGGGAGATCGCGTTTATGCAAATTCGCCAGAGTCGGCGATGCGACAGACCATGAACGAATTCCCTTCTGCTCAATAGCTGACCCGCGTATATAAAACTACTCTGGGATGAAAAGAAGAGAGACTAGGTATCGGTGACCAGCAATCATGTAATGCCCTATGGTCTGCTTATGGGAACAAGATAGCAACCCTATGATTTTAAGCTAGCCTACGCAATAGATGGTGTAGGATAAGTTTCTATAATTGTCCCGCCGTTAAGCCTAGGGATGGATCCCTGGCAGAAGATCGACAGCCAACGGACGCACAATACAAAATTCAATGATGTCAACCCCCGCAGACATTAGCCACACATCTCGCGGCTATCAATATGTGACGACGTCAAACCCTCCACAATCTCGATTGCGTCGTTTATTGAGAAATCCAAGTGTCATGCGTAGACTCGTGGCATTTGGTGACGTGCACAAGTCGAGCTCTCGATTTCCTTGTTTCTTGAGCTTCTGCTCAAGCATCCCTTAATGTATTATGTAAAGATCAGCGAGAGGCGCCGCGCTCTCTTTATATTAGCTCTATAATGTCATCTTAAACAAGACTTAATCTTTCCTTGGCTTTCTAACTATCCAACCTTCCTGCTACTTGGCCTTATTCGAACTATTCAAGCTATCGCATATCAAAAATCACTATCAGCCTCTTGCTGCCTATTATCAGCCGCCGCGATGTCGTCCGAGACCGAAGCCAAGCCGGCGCCTTATGCCGACAGCGCGACTGAGAGCTCCGTCTCTCCGTCTCCCTCGCCCCACCGTCGCCGTCGCGGCCGCAAGGGAAAGGCTCAGCAGCAGCAGAATCCCGTGCAACAGATGGAGGATCCGAACCAAGCCTGGCAGCAGCAACAAATGCAGATGCAGCAGCAGCAGCAGATGATGCAACAGCAGCAACAAGGCGGCGGCGACGATGGCAAGAGTGATACGCTGAAGCTGCGACTTGATTTGAATCTCGAAGTCGAGGTCACACTCAAGGCTCGACTGCATGGAGATCTAACACTGTCTCTTCTGTAAGTGCAGGCCATTTCTATGTCCTTCCTCTGCTAGCGGGTGGTTTGGTGCAAAACCATACTAAGTACTTACTGCTTTAGGGACGCATAGAGAATAGATCTTAGTGATATCTTTCTGGGCGAGCTCGTCTCAGCTTATTCGGGATATATATATATCTGGCTCTCCTTAATGTCGTGAATGCAGGGTGGCTCGTGGACTATAGATTGGGCCTTTTCTGAACGTCGTTGACTAGTAGACCGTGTTGTTCCTACGTCGATTGTATCTCGGGATGGCTTCAATGAGGCATGTTTGATGGAATGGGTATCACTGTACGATATGAGTTTACGAGATATGATGAGATGTAAGATACAAAGTATTCAACCACCTAACATCCCGCCATTATTCGTTCGGGATAGGTCGTTCCAGCACTCGCTTAGAACACCGCTAGATACCATCGGCTTAGTACGCAGGCGGCCCCTATCATGGATCCTCATGACACTAACTTAACCTAATCTATACTGACTCTCTTCCTAATAAATCTAGAACCTACCTAGTTTAGGTAAGGATTGAGGCTCTAGTGTACTGTAGGTAGGTACAGTCTATCTTTTTTTGGGCATTATGTTACCTATTTCATCTTCTGCGTAATGTTTCGTTTCACGTGCTTTATGCTCTTCCCTCGACAGTGCACACTACACCGTAATAGCATCTCTTGATTTCCTGCTTTAACCATGCCTATTACCAGCCGCCAACTCCATGCGGAGGGGAGCCCTCGAGTGGACACAAACGCTAGCATTCCCGGTAGCTCCAAGCTTATGTCCGACACTCTCAAAGTCCATGCCATTTGCCGTGTCTATCGGGTTTGAATACCTATTCGAACTCTTGAGATGGTGCGCTAGCCGCAGCTCACGTTTCTCGCCCAGAGAAAATTTAATTTATATAATAATCTTTATATAGGTATACATAGAAGTTAGTTGACGGCATTTACTTAACTAGCTTATTTATTAACTATTTACATGTAACTCTGCTGAGTCTCACATCGGCCAGCGGATGATCAGAATACAAATATCCCAAGCGCTTATCACTCGCATTCCGTCAATATTAATCACCAGTACTCCCATAGCCCGCTCGTCGCACGCCTTTGTTTTCATCCACCCACATCGTGAGCAGCACGCAGAAGAACAGGAAGACCGTGCTTATCACCGCGGGTAGCCGGAGGTTGTTCGTGGCGTCGACGATCGGCCCGTTCACGATCTGGGGGATCCAAACCGTGCCGAGCGACAAGACCAGCTGGAACCCGAAGAACTGGATCTCGTTGCCCGGCGGGAAAAGCCTCGAGAAGAGAACCTTGAAGACGACGCCCACGACGCCCATGGCAGCCGATAGCAGGGCCTGGATGAAGTAGAATTCCCACCGGTGCTTGAAGCCGATGGCCGCCGAGGGGGATATTCCGATGGCGCCCCAGAGAGAGCAGAAGCACGTGATTGCGTAGCAGAGAATCGTCCAGTGGCGCAATGTCATGCCGACGCGTTTTCTCAAGATCGGCCTCAAGTAGAGGAAAGCTGTGGCGCTGATGACTGCGGCAACTGGCTGGACGAGGGAGTAGGAGGTGAACTCGAGTAGACTTGGTCGGACGTTGAGGTTGAAGAGTTGACTGGCAACGGAACTGAAGGCGAATGTCGTGTCGTTGTAAATTGTATACGCTAGGAGAAATTTGAAGGACTCCGGGTATTCCCAGATCTGCTTGAACAAGAGCGAAAACGTCTTCAGGGGAAGCACCAGCCATCCTAGGATAGATCTTCCCTCCTCTCTATTCTTGGGCTCTGGAGCAGGTAATAGGCGCCAGGCCGCGAGAGACATGACAATGCAGAGAGCTCCCGCTCCCGTCGTTGTATAGAGTCCGGCATACGCCGCAGAGACAAACGTCAGGCCGATGGAGATGACGAGCATAAGAATTTGCCCTGCGCTCAAGCCGTTGGATCCCCAGACTCCCATTCGCACACTGTCTTCTATAGCCTTCTTTGCGCTATCCTCATCATCGGTTGGCTGGTGGTGCGAGGGAGACGTCGCCTCCTCCGAGCTGTGCATGACAAATGGGATGAATATGTTCATCCATGCGCCGGCTATAAAACCAATGACGTTAAAGACCACGTATAGTCCCGACAAGGTATTAAAAGTCATGAGGTCGCTGCCCCGGATCCAAGCGATCGGCAGGCACAGGATCCCGTAGATAAGCAACTGAGCGACGTATTGCTCGCGCTGATAGTTGACGTAGTCTCCAATGCCGGACACGATCAGCGTCACGCCCCCGCTCACGGCGTAGATGATGGCGTTCAGGTAGAGGAGATAGGAGGTGAGGTTGACGTCCCCGGATCCTGCAAATGGTACCCGGCAGGAAATCGCCGTGGGCAGACATCCTGATCCAAGCGGCTCGCCAGGAGCGTGTCCAACGACATAGCCGATGTTCTGAAGCTGAAAACCGACGAAGGTTGCGAAAGCGGCGAATGGAGCGCCGCTCGCGAATGTTGACAGGAAATATCCCGTCTCATAACGTCGCAATTGCTTGCTTGAAAGCGTCGGGCCTGGCGACGTGTCAGACGTGTCAGACGTGTCAGTGACACCTATAAGATCATAGCCTTCGAGTACTTCTTTCTCCGAAGCCATGATCGTTGTTAACCAACTCCACATATTCGAGGCCGCATTTGTGACACTCGCAATGGCGGTGTCCATCAGTAATATAATACAAGTTCTTCGTAAAAAAATCAATAGAGAACACTATGCTCCAGAAAAGATGAATGAATGGCCACGATTGAGCTCCCAATTCCATGCGAGGGAATTACACTATAAAACATGCTCAAATATGCTCGAACTTGCTTGACCTACCTATTCTCCGTAGGAGGTCGGAGGTTTGCCGCTATTCGCACAGCAAATACCGCCTCGCCATGAGAGAGTCTACGGATCCGAACTATAATTACCTATCAAAGGTAAAGGACTTAGATTCACCATGACTGTCACGTCTTCACATAATTTATAACTAGAAGATGGTTGAAAATCGTTCTCAACGGCCTTAGCCTACGAAGAGCAAAATTAGCGTGGCGCGCTTACGACTTGCAGCCACTACGGGAACTCGACTGGCTATGCCGTTTCAAAACACTAGTCTTAGCTCCTAATTGTTACTTTGATGATGGTGTTATACGCTTGCCAGATATCACAAGCCAAGAGGAGATATATGATATACATATACGAATAGTAGCATAACCCTAGTCATGATCGCGTAGCTCCCAGTTCGTCAACAAAAATAATACCAACCAAGACCCTTCTAAACTATACATTCATTATGATTAAGCATCCATGAGCCCGACCATCAGCTCAGTAACCGAACTCCACCGCGGCGTGTGCTTCGAGAGACCCAATGTTGCCGAATCAGCAGCCGCCCGCCCAAGTGGTGCAGTGTCCCGTGCCCTTGACGTCCTTGTTGACTACGAGGCAGTCAGAGTACTGCGCCTTGCAAGCGGCGTCCGCGTTTCTGTAGTCGTCGGTGAAGCGGCCGGTCTTGCAGCCCTCGGAGTATACCGTCTCGCACTGTTGGAACTGCGCCTTGCAGGCGTCGACGCAGGCGCCCGGGCACTTGGGGCGAGGGTACGACGGACACTTGTGGCTGTCCTTGTCTGTGTACAACTTGAACACGTTGCCGGCGTCCCAGTCATGGTGGATGTTGTTGCACGTCACGATGGGCAGTTCGATACCGCCGACCGGATGACCTGGGCCATAGCCGTACTTCTTGCTGGTAGGCTGAATGCAGATTCCGGTTGGCGTGGGGACGGGACAGCTGGATGTTGGAGCCTTAGTTGTCGTCGTAGTTGTCGTGGTCTTCGTGGTCTTCGTGGTAGTAGTCGTGACGATGGTAGTTGGGCATGGGTATGTTGAGGTGTGGGTAGTAGGGGGGTTGCCGCCCTTGGGAGGAGATTTCTTGATAAATGTGGACTTGCCCGCGCATTCGCCGCTGGCGCACGTCGTGAGGCAATAGAAATCAAGCTTTCCGCACCACTCGGCGTATTCGAAGCAGTGTAGCGCTTCGGGAAAGCCGGCTTTCAAGAAGCAGCTCGTGCTCTGGAGAACGCACTGAGACCAGGAGAGAAGACATCCCTTCTTGGTATGCCAGTCGGGGATGGGGTTCGAGCACCATTTACCGACTTTATACTCACAAGTTGGAGGCGTAACAGTGGTAGTTGTACAGACAGGGGCACTGCTGGTGGTCGAGGTTGGTGGCGGAGTGGTCGAGGTTACAGGCGGAGTAGTAATGGTACTCGATGAATCGGGCGGCGCTCCGCACGGCTCAAGGGACTGCAAGTCCTTGGCAACGTAAAGACTGAGTCTAGCCGGACCACCACATATCTGGTCCGAGTTGCCGTTGCACGGCATGTTGCAAGTTGCCGCTTCGGCTAGGTCAGTGCCATTGCCCACAACGACACCGCAATAACATTCACTACCTAGCGTCCATGAGGTGAGTTCAAGTTCAAGCTCGGGTTCAGGTGACTCGACTATTTACGTACCATACTCAGTTCCGGCAAACGGGAAACCGCCGCTGAGGCAAGACTGCAAGCATGCCTCAGTTGTCATTGTATCGGCGGTGAGGCTATCCTGTCGGTAGTAGAGAGCCTTTCCCTCACTAGAGTCGTCAGACCAGCATCCGACAGGAACATACTCGGTAATGGTGGTTTGGTCCTGAAGCGGTGGGAATGTTGGATCCATCCAGATATTGATCTGGGTGTCGCCTCCACATGTTTCCGAGCTGTTTCCCGAGCAAGGAAACGAGCATTGGTCCTCCGCGAGCAAAGCTGTTGAAACTGTCTGTCCACAGTAGCAAACCCCGTAATACGAAAGGCCAGCCAGCCTATAGTCATTACCTAAGAGCTAGGTTAGCCATGCTCGATCCGTGGTCCGGGGACTACTCACCCTTGCAGTGAGCAACGCAACCCTCGACCGTCATGTTCTGCTGGTCAAGGTCGGTACGGAGAGACAGGGCTTCCTTCTCGCCAGGCTGTCCATTGTCGTAGCATCCTGTATAAACGAATGGATCAAAGGGTGCGAGGCAAGAAGGTAGATCAGTGTACCAAGCCTGGACACTGTTGACAAGCGAAAGTGCTGCAATGGCAGCTAACGACTTGATCGCGACCATTTTAGTGATCGAGGACTTCAACCCTAAGCGAAACAGAGGTGATAGCCCGAGACGATATCGTAACCTGCCGATCACGACATCTCACTTGCAAGTGACAACGACGGGAAGAGGGCTTATGTATGAGCCCGGGGCCATGATCAGATAATCAACCGACCACCCAGCGGAAACATGGTCACCGAAACCTACGACCTTGTGCTAGGGTGCCTGCCTACCGCCGTCTTAACGTTGATTACTTCGTACCTCCATATTGTATATATTGAAACTAATAACGGTGGGGCGTGTTCAACGCCTAGGTATGATACGAAGATGTTCTGATCGGTCCAGGCTCTCCTGCAGCTCAGCTTCGTGTGGGGAGACTCTGATCAAGACCAGTCAAATGTCTTGCCACCGCTGATGGTCACTGCCTACCGATACGATGCTACATCTAGGCGAGGCTCCTGTGGACCTGGTATATGCGCAACGTCTACCGAAATAGGCAAGAAGAAGGATACGCTTTAGGATATATTGTTCTAGAAATGGAACGTATAGAAGCCACGCAGTCCGACGCCTGGTCGATGGCGCTTGCTATTGGGCTCTAGATTGGCCATGGAAGAAAACGAGATTACAAGGGTGTATCCTGTACCTACATTGTTAGTTGCCAGGCGCCCATCGGGAACTCAGCTCTGCTTAGCTACACCTTTGATGATATCTCTCCTTGAGACTCGATGCCTCTCATTGCAGGCGCGTGTTGAGCTACGGCACCGTAAGCGTAAGCACTACTTCTCGAGTAGCAATAGTATTGATATACCTTGGACTTCTAGATCCGAGGAAGATTGAGAACATAGTCGTCTCTCATTGCTCTTAGCCTCGGGAATAAGATGATCAGAGGCGGCGGTCTCGCGGTTCTTGTGAGTGCGCTGAGCTTTTTGCTGCTGTTTTTGACGATGTGCGTCGTCAATAGTTTGACTCCAAGAGCCCGCATGGGTGCATTAGCTCGTGCGGTAGAGGTCCATACTATACAGCACAACCCTAGCCCTCGTCCTAACATAACATGACATCTTCCTCTTCATATCACACTATTTATAATATGGCACAGAGATCCCGTATGGAGATGAGATTTACAACTGACTATCAAGTCGTGTCACAAGCCACGTGAATGCTAGAGATAAAATATTTTCGCATATTCACTCCGGTGTGTTGATCCAGACGGAGGCAGGTCGTCAGTCGATAATTCACTAATTACGGTCCATCATCTTTCCCATTTCTTCAGCCAGGCACGCTAGATTCGTGCCCAGCCGGAGCGGTCTTACGGACACTAACACGAGTCTCACTTCACAACAGTCTCCGAAGCTGCCAAGAATACGTCGAAGCACCATTTACCTAACCGAAGCGCGGTTGAACGTTGCAGCGAGTGCCATTAAAACTACCAATTCCCAGGTACCATCACGCCACGGCGCCGTTTATCCATGGCGTAATGAGGCGCAAACTGCAATGCGACGTCGTACCTAATTACGACGCATGGGGCGTCCCTTGATTTCCAGGGTCGTTGTCCCTTTTGAAAATAGCAAGCGAGCGTCCGGGGAAGATTGGCGAATTAAACACCATGTTGGATTCGCGAGAATGGGCTTTTTGTCCCACCCGTTCGCCTGTCCCTAGAATGCTCCTGTCTACGCGTGTAGCGGTCGTAAGGAAACAGTTTCTAAGCTGTGCTTGTACACTACAAAGTAAAACCTCTTGCCCTTCCTAGTTCACCCTTGCAACGTGGACAGCTCATAGTCAAGAAGGGTTCCAATAATACCCTCAGCAATGTGACGGTACTCGGCGGCTGCGGAGACTGGGTCCAGCCTCTCAATGGCCCAGGCAGAGAGGCCCAAGGGTCCAGCTTGGCCCCTTTTTATCTTTTTATCAATCTCCTACGGGACGGATAGGAAGCGAGCCGGATCCTAGATGGCAATCCACTTAGCGGAGCTGCATCTAGGGGGGGTCTAGAACCTGTGGGTAGGTCGCAGTAGTATTTCTTCACCGGCTCCCCGCCGTTGTCAGCCTTTGTCAACAATGTTGCTACCTACACCACTCCTTACATACTGTTGAGCGCGCAAACCACCGCACTGCTACTGTTAAACCCGGCAGCTACCGAAGAGTGAGAGATCCGCCGTTCGATCTTAATGCTGCGAGTCGAGACTGTATTCTTAACCATTTACTGCAAGCTGTCAGCATAGTGATACGTACTTCGTAGACTGTAGGTATACGCAACGCGGGTTTTCCTTTCTCTATCCCAGCTATGGACAGGGTTCTGGCTTTCTTGCGTCTTCAGCTCAACCTCTCCCCGTACCGTTAACGGTGCCGTACCTATATCGTACCAACTATACCTATTTATCATCCAATATCGCACTGTGGCCGCATGCTGCCTATCTTGGCCCCGACTCGTATTTTGGTAGGTATGCGCCTGAGCTTTTCGGTTCAGCCCCCTCGTCGAACCCGCTTCAGATGCCATGTCACTATATCATTGGGAACAACAACACTTGGGTCATACGGCACTTCTGCTGCCGCCCTCGTGCGATAAGCTCCTTGTTGCAATTGAGTACTAATGAATTTCCAACATCGCACATCCCACCTGGAATAGAATACCTATCTGTCTCTTCCTCAACATTTCGAGTGTCCGTTATTGATCTTTTGTGCGCTCAAATTATCACAGAGAATACCCGGCAGTGCCTCGGTGCCGAAGCGCAAGCCTGATATACCATACTACGCTTCGATGCCCTAAAGATTAAGTACTCACGGAAATAACGTATTAGTCAATCCAGTCGGGGCTACAAAGTATCCATAGCCACAACAGCTCCTCAGCCCAATGTCAATCCGGGAAACATCGCTTTTAGCAGTTCATATAGGTACCCGAGTTATGTTCCCGGTCTTAAGATTGATGGAAGGAGTGTAGCCATTAAGTGCATCCAATGCCTTTTACCTTTTCGAGGTGGCATAAGTATCACTCACGTGAACCGACCACGATTAAGTTGTTATAGATCCGACGCAAGGCAGCGAGCGAGAGGGGTCGCGCATCATTTTTCAGTTGCATGCAAGTACCTAGGCGACCTGAAGTCTCTTATCCGAAGAGAGCAAGATCGGTCTGAATATGTTGATCAATAATATTCCTAGCCGGCGTAAACAGGCTGGCCTAATAATAGTCTTTTGCAATTATCAGGAGCGTGGTCTACGTATCTCGGTAGACGTTGGCAGTGTACTGCTTCCGTGAATTTATTCGCATAAATCATTCGGTGCGCGACTTTATGTCGTCTCGAACGTTGCGATATCAATCTTCTCCGTGGAGCTTCGATCATTCGTGCTGAGGTCTAGCCTCAAGGGTAGTAGATAGTGAATCTCTACAACAAAGCTGTGAAGATGTATCGAGACTTCCAGGATGCGCAGTGTCTACCTAACAGCTATAGCTGTAATCATTTCCCAGTGTAGAGGGTATATCGTTTATTGAGTGTTCTTGCATTAGCAACATGATGATTGTTTTATTATTAGATAGTGGGGAGATACGAGTTGATGCGCTCGAGGTTGAGGACAAGATCAACGGCGGTCGATGGCATACTGAGGCGAGTTCTCGCAGTACTTGAAAACCTCCTACGGAGCTCGCATTCCGAACATTACAATCAGGCTTCCTCGTTTCTCGATGAAGTGATTCTGATTCAATTGACCTACCGCTCCTTACGTGTAACATCACAATCTCCGCTGTACTGTACGACACGTGGAGAGGGAGATATGAAGCTGCTGTGCTCTCCGTGGCGTAGTGCTTGTCGGGCTTTCTCATTATTCCGCGCGACATCATCCACATCCTTAGATTTAATACTGGACCGTGTCTCAGACACCTACATCCGATTGGATCCCTTCGTCGTTAATCAACGCCATGGGCTGAGACATCACGCCAAAGCATTGGGTGACCAATGCTCACAGTTGCCCACCTAAGCAACGAAGCATCGCGTTCCCAGACAAAAGATACCGTCCAACGTAAGCCCGTTTATGAACATTTTGCTATTTCCTATCTCTCATGATCTCGATGTGCCCGTCATTCGACCACGAGGTATTTCCCCATCGGCACTGAGCTCCGACGGCATGGCCCCGTCCTGCCAGAGCTCAACCGGCCGCTCAGAGACCGGCAACTCCTTCCTAGCGTCGTGCGACGGCAGCTCCGTGCGCGGGGATGGCGACGAAGGCAGCTCGGCGACGGCGGCAACCTCTACCGGCGGCTTGTACTCTTCTGCTCCTCCTCCTCCTTCTCCTTCGTTACCGCTGCCCGTCCTCTTCCGGCGTCTTAGATAGAACCTCAGGAACACCAGCGCGCCGAGCACCGCTAGAGTTCCGACCCCAACGCCTACGCCTATACCGGCTTTCGCTGCCGTGCTGAGATCCGGGCGTGTGGCGGGGTTCGTGTCACTTCCTGCTGTCGGGGAGACGGTTGGTGTCACAGACGAACTCGGGAATGGGCCCCCCGGACCGAGGGGATCGAAGCCCGCCGGGAAACTGGTCGGCGTTCCCGAGTCGTTGCAGAATTTCGTCCATCCGGATATGATTTCTGCTGTGATCGCGTGTTAGTCCTCTGCGCGACATTAACGGCAATTGAGTAGGCATCTTTCAAAACACGAAAGATGGAAGTAAGAGACACAGGATGCATCCGTCGCATACACCTCAAAGCCTGGAGATTGCTGTTATTGCAGGTTTGGCTAAAGCATGCTATCGAGGGGAATAAGATTTGCGAGACATTTGTGCAGAGGCATTTGTTATCGTCGAGACTGGCGCAGAGTTTCGTTGTGTCCAACGTCTGTTGAACACACGGTGGCGCGCAATCGGGAACATATGAAGAGAAGTTTTGCGCCTCGGCGACGACTGTGAAGAAGAGCGCTACTAGCCCTGGAAGGAGGCGCATCGTCCTGGAGATCTACTATATCCTCTGATATATGTCTCTCATTCCGTCTTGCTCTTTTATTTGTTTCTGTAATACCTAGACGACGAGCTCACAACAAACTAGTATTCCACCCCGTTTGAGGCTTCGAAACCGACCGACTTATCAATTCAGTGTCGCTTGCTGCACCGAGAAACGGAAGGGTCGGTGATGGGGAGTACAGCTTAACGCCACGGCCGCAAGCGTGACAGGGCCATTGCAAGGGCTATTTCATGTAGGCTTGCAAATAGGTCATCCATATATACTTGTATGTCATGTAATGGTGGTTCGGCTCCGATAATATGCAGTCGGGTTGCAATCTCCTGCATGTCTACACCATTCCACCTCACAACAAGCACCCAAGTTAAAGAAAGGGTGGAAATAACACCGCATATGTCAAGCTGGAACCCGCTAATAGAGCCTTGCCACATTGACACGGATCGTCAAGCTGGGTCGCAGTCGCAACCCTCTCAATGCTGCGCAAAATTTCAGCCTTTGCGAATAGCCAATTCAAACTAGCTGTAGATGGTTGGGGGCAGAATGGGGTAGAAACAAATAACTCAAAGAGTGACCAATCGTCTGATTGAGTGACCGATTCTGTAATTACCGTATCTACAGCGGTTTTCATGGTAGTGATGATGATGATAATGAACGATGATGAATTCGTAGCCTAGCGGGGGTCCGAAATCACCTCCTCAGAAGCAGCAAGATATCTAAGACCCTGTCTACATGTTGCGCGGGTTCGATGCTCCGTGCTACCTGGTCATCAAACGTCAAGACTGCAGGGCAGGTGTAGTAAGCCCACAGCCCCCCTACAGCCTTCGAATGCCTGTCTGATAATGAATAGAGGGCACCTCCATTGGTCCATTGACATACAGTGAGCGTAGATCACACACATAGTAGGTATAATAGTAAAGGCGTGAATTGATGCTTCTCTAGAGCACGCGGCTCTAGTGACCTTGTCTACCACTCGATTGTTATCTAATTGCGATGCATTGATTCGTCTGTAGCTTGATAGCTGCTTTGAGGGACTGATAGAGCATCAATGATCCCTCAAAAACACTCCCTGTTTCTTTCGGAGAGGCCATGAGAATCAACTGTAGAATGAGGTGTTCCTAGACCGGATTAAGAAACGGTAACGTCTGGAGAGAACATTGTTGGACATGGTAGTAACAACGAGTTCAACGCGCAAGAGAAATAATCATAGTCATGTGCTCTCAACCAAATTGCTAACTCGAAAGCAGGGATGCTTTTTTCATGAGCCTAAATTACAACCTACTTTGGTGAACCCAGACCCCAAACGCCCGTCCTTGAAATGCTAAGACCCCTAGCTATCACGCAAACGCCGGGGTACCCACTTCCCCGGAGCCCCCGAGGGCTTCAGGGCTTCTCCTCCGGCCGGAGGAGTGACGGCCGGAGGATCGTCACTCCTCGCACCGCCTGCGGGTTCCGGAGGTGCACTACCACCACCAGCAGCCTTCGCCAACTCACGGTCACGCCATGACGGTCTACCACCTTGGCCTTGTAGAGGGAGACGCGGGGGTGCTGCAGCACGACCATTAGAATCTGCCCGTTCCGCGGGTGGGGGTGCGGGACGTGAAGGTCCATTTGATTCGCTTGGGGGAGCGGCAGCTCGGGAGGCTTCACGATCACGCCATGATGTCTTGCCAGAAGCAAGCGGCAGGCGTGGTGGGCCAGACGGGCGATCGCTGGATGGGCGATCGCTGGACTCGGTACGTTCCATGGGAGCTGCTGGTTCGCGGCGGGCTGGGAAGCGGGTAGCCTCTTTCTCGGCCTGCCGCCTGGCCATGGCCTCTTCTTCTCGTCGTGCCTGCAGAGCAGCCTTCTCCAGACTCTCTTGCCGTTCTTTTTCCCGCTGCTCTTTGATTTTGGCCATATCCGCACGCTGCTGCTCGACACGCTTCTCCCGTTCTTCCTTTTCTTTCGCAGCGCGCTCTTCGGCCTCTCTGAGAGCCCTCTCCTTCTCCTCTCGCTCCCGCCTTTCCCGAAGCTTGCGCTCTCTATACTCCTTCTTCCTCAAGTTGATCTGTTTCTCGAGTTCACGCTCGGCATCGCGATGACGTTTCTCAAACTCGTCACGTCGGCGATCGTGCAGAGATTTCCTAAAGGGCTCGTAATAAGGCATGAGTCGGCTGAGACGATGCTTAAGTGCAACGCTCTCCTTGTGTTTCGCTTCGGCCTCTCGTAGGGTCTGTTCCCGTACTTCCTCATACGCAGCTAGGTCACGCTCTCTTTGCTTAGCGTAATCCTCAGAAAGCTTGGTAGTTTCTTCCTTCCTGAGGGCACGTTCGAGGTGATCAATGCGCTTGCCGGTGATACGAAGTCGTTCCTTAATATCATTCTTCTCTCGCTCCAGCTGAGCAAGCTTCATAGCTCGAATATCAATGTCATTGAGATTTTCAACATCAATCTCGACGGCGTTGGCACCTAGCTTCAGGTCGGCAATCTGCTTCTTCAGCTCCTCTTTGCGAACACGATCACGTTCGTCTTTGAGACGCTTTTCTTCGCGCTCTTTCTGTTCCTGGGCCAGACGGCGTTCCTCGGCCTCGGCCAGAGCCTGCTCCTGGAGTCGCTTTTGTCTGGCCTTCTCCTTTTCTCTCTTTGCTTGCAATTCGGAAGCCTCTTCTTTTCGTTTTTGAATGACGTCTTTTCGAGCCAGAGTGTCACGGTGCTCCTTTTCGGCACCTGCCTTAGTGCGCACCAGTGCAGCATTGCGAGCTTCTGCTTGGCTCTGCCTCAAGGCGGGATCAATGTAAAAGCAGGTAGTATAGAGGGTGTTCGCAAGGCGGGATAATTGCGAGCGAACAATCTCCGAGGGCGTGCTTTGGAGTCTCTGAACGGTGCCGGTCTGGCTTTCTGCAGAACCGGCGGCGGAGCCGGCATGAACAGGTTTGGAGGAGGCAAATACGTCCTTGTCAAACTTGAGCACTCCCGTGGCATGATCCATACGAATAGATAAATCGCCCTTCTTATTTCCGTTCATGATGAACTTCTCAATGGTTCCCCGAGAAATTTGAAAGGGGTCGGGGAAGTTGGCAAGACTTTCCACAAAGGCGAGATCAACGCTCTCATAGACTTGGGACAGCTGCTGGAATAGTCGAGTAAGGATGACCTGTTGGAGAGGGAGGATATACTTCTCCATCTCCGAGTCGGTACCGATTTTGGTCAGAATAGGAGAGATCTTCTGGCAGATGGAGAGGGGGTGGAAATCGACCTCAAGAATGTTGTACAGGTCCCGAATCTCAGGACGGGCACGTTTCAGGAGAGACTTTGACAGAGCATCTCGGAACAGAACAGCTCGAGTTGGGGCGGCAGACATGCCCAAGAGGTGAGTGAGACGCGAGTTCTTGTTCTTCCGTGCCTCATCAAAGTCTACCATTGCACCTCGCGATCTCGTGGTGCTGATGACGGGAATAGACAATGCAGACAGGAGAACGAACGAGGCCGCCTTCTGCAGGTCTGCATCGGTGGCGGATGGGTTATCGGCCTTTTTGCCCTGGCCGGAAGCAACAAGGGCGGCCGACTGGCGGAGAAGGTTGTAGTACCTGGACCAAGCAGCGGCGTGGAAAAGGTAGTTTTCGCCGACAAGGAAGATACGAGTGAGCTTCTCGTAGTAGTTGGCCATCATGACGTTCTTGGGCGGGCGCTTGCTCAGGTTCAGGAGGGTGTGAATATCCTCAACGCTTCGGAAAGCCTCTTGCCACAGCTCGAGTTCCACAGCCACATTCAACTGCTGGAAGCGAGTCTCCAAATGTCGCTGCAAGGTATCCGGGTCATTCAGGTTGATGGCGTGCATCTGACTCGAGTATTTGGCGGCGGTCTGGACATGGTTGCGGAGCAGCTCGCAGAGACGGCGGAACTCTGTCTTCCGCTGGTACTTGAGACAGAAGTCGAAGGCTTGCAGAGCGGTGCTCTGGTAGAGAAGCTCAAGCCTGGCATTATTACGCAGAATATCGAGAACGGTTCGGTAGGCTTCCCAGAGGAACTTGAGCCAGGGGGTCACGACGGCGCGCTCGGTGCGGTCTCTCGACTGCTCACCCGAGACGGTGGCGAGTAGGATGGACTCGGGCGTCTCGGTGGCCTCTAGGTCCTCAACATTGGCGGTTGCGGTGGCGTCGAGGGTTTCCTGCACCTCGTCGGCCTTCTTCTGGGCGGCAGTGACCTTCTCGGCGGCCAACTCGATGAACTTCTTGAGGACCAGTTCAATGGTGGCGATGTTGGTGTTCTGGGCGATGTTCTTGTACGAGTACAGGGCATCCTTGGCGAGCTTGCCCTTCTTCTGCTCGACGGACAGCTCGACCAGCAGGAGCATGACGGGCTCCAGAGAGGCGATGGGGACATTTCGGGAGCGTTTGGACGTGATGTGGTCGTGGAGGAGGGTGAGGGCGGCGGGAGCCTGGTGGACACCGATGAGCTCGTGAGCACGCTTCAACACGTTCTCCGGCTTCTGATGCGGAGGCGGCGGCATCGTGGGCGATCTCTTTGATGGGAGGTGGCCAAAAGAGATGGGTGCGGCCGGGGTGACCTGACGTGTGGTGGGAGAGGGAGATGCACGAAAAAGAAGATTTTCAGTGTGTGCCACATTTCGTGGGTTTGGGAGGTCGAGCGAGGCGGGGCACGGGCTTTTGGGACGATACATCACGTGACTCGACGCAGCCCGGCCTTTCAAAGTCCCTAATCGCCGGGCGTCGTCGCTGCCTCTATCGTACCTATCGTACCTATCGCCCCCATTCTCTACATGTAGGTACAATAAGGTAACTTATCTACACACGCTTACATACAGTATGTAGTACATGGTATAATACGTGTAAGTATCTACATGTACGGAATCGCAGGAAATTGGAATGCGTGCTCCTTCTACATACATCATGTATGTTCCTACTTACCTACCTTAGTGCAGGATGGAGGTAGTGAATATCGTATACAGGATATATATTACAAATAGCACGGGTACTACCAGATGAACTCGAATACTACATATGTTCCTGCTAAGTAGGTACTTACTTAGATATACTCTCGCCTTTGGCTCGTCGCTTAGTTAATGCGGTGTTTTGACGACGGCGCCGCTTTAGGTACTTGGTCATGGTTCCGCGCTTTCCTAGCAGCTATATCATATAGTGTACACTACCAAGGTACATGTCGATACAGGTACATGAGGCTTTTCTAACCGTCAAAAGACGAACACCTAAGTACCTGTATGTTTTCATATACCTAGTGCACAAGAGACCTCGAACCACCTACAAACGCGGTAGATGGCTCATCTCTGCTTATATGTATTCGTGGATGCGAAAGCAGAGTCATTATTTACCTACCAAGTTTCCTGAAACGGTGGAAAAGGGAAGGAGGGACTAGTCCTATTCAAGTACGCCACCTCTGTTTTAAACCTGGTGTTGAGCCCTACCATATCCTTCAGCATACCTACCTCTAGGACATACCTACTAGATAAGGTAACTAGGCTCTAGGTAAACTTGAAATACCCCCGGATCACCCTTATGCACTCATATCATCCAGCAAATACAAAGTACCTACAAATACCTACCTAGCCCAGAATTGATGAAAATAGTTCCCAAGTGCAGGTTGATATTTACAATATATACTTGCAGAAGCTGTAGGAAACTACTACATGTAGGTATGGTACCTACAGGTGTAATTTAGGTTAACGGTGGCAGGCCGTTCTGAGATTAAAGCACGTAACTTAAGTCACTGCACGGTTCGGGAAAGGGTGCACAGGCCACTATGGGAAACGGGACCGCCAATTTCCCAGCCTGCGAGGCATGCCCCATAAGTCATTCCCCCCTTTGAGCTCTAGCCAACCACAACCCGTAGAGCTCCTAGGCAAAAGTCCTAATTCTGCTTGGTGCCGGGCCAGGGCTCCTCTTAGCGCACTGCAGTACAGTACACAAGCATGCATAGCTGGGTTACCTGCTAAGTGGTAGTATACTCCGCGTGCAGTAGGCACTGATAAAGGTGCTACCAGTACCTAGGCCCCGGTTGCTTTCGCCGCCTCCACTCTTCATCCTCCACCCTAACCAAGCAACCCCCGAACTCTCTTTTTCCATCCCCCGTTTCCAGCAGTCCATTCTGTCTACCTCCCTACCTTGCCTACCTACCCGTCTACCTGCTGCCCGTGCCTTGCCAGCGTTCATTCGCTTTCCTCTCCTTCATCCATCTTGCCGCCCATTGACGACGATATACAACACCCCTCCGTGTTTTTCTCTTATCTTCCGTGTCGCTTCCATCGCCTTTTCTCGAGCCTCGAGACTCGTCATCCTTTGATCGTATGGCGAGCGCTCCGCTCAGCTAGCTGTAAGCGACTTCCTGTGTCGCCCTCAATTGACCCCAAATCCAGCCCGGTCGCCTACAACAACAACTCGGTCCACGCCATATCCCATTTCCTCTCACCCTTCTTTGTTTGTTTGTCAACAAGGGGGAACACAGCACATGACGGCCATTTATCCATCCACCCATACAGACCAGACACGCCGCGCAGACGAGAAACTGATCGGTTCCGCATCCGCCATATAGGGACGCGCAAAATTTCACGCTGACGACAAAAGAGGCAAAGCGCTGTATATTGAGAGCACCCGAAGCTCATCACCATCACCCACGTTGTTTCGCGACACCGTCATTTCCAACTCGATTCTACGCGTCATTCGTCATCGCCCGTCATCATGCCTGCATACACGTCTAGAGAGGTCGGCGACCCGTCACAGATCAAGAAAAACAAGCAATCCATGGCAGACCTGAAGTTGCGGCGTTTGACCGAGCTAAACAGCCGGCTACGGGAAGATTTGGAAAGGGAACGGATTCCGGTGTCACAAGCCGCCAAGAGGTGAGGCGAATCTATCAAGCACGGCGTCGCTTTGCGTCTTTGATTACATTGGAGTACTAAACGGTCTGTGCCAATAGCATAATTGCGTACTGTAATAGCACGAGGGACTACATGGTGCCTTCGGTATGGGGTCCCGTGCTGAAAGGAGAGGACCCCTACGCGCCTCCACAAAGTGCCGGATGTTGTGCGGTCATGTAAGGCCAGGGGGGATATCTCCCAGCCGGTAGGACGGATTAGGGGGCTCCCGGAGCGAGCGTCCTCTGGGAGTATGGAGTGTGGGTTGCGATGACGATGCTCATGGGCGAGCGTGCTGGCCATTCTGGTTTTCGCGACTCGCGATTACCGCGACTCGGCTCTGTCTTCCCCCTCGCACAGACGCCATGTTCGAGTACATGCAGGAAGATATACCAGGCCACAGAAGAAAGGAAGAGCATTCAAACAAAAAGGCGAGACGCCAAGATTCTGGGGGAATATTGGGTGGTTTACGATAATCAACGGCATACTTTCATGTTGAACATGCTCAGGGTAGGTGGCTGCCTGACCGGACAGTCACGAGGTGAAGATGCAGTGTGGGAGAGCTCTTCAGCA
The DNA here is from genome assembly GCA_022578855.1 of Nemania serpens. Taxonomy (NCBI): domain Eukaryota; kingdom Fungi; phylum Ascomycota; class Sordariomycetes; order Xylariales; family Xylariaceae; genus Nemania; species Nemania serpens. Next base: position 182,342 of record MU396759.1, read on the forward strand.
TGTAATATTATTTGCTTATGACCTGTACTTTGTCCTCATTTTCTTTGTCGAATACCATACTCGATGAGATGTGCATAGATTTCCAAGGCGGCGCAGCTTTATCCCAAGAATCTTTTAATTTTATTTTTCCGATACTATGCCCCGCGACACTGCAGCCTAGCGATGGGCTTGATGAATATCCGCATGTATCAGACATGCAGTCAGCGACTGAACCATGCCGCTCTGTACAAGGACAGATAAAGTATCCATGAGGGGTCAACAACGGCTCTTCTAGGCAGGCTCAGGTCATGATTGGACCATCAGTTCTAACATGAGCCGGAGTCGGTCAGTAGGAGCCAGTCAAGTCCTTATGACAAGCAAAGAACTGCTGCCACTTGCATCTCTCACATGCATTACGGCCCCCCCTCATCAACAACAACGGGCCAACTAGCGGTCTAGGATATATCAGTTATTATTATTGCTTGCCACGGCTCCTCTCGCGCCCGGCAGTCATAGAAAGGGATACATATATTGCGGCGGCCTGCATACACTACCCACAGTACTTAAATACACTTCAGGATAACTTAAGTATTTACTTAGGTATGTACCTACTTTACCATATATGGTGTCTGGGGACTACCCGGTTTTTGCGTCTATCTACCGTGTCTTAGAAAAGGCGCAATGGATATTCTCGTGGCGTCTAGTTCTGTTTTAGATAAGGTACTTGTAAACAATCCATGTGTAGGTAGGTTAAGTAGAATAATTGGTCTGGTCTGCTTCACCATTCTAGTTTTCGTTCTGGTTTGGTTCTGGCTATAATTGCTGCCTATTTTTCGACTCGTCTGAGAAGACGTTCCCTTCCTTTTCTTATATAATACATTTTTATTTATTCTTGAAAATATATATATATATATATATATTTAATAACGATGTTACTCCATGGACGTAGCTAGCGTAGTATTTTGATGCTAAGAAGTCAACCTGGCTTTCCTTTTGTTTTATATGTGACTTACATGTTGCGTGGCTGGATTTTGAAATACTGCCAGTACCTTACCCAAGCCTCCGCTCTCTCGGACTGTGTGTTGCCGTCATTCTTACCTCTTTGGTGGAGTTAGGTATCTGCCCAGTGGTAGAGGTAGGCACTAGTTTTGGTGGACAGCAAACCTGCGCCATCTTCAATGTTGGTAAGTAGAGGTAGGTAGGTAGTACAGACTTACATAAGTAACCTTAACCTATTCAGTACATTCGGTATACTTAGAGTGGTGTAGTAGAGCCGGGTTGAATCAGCCTCGAATTCGCACTCGACCAAGTTTATCACAGACCGTTGCCACCGAATTGAATTTTATTTAATACCCTTCAACTACTCACGATAAGAACCACCTCTATACAGTAGGTAGAATTACCTGTCGATTATCTTCATTACACTATATCACCCTAAGACCTCTCGAGACCTTTGTCTCGTCTCTCGTTTCTTTCTTCATGGCCGAGACCGCCACCTCCAGTCTAGATCAGCGCCTCGCAGCGTCGCCTCTGCCTCGTGTGACCATTCGCTTCTGTACGCAATGCAAGTGGATGTTGAGGGCCGCCTACGTAAGTCACGCTCGCCGTGGGATGTTCGAGCGGTTGCGTTGTCCATCCGATCATCCAAGGCCAGCCACCCGCTGCACATGTGATATCCCAGATGATACCGCGATTTTGTGGATTCGCGATCCCGCTCTCACAGCCGTGACTTCTTGCTGAGCACTCGCTGAGCACAAGTACGTCTATAGTTTGCGCAAGAGCTCCTGTCTACCTTCTCGACTTCCCTAGGCGAGGTAGCCCTTCAGCCTACCACAGGCGGCGTCTTCATCGTTGAGATACATTACAGTGTCGACCCTACGTCGGCGACTTTTCCACTGGATCCCAAGTCCATGATCCAGAGTCGCGTTCTTTGGGACCGCAAGGCGGATGGCGGCTTTCCCGAGACGAAGGAGCTGAAACGGCGGGTGCGCGACGTCGTCGAGCCAGGTCGAAATCTGGGACACGTCGATCGAGACTATCCCAGACAGCAACAGTCGGCGAAGGACGAGAGCAAAAGCGAAAGTGGCACTATTACAAAGCCAGATGCCGGGCATAATCAGCAGCAGAAGCAGCCCCCGGGTCCACGCTGGCCGCAGGCCGGACCCTCGCAGCCCGCGGCACAGGAACAGCAACCCGAAGCAGATCTGCGGCCGGAGCCCTCTGCAAACCCGGATGCACCAACTACTCCGCGAAGGACGCTAAAGGACATTGGAGGGTACCCACGACTAAAAGTAGGAGGCACAGACGGTCCCGTCTACAATCCTCGGATGCCCGGTGGCGGCATCATGCCCGTTGTGCCGCCCCTTGCCCTTAGCTCTAGGTTTGTCATTCAGGAATATCCATCTCAGGCCCAGTCTGCATCACAGAAACCCCAGGAAGAATGCGAGGACTGCCAGTAGGATAAATAAAAACAAGCCAAATTTTTATTCACAGCTTGGTACATGTTATATAGTAGAACGCGTTTTCATCCCACGTGCTATAGTCATTGAGACAGATCCGCGGGAACTATTATACTGCCCGGGGGGCAAGGCAAGCCACGCCCTCGGAATAGAGCGCGGTAGAAGTATTCAAGCTTCTCGTGTTCGCGGGCTCATTCGTTGGTCATGTGTGTAAATCCCGCTCAATGTATATCAGTTGCTGAGGTCGTCCGAGGCGTACAAGTATACACACCTGCACCTAATAAGCACGCCAATCTATAGAGAGGACGATGGATGGTTATGATTGCCTCCTTCTCTAGCTAGTCGGGAACTGAGACTACATCTCAGCCTCGATACATAAAGCTCCTATAAACACGTAAGGTACTTTGTAGGTATCTCAGTGTATAAGCCTGGGCAAGTCGTATATCGCGCCACCCGTTGAAAAAAAAGAGTTCTTGAGACAGGCCATGATGATGCCACAAGCACAATTCGGGTTATCATAGTATCTCCACTCGCCCACTGCTATCTACACATGAACTAGAGTTCACGGCCGTGTCTCGTTTCACGTTAGGCAAGGCAGAGGCAGTTATTGCAAAGTCACTAGCGTTTCTCGCCGTCACATCGGAAAGTACCACATCCCACGGGACTAGCCAAGTCTCTTATAAGTCTAAGATATCTTTCGGGGTAAGATGATGAGCAGAAACAGTTCTTCTTCCAAACACATAGCGTGTATATATATTTTCTCCTCCAAGACATCCTCCTTTGCTTACACTTTACGTTACTCACTTCTATGACCTAGTCTACTGCTGATGATAATCAACCTGGTGTTGGCCGAGACCATACATGGTACACTCCTCCAAGTGCAAGGCACAGCTAGGTCGCCATCAAGATGAAAGAGCTCACCGCACAGGAACTAGCTATTGGACCGAAGCTCGACATGACGCTAGCTCTCAACGCCTCCAAATATGGGCGTGAATGAGCATGAGTATGAGTATGGGTTTGGATATAAAGGCTCGGCGTCCAAGCTGCGGTAATCGAGTTGCGTTGCAACCGTGCCCGTTGTTAACAATCTCGGAAAAGGAGTCTATAGCTGGCGATGGGAGTACGTACTATAAACATGCCAATGTTTCATTTTTCTCATACCCTTCTGGAACCAAGTAGTGTCTTCTGGAAAATGATAACAAAATGAAGATGCTGACATATTTCTACTCATCAGGATGCTCCTCTCGCTCGTTCACCTATTCTATTCTACGGCTTATCGGATCTCCAGCTGCCCATCTTGCTTGGTCTAGTTTGAGAGGTATAGTCGAACGAACGAATAAGCAAGCGTAATTATTTGGTAGATTGCCCCGAGGAGCATAGGCGGGTGCGTTTGTGCCGACTTGCTTGCTACTGCTTCGCCATATAAACAAGGCTCCCCAGACCGTTCCCGCATTCTAGCCGATTAATTCAACTGCGGTTTCCCCATCGTCCCGCGAAAAAAACGAGTTTCTCGAATCTCGAGGTTGCGTTGCAACCGGCGCGCGTCATCGTCGTCGTCGTCGTCCGCCGGCTTTCCTCCCAAGGACTTCGGTGGGTTTACACATATACGCGCGCAGCCGTTTCGCCTTCGGAATGTCCCGCTATCCATGATGCGATGCGAAATGAGCCCAGTTGTAAGTGCTTTATGAGGTAGGTAGGTGGCCTCAAGTGGAGGAGTAGTCCGCTCGCCAAGACTATATGTGTGGGGTCGCAGCCATGCCTGCAGCCGCAGAAGGCCCAGCCCCCAGCCCAGAGCGCGCCGAACAATGCCAAGCTTGCTTCCGGGGGAGCTTAGGTGGTCTCCAGGGGTATCCAAGGTACCTAAGGGGAAATCAACCCGTGATTCTCACGCATCCAGGCAGTACTTAACCTTCCGCCAACGCTCTCTCCTCAAACCTATTCCGTTACCTTTTTATCTTTATTTTTCATCTTTTTATTTTTATTTTATTTTCTAAAGCCAAAAGCCGTACGATGCCGAAGCTATCGTTAACCAGCCCCTCGGGAGGTAAGGTAGGACGACACAGCCCACCGATAACCATCACGAGTCCTATATACAAGAACTATCACCTCCGCCTATCTATACACAACACGAAGCCTCAACGATACCCAATCGTCATTCCCACAAGACACCGACAGGCTGGGCGCTGACTGGAGGTGGTAGGCAAAGAACCGACAGACGCCATCCACGTCTAGGAAAGGAGAGAAGCGGAAGGTTTATATCTATGATGTCAACATGCACACTGATGGCATTTACACATTCACACATGATGTACGCACGTAGATCAGCTGGACCCATGACTCCTTAGCCTCGCTCGCTTCGCATTTACTTAAGCAAGCGGTCTGGCATATTCTCCAATATCCGAATCCTCGCTCGACAAACTAACTAACGAGGCCTCCAAGGTTTTGGTAATCAAGGTCAATGGGAGACGAGAGAACGGCTCGAGGCCAAGTACAGGTGAGGACAATTCCGCGAATGGCACTAGTCTGCCCGGGGCAAGAATATAAACGCTCGAACCTGGCCGTTAGTTCAATTCCTCATCTCCAGAGAAGCAAGCGTGTGGCCTAGTGACATAGCATTATCTTGACCAATCGATTGCTAGACATGTAGACTGGGGGTTGGAGAGGGAACATAGTTGGACAGGGCGACGACCTACTCGAGACACTGACACTATAATGCACACACAACGGGGCGGGCCCATGTTTGCGAGACCTTGGAAAGCAAGTGATTTGCACAGCATTCTACGAATCCGCCTGTGCTAAGGTGGTGGGAAACAATTAACCTTTCTAGACATCTCTCCACATTTTACCACCATGACCAATGGGCGCACCGAGAAAGCCCTTGGACACGTGGCAGCCGTAACCTTCCAGACGAAGAAAACCTGATTTTATTTCTTTTCGTGCAATAACAACATTCACCATGAATACAGCCGTCTCTACATGGATCGCCGGCCTTCGGTTGACGGAGGAGGGGCGTCAACGTACACAGGGGCGCATCGCGGCCTGGGCTTCGAGCACGGCTGGCTCGACCGCCCATCGTCGTCGGGGAATAACCTGTCGATAGTTCCAAACGGCTGGTAGCGAGACTTGAGTGCGGGTCAGGAGCTGGGGGGGCGAGCTCATCGGTTTCGGCCGAACCTAGAAGACGAGCAAGTCGTATGAATATGGATACTCTGATTTAGGACTTGGACTGCTTTCTTGGAGTTGCGAAATTGCTGCCTCCGAGGCCGCCATGAACGTACTTTTGTTTCTTCTCAGCGGGCTTGAGAATCTACGAGACCGTTAGTCAGTACCGCCAGTTAAATTTCAGTGGCATCCGCTATGTCGAACGTACTTGGAAAGAGCAGAGCAGACTTTCGTCCACGCTCATCATAGCCCCGGCATTATCAAATTCTCCGCAGTAATTGGGTGCGCTGAAAAGAGTGACTAGCTGGCGCTTCGAAAAGAATTCATAGCCGTCTTCGACGACCTGGTGGGCACGGCAGATCAAATCCATGTCGTGCTTTTGCAAGAAACGAGAAACGACATCAGGACCAAATGTGAAGGACACGCCACGGTCATTTTCGCTCCATCCCGTGATATCCTTATCAGGGTCGGACCACAACAAGTCGCACAGCAGGCCGCAGTCAGGGATCTAGATGAATTGTGAGTCAGTCGCCGACAAAAGCTGGTTAATGTTATATTATGGGTGAAGGGGGCAGGCATTCTTACGTCTGTTGGTCGCATGACCCGGCGGATCTGCTCCATCGAGTTTAGATCGGGGCTTAAGCCGCCGTGCATGGTAAAGATCTTCTCGTCAATGATGGCGGCAATAGGTAAGCAGTTGAAGCAATCCGTGAAAGTCTTCCAAAGCTTGATGTTGTACCGGCGTTTGCATTCGTCATAAAACCCATAGATACGGTTGATGGACGCGCATTCGTGATTACCTCTCAAAATGAAGAAATTCTCGGGATATTTGATCTTGTAGGCAAGCAAAAGGCAGATGGTCTCGAGAGACTGTTTGCCGCGATCCACATAGTCACCAAGAAAGAGGTAGTTTGCTTCCGGTGGGAACCCGCCGTATTCAAAGAGGCGCAGGAGATCGTAGTACTGGCCATGAATGTCGCCGCAGATCTACATCAGAAGTCGGCATTAGTGGCGCCTCTCAGCCAGACGAACAGGGAACAAAGTGTGCAGTACCTTAATAGGAGCCTCCAGCTCAAGTAAGATTGGCTGGCTAATGAAGATCTCTCTTGCTTTGGTACATAGATACCGGATCTCGGTCTCTAGCAGTTGAACTTGCTTGCCAGGTCGGCTGCCGCGTACTTCGAGCAGGCGGTCAATGATGGAGTCAAGGTCGACGTCGTGTTGGTCGGCCATCGTGAGGGGGTGTTCCTACCAGCCAGTAGGGCCGTGAGGAAATCGAGTATTAAGATATTAAGGCCACGAGGAGGATGAGGGGGTGAGTCGGGGTCGAGGAGGAAATATGGTGGAGCCCAATACCAGAATATGATACACTTCTTGGACTGCAGTGACACCACCGCAGGTTATTAGCATGAGTACAAAGAAACGGGGTTGGGAGCATTGCGGCGTGTCTCGGCCGTGGCCAGAAAACGTTTTGTTGCCTCCATGGCCACGCAGATCAGGTACATCTGCGTTGCGGTATCTTGGGGGGTGGGAGGACTTCGGTGGTAACGGGCGACGGGATGGGTGGGGAAGAGGGGCGAGCGGGAGGTGGATTATCAAGACCGAGTGCGGATGAATAACTCACAATGAAGCGATCCTCAGCTATGACCGGAGCTTTCGGGGAGAAAGCTGGTGCCTCAATTATGCCACGCACCCGGGGAATCCAAGTAGCTGCTTGAGGGCCAAGCGTGTGTTGAAGTGGATCTTCGATGTGTCGTATGCACAACGAATCGTCGCCGAGTTGTGGGTGCCGATGCGGCCGTCGGAAACCTCGCGATGCGGTCGAGGTGGGCGTGTACAGCCGGAGTTGTCTAGGGTGTGTCTAGAAACTCAACACGATAAGGGTTATGCGGCCGAGAGGTGGACACCGCAAGAGCCGATCGACCTACAAATATCGTAAAGTCAGGACGGTTGGTTCTTAGTTCCTAGTCCTTAGCGATCGTTTCAATTCGGACTGGACTCGACCAGGTGGCAGCAACAGCTGACGTCTCCGTTGTCGTAAGGGCCGGCGGATCCAGAGATGAGGACGAAGCAAGGGTAGTTGGGTTCCCCGTAGGAGACGGGAAACAAGGTAATTCGAATAGAGAGAATTAAGAGAGAAGGGGAGAAAAAATTGCTCGGTCGCGAGATACGTACGTAGTTCTTCTAGGAAGAATGACAATGGCTAGCAAAGGGAGACAAACAGCTTTGTGTCGTCGTCGGTGTCGTGGTCGTCGTGGTTGTGATGGTCGTAGTCGTGGACGTGGTCGTGGTCGTCGCCGTATTCGCCGGATGTGTAGAGTGTTGTTGATTTGGCGAGTGAGCGAGAGACAGAGAGGGTGTGGGTGAGGGCGGGGAGTGGAGGAGTGAGATGCGGTCGTCGATGAGGGTGCGAGTGGTACGATAGGATATTCGCAGGTGCAGCGAAAAGTCTACTGGCGCTTCAAAACAATGGGCAAAACTTCTTTCGTACGTGTTCCGCAATCAAAAGCTCTCGAGGCAGCGGTGCAGACGCAGGCGCAGGCAATGTCAGGCAGGCGAAAGTGGGAAAATGATGCCAACAGATACTTTGTCGCAGATTAAAAAAATGGAGATGCGCAGGACAGAACAGGACAGGACAGGAGAGAAGAGCCTGTAATGTTATCGCCGTAAGTGAGTTCGCGGGGTCTTCTCGTTCTGGTGAAGGGAAGAAAAAGACTAGCAAAAGGCAGAAGACGGGCGGAGGAGGGAGAGAGAGAAAAGGGTCAAAAACCCGATTGATTGCTCGATGGAGACGTCAGAAGAAGAGAGCGAGCGCCCTGAAGGTAGAGCGAGGTAGCGCGAGGTAGAGCGTGGTAGAGAGCCGGAGAGCAGGTAGGGCAGGTACCTACGGTTGCGTACTTTAGTAAGTGTGGGCTCATGTACATGTAGCACTTACACGGAACCACATACATGTAGGTACCTGATCTGATGCAGACCCGTTGCTTGGCTGGGCTGCTGCACACTCAGACACAGACAGACGCCTACCTACCTACGAACATTTGAAGTACCTAACCTACCACCTAACAAGTTGACCATAGAGAGGTACCTATGGGTACCGAGAGTACCCGCCTTGCGTCGCGTGCCAATTTTTCAGGTAAACCTTGGTTGGTCCTACGGTACCTACTACCTCCCTAATATCAATCAAGTTCTGTAGACTGTAGGTATGTTTTTTTTCTTGTAGCTCCCTCTTTGCTAATCTCCAGCGAGACACGGGGGAGTCAGGCCTTGAGAGGTCGACCACTGGCCGGCATGGGAATTGATACGTAAAAGTACGTACATGATGATGTACCTCATAACTTACCAAGTTGTACATATCTCTAAATAGGTACCCGACGAATATGGTACCGGTAGAGAGAAGAAATGGGAGTTGTCGTATTTTCCGTAGACAAGTGCTAGATTCGTCACTTCACGGAGTGTACACATACATGTATTTTGTATCTACTGTAGGTTCTTGGGCACATAGATAATTAAAAATGCTGAAGATAGTTACCCAACATTGGCCCTTTAATATTACTGAAGTACATGCTTACTTACAGAGGTAAGGTATGGAGTGTAAACACTACTACAACCCTGAAGTTTGAGGTTTCAAGTTATACATTAGGTACTTTGTACCGCAAGGGGTGTACACAAGCGGGACACGTACCTGGCATTTAAAGGCTTGATACCAAGTACCTGGTCCGGCAAGTGCTTACAAAACAATTCTTTTTCTGTACACTACCTCTACAAAGCAGTACTGTAAGTAGGTCAAGTTTAAGGCGTAAAAAAGCTCACACTCTTTGTTCTTATATATGCCATAGATGTTTTCCCGGCTACCAGTAATCCCGTCAAGCAGCCCCGTGTGCCAGTGGAGTTCTAGACCTGCCCGGTTCCGACCTTTTGGTCATTGGTTCGCTCTCGCTCATCGTCGCCGCGCACTTGTTTACCTTAAACTTTATACCTACCTCAAGTCCGTGTATACTTGAATGCTGTTTACATGCCTTGGTACATGTTTCAGCTACGAATGTAGTACTTACAAGTATATACATGTACGAAGTACCTACAATGTAGTTAGATTAGTAAGATACCTAAAAAGGTATGCGAGCTATTTTTATCGTTGCCATGTTATTAGTTGTAGGTAGGTCCCCATCTCTCCTTAACTGATCACAATTTTTGTGAAACCAAACTTATCTCCTTGGGAAATGCCAACATGTATCTTGGGCGACGTCCTTTATGTCGTGCTAGGGCGTCCTCTCAATGCTCGTCACCATACTATACGACACTATCCAACCAGTACCATCCAGTACCGCATAGGCTCGGCAGCAATCAACTGAGTCGCTAAGGTATGTGGCTGTGGCATCTCACCCGAATCTTGATTCTAATTGGTATCCGTTTAGTCAATCTAAGCATTAAACTCACGTTCTAAACGAGGCTGAGCGCTGACGCGAACTCCTCCCCCTGAATAGCGTTTCTTCACGGGTCTCCTCTCCTCTCGTGTCCCCGTCCCGCTCTCTCCTCCCCCTCTATAGGGACCTCTATAGAGACGAGTGCATCATGATGGGGATAGTCTAGGTGCGAATCCCTCGGTTCCCTCGGAGAGAGCAATCTCTGTCGTTGAAGCCAACGCGAGAAATTCAACAGGACTTGGCACTACTAACCCATATTAGATAAATCGGCGCCGTTCAGTCAAGTGGCTAGCTACCTAAGGCTAGCGCACATCCCTCGCCATCGACTGAACTTGCGCAGTGGTACTTCGTACAGCAGCAGTCAACCAGAGGGTGCACTTAGCGGTCCTAGACTCCTAACCTAGGTAGCAATGGCAGTACAAAGGTATGCCGTAGAGCATACCTACCTCTCTCTAGGCTTCGACAGTTCTGAAAGGCGGCTCTGCTGGGGCTTATTTCAGGGCGACCCATGCCTCAACGCAGCTAGACAGAAAGCTAAGAGTATGGCTCAAGTTCATTCAACGACCCCTCTCAAAATGCTCTAAAAGCACGGACCTTGCATATGAACTCGCCCACTCGGCTTTCCTTTCACAACGAATGCATCCTTAGATCGATCCAGACTCTGGACCTAGTGTAGTGCAGTCTATCTACCGCACCGGACCAATGAATGGACATGTCGAAACTCCCCGGAGGCCAATCATTGACGATCGATAATCGGGATCTGGAGCTGCTGGCAAGATTCATGGTCGATGTCGTCACGTCTAGCAAGGGATATATGCATCTACCCTACCACTCCTCGCACACGAACGGCTCGCTCGAGGCGGATCAATCGAATGTCACTCACACCGAATAAGAATCATACGTTCCGTCTACATGCTCGTGTGCTCTGCTTCGTGTACCGAGATGTCTTCGGTCTAATCTTGCTTTATTACGCTTCAGGAACTCGCCGCCAGTGACGACACTTCGCTGGTGTTCAAGCTCTCTAAGGGATCGTATCTCAGGCACCCTGACCTTTTTCATCCTTCCTCGGGAAGCACATCTCCAGGCTCTAGCTCCAGACTTTGGTCATAACAAAGACACCCATTCGCTGTTTTAGCCGTAGAGCTGCGGATACCCCTGCGACCACGCAGTAGAGCTCGGGATTGTTAGGAACCAGGACCAATTGCCATTGTACAGTATAGCACAAAGAGTGGACAACCACTCAACCACGTTGGCTTTCTTCGCCGCTTGTGCACCTCGGCTGTCATCGGGGTCTGTTATAAAAGCATATTCAAGTCAAGCCGAGGAGGTAGGTATTTGCGTAACGGGAGGCATACAGGGATGAGCAACCTTGTGTAGCAAGAATGATACTGTACACTAACACTGCATCCTTCAAGCTCCACACATTCACGTCATCCGCGTTCATTGATTCAAACATCTGCCTCTCTGGAAAGTAGATAACTGTGTTTATCTTCGTCTCGGTTGTTATCTTGAGTTCTGATCAATGACCGACTCCTCCACGCGAGACATAGTAACCAGGACAATGACATTTTCATACGATAATCAATATCTCTCAGTGACGCCGCCCATGAGTTGCTAATCAATGACCAAAACAAGTGGCTCTCTAATCATTAGGGTGAAAGTCTCGTAGCAGGAGCCTTTCAGAGCCACATTGTGTTAATCAAGACTATATTCTTAACCTTGGCATGCTTGGTAGTCGGAGTCCCTCCGGACGTTTGTTGCGAGGTATCTGGGTTAACACCCAGCCCACGCGAAGGAAAGCTTGTTCGAGATTAGCCATGGACATGACTCGGAACAGCCACCCACCCCCTCGGATCCCAGCCATCACCACACTGCCCTTCGATTCGTCTGGGCCCGGGCTGTCATTGATCGCACTAGCCAGCGGGATTATTCAGCCCCAGGGAGGAGTTGGGGGTGGTACGCGCGCATATCATACGATTCTAAACACCCTCCTCACACTATAGTCTAGGAGTTTAAGATGCTGTCATCTTGTACAATCATAGGTCTATATCTTGGTATTGAAGACATGCCACCGCCATCACCAAGTATCGAAGCGATATTGAAACTACCGGGGTTATCAGGCACTTTACTGAGAGACGGTTCACGAGTTACGGTGATTCAATCTATCCGATACACATTTAGCTACCCTGGGACTATCTAACAAATTAAACAGATGCAGTTGAGGAGAAACTACCGATCTAGTTGCCCCTTAGAGCTTCGTACTCTCTATTATAACTTGGGATTATATCCGCTACGTCCTCGTTCCTCCAGCAAGTTTCATTACACCAGGTATGATAAAGCGAGCTCTTTTACCGTCATTAAGCAGCCTTCGGACAATAAATATTAGACTATAATGCATGGCATTTCTCTATGGGCCATTCCCTGCTTGCTATTAAATCTGTTTCAAATCGGGGTATCTTTGAAATAGTTATCCAAGGTAATAATCGCCAGACCGCTAGGTTACATATAGGTCCAATCAACCACCTACACCCTTCAGCCTACTCTAATCACTAAAAGGCAACACGCGCCCCATAACCAAACTCACTGACGAAAAGATCTTTACGTATCAATCTCTTACTCAACAGTAAAAGTATCTATACGGAGATCTAGTAACATAACCACGGTCTCATGATTATTATGCGACCTGTTCAATTTAGCGGACACTGTGAGTGATTAATAGCTTATGTTTCTATTTATTATAACATGTTGCTCATGAGTGAACCGCCAGGGTAATTTATGATTTTAAAATGAACACGGTTCTATAAATAGTCATCGACCATGTAATTAACCAGTTTGCAAGCTACTTATATTAGCAATGTGCAGATATAATTAAACTTTTTCTAGATTTCGGAAGATTTGCCTATAATTCGGCGAGCACACTTTAAAACTAATAATAATTACTTATATTTAAAAGATAACGCAAGCTATAATAAGGCAGCTAGGTTATATTGGGGCTATAAATAGCATATAGTATAGCAGATATAAAAATAGTAATAAATAACCTATTTATTAACAACTTATTAGGGCTAAAAATGCAACCTATTACTAATATAACTAGAATATAATAGTACTTTAACGAAAATAAAGCTATTAGTAAGCTTTTAAAACTAAAAGAAATTATTAATAAACTTGTTAAACTAACGTGCTATATAAATAAATTAATAATATAAGTAAATTAACAACTTTTTTATACTTTTATATATATAATTTAAATAATTTAACTATAATATATTAAATTAATTAAATTTAATTAAAACTATATTTGCTAAATATTT
>MU396760.1:0-26898 GCA_022578855.1 Nemania serpens
CCCCCCCCGCCCCCCCCCGCCCCCCCCCCCGCCCGCCCCCCCCCCCCCCCCCCGCCCCCCCCCCCCCCGCCCCCCCGCCGCCCCCCCCCCCCCCCCCCCCGTACCAGTGATCTCGCACATGTATTGAGATAACTTCTCGAGCTGTATATCCCGGCGCAGGTAGTTCGTAAAGCAAGGTGGACTGTAAAAAAAGTATGGCTGCCATTAACTGCCTTCAATCAACTCGCTGCTAGTGGTGAAATGTTTGACGAGCCTAATCAAACCCTTGTTGATAAACTGCCTGGTATCACATAGTTCCCATTCGAGGCCGCAACACCGCCACCCACTGTCTCCAGAATTTAACTCCTATCCATCCAGACCTCCTTATATCCCCTTACGCAGAAGCCAGTATCGCAGTACATAAAAAAAGCTTTTAGCGACGGATATATATATACAAGAGTATTGCAACGTAGATTACTTCCTATCCAACCAATCCATGTCGATTCGTAGTTCGTCGATCACCTCTTAGAAGCAATCGGGCTATCGTTAATTTAAATTCATGTCTCTTCCTCGATTGCATATGCCATGCGGGGCAGGTATGAAGCTCGGCGAGTAGATGAATCATAGTGTCCCGCTATTGAAGAAGGGCTGCTCATTGTAGGAGAATGAGGGATATCCCCAACTGGTATCGTTATGCTGAGCGCAGACGCCCTCTTATGTCGGATTTGCTTGGGCACAAGCCAGGGGGGTAAGTCATCGTCGTCCCATGCTTCTAGGTACTCGCTCTCTAATTCGAGGGCTTGGTTTGCGGGGTCATCTCTATTCCTCTGGAGAATTTCCGTAACCTTTTTGGTCTCAGAGTCCCAGTGTTCATGAAGCCACGTCAACATGCCATCTAGGCGGCCATCGACCGATCTAGTGAGCTTCTCAGCTGCCCTCATAGTAGGCCGCCTTTGTGCTTTTAAGAAAAGCCGCTTTTCCTTGTTTATTCCATACTCGCGGTCTGCATCGGATACCGGGAACGAAATGAGCTGATGGTTATGAGACAATGCTTGGACAAGCTTCCCAAACTGGTGATGATCGAAGTTGTTATGTTGTATATCGAACATGGTCAAACCTTTGTTGGTCATGATGATTCGGCATAGCTCTGACAGATCCTCAGCAGCGCCCATATCATGGTTTCGCAATCGAAATTGGCGAAGAGACACGTTGTCCTTGAGCCCGCTTAATGCACCGGAAAGACCCCAGCCGAGGTGGCCATCTTCAAGTTTGCCACTGTATCCAGACAAATCTAGAAATTTCAATGTATCATTGGTCCTAAAGAAGTTCGATAGAAGATCGGAGGTCATCGAGGTAACGCGACCAGGCGGGCCCGTTCCAACCATACTCAAAAATTGTATCGTTTTGTTGTGTGACAGAGCCGTTAGAAGTCTATTAAAATTTGACTCCTGTTGGAATTGTATCATGTCCAGGTGGAGCTTAGTTGGCGCTTCATTTCCGTGGATCAGCTCTATCCAGTCTGTTGATCCAGCTTCTAAGGGATTTCCATTAAGAAAAAGGTGCATGTCCCGGCCGATGCCAATTCGACAGAATATTCCTGTTGCGAGCTCTCCGTTGATGCCACAACTATTCAGTGATAGGCGTTGTAGTTCGTTCGATCCCTCAAGCTCTAGATACTTCATGATCCCACAGAGCGTTTCAAAGTTTAACTTCGGGCAATGTTAGCGCTTGTCCACAGCGTGAAGCCATTAAACACACCTTCCATCCCGAGAGGTCTAACTCGTCAAGGCGCCAGGCCGCCAACGAAGGCGAGGCACTCCAAGGTCTGAATAGGGGGCCTTCCAGTTCTCCTCTGATGGTATATGCAAGATTTAAGCGCCTTAGCCCACTTGAATTGCCTAATGTGCACGCAACCCTGGAAGCCTCTATACGCCCAGGGTTGTACGATGTGTCAAGTTCCAATAAAGAAAGTCGTTGTTCATGTAACCCTTCCCATAGATAGATCAGTGACGCTTCGTCGAGATTACAACGCGAGATTTCGAACCCTCTCAAAAAATTAGGTCGACTCTGGAATACTCGGCCTATCAGATGTTAGCTGCCTTCCTACACATTTATGCCTAGCTCTGCACCTACCAAGCTCGATAGCGTCAATCTCACCAATGGCATTGCCGCTCAAATTTATCGAGTTACAGCGCGTTTGTGCCGAGCCCCAAAGTAGAACTACTGGAGGGATTATCTCGCAAATTCCCACCGGTGCGGATGAAAGGTCATCTTTTTGCAACGCCGAGATGGTAGGCACTTTTCGGAGCACATTGGTTAGATCAATATGTTTGATCGATTCAGACCCGAGTAGAATAGAGACGAGCTCCTGAAACAAGACGGAAGAGGATTCGACCATGTCGACTTCGCTACGTGTGAGACTGTTCTTTCCTACTGAAAAATTAATCACTGCATGATCTTGCTGTACGAAGCCGGATACTGACCAGTGCGGGAGAGCCATATTGTCGACTCAAGTCGTTGAGTGTTATCGAACTTGTTGGAGAGACTGGAAAAGTCTACATCGCAAAACGATATACTCTTGAAGAACTCATTGAAACGTACAGCGCGAAAGACGGCCAGTAGTTGATGGGCGCTGTACTGCGACCGACCTCTCGGCTTGAGCAAACAGAATTGAGGTGCATGTTGTACGTCCTTCCACTTCACAGTCCACTCGACTGGCTGGCAGCGATAGCCCTGGATAAACGCTTCTAGAGTCGTTCTGACGCCGCCATAATCCTCGCCGTTAGGTAATGGTGCCTGTTGAGCACCATCGTCTATGCCAAACACCTCGCGTCTAGTCCATAAAGGCCAGGCAGGCTTGAGATACATATCTGCTTGGAATAGCTTGGACAGAATGGTTCGGTGGTATCGGCTGGATAGCTGTAATTTGCGCGGTTGGTCTAATGGTAACCTGGGCTCGTTTAGAAACCGCAATTGATACCACGCGAGCCAAGAATTAAGTGCAATAGAAACAAGCCGCCGTACCGGCACTCTACAGGAAATCGAAGACATTGCTTACCGAAATACAAGGTCAAACCGTTCATCGTTTACATTCATACGAACGCGAGACAGGGTGACCAGACCAAATTGGATGAGACTGGGGTTGGTCGTTTGTTTGTTTGAGTGCGTAGAGAACTGAGCCAAGAGGAGCGAGTTTTTGCCGAAAGCGAGATAGAACGACGATTGTTCCCGCCAATTTTTCTTCGACTCGTTGGCAGCCCCCGCGTATGGTCTTCGGGGAACGACGGGGTAAATATCGACGACTGTGTCTTGTTCATGCCTGGCGTCTAGGGGAGGGGGAAACCCGAGTTCAATCCCGGACGGAACTAGTTCCTCGCCGGTGTCTTTCACCCTTGCTTTAACTGCTTGTCGGATTTTCTTGAGCCAATCGTCGCGTTCGTCAGGAAGGCGAAAGTCAAATCCCGTAGTGCTGAATGCATGTGTCGCATTGTAACTTTTCCACCATATCTCAAGGCCGAATGATGGCCTCGTCCCCTCGTCCTTGAAGACAGACACCACCTTCTCCAGTGGCACACTAGTTTCGGCATTACTCGAAAGATCGTTAAGCGATGCGTGAGACTCGACAGGATATAAGGGGCTCAGGCCCTGTTCAGAGGTAGAGATGGAAGGGAATTGTTTCTCAGCGGCAGCGCGGCTTTTAAACTTGAGTAATGCGGATACTGTCAGAACAAGAAATTCTCTCTTCGGCTTCAAAATCGAGGGTTCTGGCTGTATAGGGCCTGATTTGATAACGACTCTGCCATCACCGTGAATGCTCGCACTTCGGCTAATGATAGAAGGGGTGGTCGGTTGAGTAGACGTTGAATCACGGTCGGCGCTACCTTCGGTAGATGATTTAGAGTCTTTCCGAATAAGGCTCTCCTTTTGATATGCGCCAGAGGGTGCACGTTTCCGCAGAGTCTTTCGCTGCGCCCCTACGCCCGCCAAATCCGTATCGGAGCCGGTGGATAGATGAGATAGCTGAGAGCTAATGCTGAGGGATCGAATCGCCTTTATGGGCGAGAATGAAGCGCGTCTCTGCGACTTCTCGGGCAATATCTGCTGGGCAGCATTCATCGAGTCCATCGTCACGATTTAGCGCCGATATTGATAACAGCAATTCTTGCTATACTACACTATCAAGAGACCATTGTAATGACTCGATGTGGAGGCAGGTCGGGGATAATTATAACTCGGCCTGCTCGTTCGCAGCGTCAACACGAACTTGAGCTAGCATCGGTAAGGTTGTAACATCGGGATGACGTAATTTGTTTGTCTCGTTTCATGGGATGTAATGCGCATTCGCCTCCATTGTGTCAAAATATCGTAATTTTCGACGAAGCTGGTGAGGTGATATGGCCCAAGGCCAGCATTGGTCCCTTCAACTTAGATTTACGTGTAGCGTAGAGAGGGCGAGCATTGGATAGTGTAGTGAGAAACAAGAAGCAAGCTGAAAAGGAGAAAGTGGTTGGGTGCTGGTTATCTTTTTGTTGACGGCTCGCCTTATTTCTCCACTAGGCTTGGGTGAGTGAGCTATTAGGCCTTAGTAGGTAGGTACTTGGATGCTGCAATTGCTCGTATCGGTGCTTGCGTCTTGCTGGTTTAGGTAGAATAATAACACTTGCAATCCGGGTTTGGAAAGGTTGGTCTAACCAGGGGGAATCGCCTCAACCCCCCACTTAATATGCGAGATATATAGCGCTGTACCAATGAGAGGGCCTAGAAATTATATATACTAGAAAGGGGTGGGTCCGATCAGCATCATAGATTCTCGATCTACCCTACTTCGTACGATGCGCTTCTGTGAAGCCATAGTCTGATTCACACGAATACAATATATTAGTTAGCATTTTTGAATATTGATTTGCTCTATGATGAACGACCGCGTTTTTGCTCATTGCAACAATTTACCTCTTCCTATCACCCTGAAACCAGCGTTCGC
Organism: Nemania serpens; assembly: GCA_022578855.1. NCBI lineage: Eukaryota > Fungi > Ascomycota > Sordariomycetes > Xylariales > Xylariaceae > Nemania > Nemania serpens. The sequence goes on from MU396760.1 coordinate 4,961, forward strand.
GACCGCATTATCATTTTACGCCTATCTAACGGTTGACGTCATTTCTGGCGCTAACTACAAGCTTTATGTGATGTGATGTTGACGTCAATTGGGATTAGTGGGTCATTGGCATGTCTACCTAAGTAGGTAGGTATACCTATAATCGGTCTTCTATCTAGGCGTTAATGTCTACCGTAGATACAGGTTTTGATGATAGTAGTTCAACGGATAGCATTCAATCCGGAGATAGTAAGCCACCATTCTCCTTATGTTTAAAGTCTACAACCCCGACCTATCTAAGTATCCAAGACATACACGCGTTAGTACGAGTACTTTGTCTGCAGCGTGTTGCCTAGTGGTCCAACAGCAAATTATTGATGACCTACGGCGTCGAGCTCGTCCTTGTAACGGCTACTTATGCAATTATGTGGTAACCGCTGTGGGAGAAATGTTAATCTATTAGTAGGTAGGTAGGTATAGGATGTTTATAGTCCGTCTATCTGGGAATCTCATTATACCTGCGATCGAGTTGCTTCGCCGTCAGCTACTAGGTCACACCAAATTATAACGCGGTCGACAACTAATATGCATTTCGTATTCAAAGATGTAATTTATTCTTCCTACCTACGACATATCTGTGCTCGCGCCTATAACTACACTCAAACGGTTCTGGTGAGGGCTTGTTGGGGTCGGCATTGACGAGACATCCTCCTTATCTTACATTTGACGCCGTCATACAGTCCCACCGCCTTCAATCAAGAACATATCCGACAGGGAAGAATGCTCTATTTCCCAACACCTCAGCGATGGAAGCACACGAAAAGACATTGTATTTCTCTCTAGGGCCATCTCTTGATTTCGAGGAAATACGGTAGCTCGCGAGAGTTAAGAGCCCTAAATAGCTACGGCAAATGGCGCGTTAAGTATTGCTAAGTACGAATGTATAATGAATCAATCAATTTATCGCTATAGATGCTGACAAGTTAAAAGAAGAAAAAGAAAAAGAAATAGGACCCCTCGTCCCCCCCCCAAAAGTGAACCGTCGTGTTAATTACAGCGCCCAGCTATTCTAATGCTTTCCATACACTTGAAGCTTAAGTAAGCTACTAGATAGTACTCATTAGGCCTACTTCAATTTTCTTCTTCTTCTTGTACGGCATGCTCTTTACCGAAGGCTAATAAAACGCCAGGAAATAAACAGGAATCGCTTTTACTATTGCCGTCGCCAAGTGCCTCGCGCCGTACCTAGGTACTTCGTACCCATAACTACTTCGCCGAAGTGGACTCCCTACATATACAGACTTCGAGTTCGGAAGTATTCTAAGAACTGATCATTTACTGACACATTTGTACTGCATGCACTACGGTGGAAGTAGTAAGGCTGTCGTACTTTGAACTATGGTACGGTAATGCGTGTACGCTGAAGCATGCTATCAGTAAATCTTGTTCATTCTCGCGGCCCCCAGTGGCCAGCAAGCGTAAATGTGACGATACCTACCATTGTTGGAAGATACAATGCGTACAGTGCAGTGCTGTACTTGTAGTGTATAAGACGCAGGCTGCACGCATTGCTGACCGCATTGGTTCCAGCTCGGGGCCGGCCTGGTTGTATAGACTAGTACTGCGAGATGCCCGGATGCTGGCATAATACGATATCTTATTTCCCTGAGGTATGAACATAGATATTGAGACTCACGAGGGTTTCGAGGCCTTCGTTTGACCAATTACTAGGGCGGCTTAGACTACGAAGTACGAATCACTTGAAATTTCGTTGTAGGGGGGGAGAACTGCCGAATTCTGCGGGGGTTGGTGCGGCCGACGTCGAAACTTGAGTGCTGGCACCATTATCGCTGCACCCGTTCCGGCATCATCAACAACCACCAATCCTCTGGCCTTGCGATGCCGGACGTGTATCCTAACCAAGCCCGAAAAAGACTAAGGTCCTATGAGGAATGACGAAGTTTGCTTTGGTCAACGGGATGATGTATATAATTAGGTACGCTGGTGATCCCCAAGCTCGACTCAGTACTTTCATCTGATGGGCAGGCCAGGCAGACCGCTCCTCCGACATTGTCCGCGGTCACAATGGAAGTGTAATGTAATACTTCGTACCTGTTGTTGTAGAGGTATCTTACTAAGATACATATAGGTCTGTGCTGGCCGAAACACTGCGGGTTTCAAGTTGGCGATTTGCGTGGTACCCCTGCTAAAGCCATTGAATGGGTCCCTACGGGATGACTTGCTGCATTGAAAGCGCCATTCAACGCCATGCGACATAGGCCAATCAACTCGAGGCGTGTGGTCGTTATTATGTGTTGCCTTGCCTCGCCTCACCTCACCCCAACCCATACCTGTCTTTACTATTATGTAGATACCTAGTACGACACTGTGTCTACCTAAGTGATGGAACCCTAGATACCAAGGCTAGGTAGGCATTGTTTGCACGGGTAGCTGTCGATCATATGTCACGGCGCCCCTTCGAATCTCCGATCAGGATCCGGGCCGTAGCCTACTTTGTACTGTACACTTCAAATAGTAAGAAAAGATGACCCTTTAATCCTGTCAGATACTACCTACGTGTAAGTACGTAGAAGACCTGCATTACAGGTAGGCATTCTGCCAAAAATTGAAAGGAAAAAAACCATGCAAGCATCTGCCAGCCGCATCCGTTTTTGCGACCCAATAGGGTTGCCTCAGTCCTCTCGCCGTTTCTATAGTACTGTTAGTGTGGGTGCAATTGGATGAAATGCACGCAAATATGCTGCGAGCCAGGGGTGTCTAGATGCTGATTTGCTACCGTACCATAAGTACGAAGTACGGTGCATGCTCAACCACCAACCACCAACCAACCAATACACCCCTCATCTCTCGTGCGGAACTTTGCACAGAAGCAGTGGCGTGAGTACATTGCTTGCTACCTATATGAGTATATCCAGCCGAAGTGAGAAAGAAATATGTGCCTGCTGCTCATCCACACCCTCGGGGAGAAACAGAGCAATCACTCCCGAAGAGATTATATAGGTAGTCATGTACCTACTCTAGTTTATTATGGATGCGAGCGTGATAACAACTAGGTGATGATGGGTGGATCGAACTGCAGACTGAGGTGACGCCGTATTGGTAGATAAGGAACCTAGCATGCTGCTCGACCGTCCACATGGAGTGAGCGCAACCCCCTGCCTGGCTGGAGTTTCACTTGACCACCAACAAGTGCCGCCGCCGCCATGCTTCAAGATGAGACCGGGGTATCGATAACCAATGAGAATCCAACAAAGCACAATAATACTTGGTTGCAGGCCAGTAAAACCTACCTACCTCTGGTATACTTGGCACGCTAAATCTTTGACCCACCGCGATAAATGTATCTAATTCTCCAGTACTTGCTCGGAAAAACCCCCTGCTATACATTTACATAGCGCTCCGGAGAGCCTTGTCTAGCGCGTCTACTTCAAAAGGTAGGTTTTATACCCATACACACCAGTAGAGACGGTTCAGTGCTTGGCGCGGCGAAAACGACACTGGAAGATCGGGCCTGAAAGCCCGAACGTACAAGTTGAATCGCTATTACAGGTCCGTAAATGTATCTACTCGCTCTGTCGACTTACCAATATACATGTGGTGTACTTACACTGCTACTACGACCGTACTCATTACATGTACTCATGTATACAGATGTAGCCGGGCACTGGTTACCCAATGAACCTCTTACACAGTAGGTATGGTGTACCAACCACAGTGTCCCTGACACACAAGGCCCGCTGGTGCTACTTATATAACCGCTTCTACAAAGTACTCCCTCTGTATCAGTAGGCAGCTCCGCTACTCTAACTGTGTAGCGCCCCTCCCAGCGCTTATGGGCCAACACTCCTATTTTCCAGCCGGCTCCTCCGACCTACTCAGTACCTCATACTATCTCCGTCTCCCCACCATTCCTTCTTGCACTTTTTCTTCATAATCATTCAACATAATCATTCACTACAAAACACGTACCTAGTGTAGATCCTCTTCCCCGCGTCGTGTTTGTTCCACTTGTGATTTCGAATCTGGATTTGAATTTGAATTTGAATTTCTTTCTTTTCTTTCCACACCTCGCTATTTTCCTTTCTTCTCCTTACGGCCCCAATAGGTTCCGGACCAGGTACCTATTCCCGGGGTGGAATAATACTAACTACATTTCTCGGTCTGGTACCCGGATCCTTGAACATTTATATACCTTCCCTTATAGTCCACGAGGCAATTCCACATCTGAAACCACCAAAAGTAGTTTCTCGCAAGCGTACGCTAGCCAAGAGCTAAGTCGAGCCACTTATCAGAGCCATTTATCACATGGCCGGCTTGCTATTTTGAACCACCGAGAGCCCGCCTTGTCGTCGACAAGCCCTTCTTCTGCTTTGTTCAACCCAACGCCACTCACAAGGCGGTGGTTCGAAGTCGTTGGGAGCGCAGTGAAAGAGAAAGTCACCCAAGACCCTTCGATGTCGACTCGGCCATAGGGTTCCCTTCTCTTCCACCCTATCGCTAAAATGGCGATGCTCGCTTCGAAGACGTCGTATCCGGCCTCGCTGTCGAGCGCTTCGACTCTCGTGGGGAACACGCCTGCCTCCAACATGTCGCACGCCAGGAGAGCCGTTGCCGTGCCCGCCTCTGGCCAGCCCTTCGAGAGCCCCACCGAGTCTGAATTCTCCGACATCGATGGTCCTGATGCTGTTAAGAACTGGACCGAGGACCAAGTCTGTGAATACCTGAGGAGCGTCAAATGCGGCGAATATGAGAGATTGTTCCGGAAAAACAACATCAATGGCCAGAATCTGCTGGAGATGGACAAGGACGTCCTCAAGGAGATGGGCATCGATAAGGTTGGCGATCGAGTACGACTGTTCCTCGGCATTAAGAAGCTGCGGACAAAAGCATACGCGAACCAGAAGAAGCGGAATCGGGTAAGTTTTCGAAATCATCAAGCTGACAACGCATCCAGACTTTCTGACAGGTTGCCTCACTAGGATTCCTTTGCCGTGCTCGATAATCAATACACGCCCTCGTCCGCTTCACCACGCCCTCTCAACTTGGTCAATCGTTCCAAGAGGTACTCTCGCCAGATAGATGTATCTGGCTCTGGGATGAACCCGACGATTGAGGTGGCAAAATCAGCCTCACGACCCAACTCGCCGCTACACACGGCCGAGATTCGACCGTCCAGACAACATCGGTATCCTCAAAATCAACCATACATGAGCAACGCGACGCCCTCTGCAAGAGGCCCTACCTCTCCCCCAGAGACCCTTGTGTCTGGTCGATTGGTAATGACCCATACGCGGAATAATTCTAGTCAGGATGGTTCGCTGATGGCTGCGTTACCACAGGACCAGGATTTCATTCGGGTCATCTCTACAGGAGGTACCACGAAGGTAGTCAAGGTCGCCGGCTGCAATACCTGTGAAGAAGTCATGCGTGTAACCCTGCGAAAGTTCGCTCTCCGAGAAGACCACGACCGGAATTATTGTTTCTGGGTGTTAGCTGGCGTCGACCCCGATCCTAGACAATGCCGTCGCCTCGGTGATACCGAGCTGTGGCGCATCATCAATGATCAGAAGCGCCCCGAAAGAAATAGGCTGATTCTCCGGAAGGTGTCGCCCGGGGAGCCGGGTGAATCCGAGCTACTGCGAGCTGCGGCTATCGGCATGGAGGAGGCACAGCAAAAGCACACCCGTGCGCTCGAGAATGTCGACAAAAGGAGCCAACTGAAGGTGCAGCAGCTTCTAGGCGAGAGCTGGAACAAAGGTCTTCAGCAACCTCTTTCCCCTATATCGTTTCAAGACCGCGAGAGAAATCTGCATAATGCCGCGAGGGATCTAGAGCGTCCGGCCCCAAGCCCGACTAAAGCCGTCCCTCGACGTAAAGGTATCCTCAGACAGTTTGGTGGACTGAGACCACCTAGTGAATTAATTACGTCGGATCTCACCTCATACTTCCCTGACCATCCTAGGGAGGATATTGATCGTACCGCCCGATTATCCATGCGAAGATCTACCAGATTGAGCAAAGTCAACAGCCGGCTCAGCGTCGCTAGCAATCTCAGCTTTGCCTCCAGTATACAGGATGCCCCGCCTATTCCGACCATAGCCGACAGCTGGCTCAACAATGGTCAACTTGCCAAGGTCAGAGCACGGGAAACTCAGGGACGCCTGCCGTATACTTACAGGGACTCCGTGACCTCATCAGTTCTTGACACACTGCAAGAGGAATCCCCTATTGAGCCGAATCGGAAATCCTATGTCTCGTTTGCGGACAGTGGATCCGATACCAACCCCGTTAGCATCACAGACCCGGAAGGTAACCTCATCCGTCATAGCTATTATGATGAGACAAGCACGCAGGGCTCGGAATCCCTAAAAGATCTAACCCAAGCCCTGAGCGAGGATGGAGAAGATGCAGATGAAGAGCTTGCAAGCTTTTTAGCCGGCGAGTCATGGGATGACAATAAGTGGATGAAGGGTGCCTTGATCGGCCAAGGCTCGTTCGGTAGCGTTTACTTGGCTCTGCATGCCGTGACTGGAGAGTTGCTGGCTGTGAAGCAGGTAGAGGCCCCCTCGCCCGGCGCAAACAGCCAGACCGATGCCCGTAAGAAGAGCATGATCGAGGCCCTAAAGCGCGAGATTAGTCTTCTACGAGATCTCCGACATCCCAATATCGTCCAATACTTGGGCTGCGGCTCGTCCAACGAATTTTTGAACATTTTTCTCGAATACGTCCCCGGTGGGTCTGTGCAAACCATGCTCAACTCATACGGTGCACTTCCAGAGCCTTTGGTGCGCAGTTTCGTGAGACAAATCCTGGAGGGTTTGTCATATCTACACAATCGAGATATCATCCATCGCGACATCAAGGGTGCCAACATTCTGGTTGATAACAAGGGTACAATCAAAATCTCGGATTTCGGAATCAGCAAGAAAATCGAAGCGTCCAACATCCTGAACGGTGCGAATAATAACAAGAACCGACCATCCTTACAGGGATCTGTATTCTGGATGGCACCGGAAGTGGTTAAGCAAACATCATACACGCGCAAGGCAGACATTTGGTCTCTTGGCTGCTTAGTTGTCGAGATGATGACAGGCCACCATCCTTTCCCTGACTGCAGTCAATTGCAGGCCATCTTCAAAATCGGCGGTGGTAGAGCCACGCCCACCATCCCCGACAACGCCAGTCCCGAGGCAGTGGAGTTCTTGAGCAGGGCCTTCGAGATTGATCATAACCTGCGACCTAGTGCAGACGATCTTCGACTCAGCCCGTTCTTGACCCCCATTACCTAGGAAGTCGACATGCCTCATTTCTCGGTCAGTTGGGATCGTGTGATAGTTAGACTCTGCCCCAAGTGGCTAGAGAAGCTAGTTAATGAAGATGACCAGGAAGACGCAGCCCTGGACGTAGAGATGTCGCTGCGGTTTCTTGAAGATTCCCCTCTTCCGCCCCTCCCTGCGGAACTGGCTTCTTCGGAAATACAAGGCATTAGAGATCTCACTTTGCAAGAGATATCCGCGATCGAGGCCATGTTGAATGCCAATGGTTCGGCCTCGGGAAGCTCCGAGGCCAGCGTTGAGGCAGTCTAAGCTATGAATCTCTCTCTCTCTCTCTCTCTGGGTTTCATTCTCACTGGAAGAGATGCATGTAACTCTTTGATCAAGGGAGCACTTTATGTACGGGTGAGATAGGCTACATGATATTGCGACCAGTAGATGGTGCGCAGATGTGCTACAAGAATCGAGAGCTTTCATATTTGTCGGTAAGCTATGACGGATCATGAGAATGCACTGGTCGCTACGAGAAACACAGAACGAAGAGTCGGCAGATATGAGCGACGTTTGATACCAAGTGCATTTGCAGGCCAGCATTATAAATTTAAGGACGTTTCTTCGTCCGTGTAACCCTAACTCCGCGCATAACAGTGATCTTCCACGCTTCCACGGTTCGTTCCCGATGCCTCCAAAGACGAGTGAGTAGGTGAGATAGGAGCAGGGTTCGGAGACGCAGAGCATGCCTGAGTTGTGGCCAACTTTCTGACGATTCCTCAAGGCCAACCAACGTTTAATCTAAATATCACCAGAGTTCTCGCTCACTTGCTGCCCATCGCAACGCCCGACCAGCGTAATGTGTAGTCAGTCAGTCAGTTAGTTCGTGCATCAAGGCAATGGCAACCCGGCTCCATCCCTAGAGAATGCGTAATACTGCGGCAACGTATTTGTCTCTTCTCTACTCTAGTCTACGTCTGTGCGCGTGCACTGCGTCAAGGGCTGAGGCGAAGGTGTAATTGGTTGTTTTCTCTTTTTTCTCTGGTCATTTAAGTCTTGAGTCAGTAGGGGCCTAGCTCTTATACCTACCTAGTCTCCATCTATTGTTTGTTACGCACGAATCCGGAGAGACGAGAAAAGCTGAGCTGCTGGAAGAGGAGAGATGGAAGTTGGGCATGAGGAGGAGAGTGAACGCCAAGGGGAGGAATTTGCCCGTGGATAGGACAGACGCCTATATCCCGTCCCGTCAACTTAGAGAAGACGTAGGTAGGTAACATGCTTCCCCTTGTATGAGAGAGTTTGAGATCTGCACTAGGGTTCCAACTGGCCGGCCGTCTCGTGTTGGGAGTTTCGACAGGCATGCGTGGCAGGCAAGGTGGGATAATTAGGTCTGTCTAAACGTGGCCTAACCTGGCATATTAGGTAGTAGACAGAGCTAAGAGTCGAAAGCTATAATACGCTAATATTTACATATAATTAATTATAGCTAGGTAGTTTACCTATATCAAGCCCGCGGTATAAGTAGGTAACGTCTCAGCTAAATTAAGCTCTCTCATCAATTCGTCTTGCAAGCATCAGATGTAAGCCGTACACCGCCTTACCTCAGCCAGGACTCACTCGTTTTGATAAATGCTCCGTGCAGCTATCTGCCTGCCCTCAAGCGTCTGCCTGCCTGCCGAGTGTAGATACACGCATACCGACGGGCGAGAACACGCTAGCTCGCAGAAAACATCAGATCTCAAAACGAAGCCGACACCCAGTCAGTACTCACTTCGTAAGCATGACAGGAACGGGATCAAGAGGAACTGTCTCTGTCCAGAGAGCAAGGGCGAGCGAGATCGAAGGACTGTATAGGTCGATCCGGCATCTTTTTCACCTACATAGCACACTACGTAGTATAATTATACACTACAAAGTACAGGTTAGATAATACCTACTTGTTAGGTCGGTAATATCAGCTGACGTGTAACGCGCGAGGGAATGCGTCCGCCTGTCTATCATGGGTTAGACTAGGTACCTAGTGCAGGTTAGGATGGTTGGTTTCAGACTTTCTCGCGCTAACACGACACAGCCTCTGACTGGACGAATAGACGAATACCTAATATCAGGGTTATGATATAGGTTAACTACTTGCTCTTGGATAATTTGCCCATAACGCACCAGCGTTGCCGAGGGAGACGTGTTACAGGTCCTAGGCAACCCGAATCGAAGAGTGCTACGCATAAGCATTAAGAATTGCACGACCTCCCTACTACATACATACTTCGTAACTTGCCTACCTATAGTTGGGAAGAGATATAGTATTCATTCGTATACGGTTTTAGTACGGGATCTAGCGTCACAATTCAGAGGCGTGGCCAAACTAAGTAATGAGATGAGCAATCTACTATGTGTTACACGAGGGCGCTGTCTCTGCTCGGCTCCGAGCAGAATCATCTGAGCATCATAGAGAAAGAGAAAGTGCGCAAAACATATCGGAGAAAATTGGTGTTTTTTTTGCCCCGACGTCCTCGCACATGCCACCCTCGGCAGCCGTAGTTACCATAGTTACATACATAGTACAAAGGAGACCCGTTAGGTCATATCATGCTTATAAGTTTCATATACGCTTTCCCTGTTCCGCGTGAGCCAACCCGAACGCCGCCATCTCAAGCCCGCCTTTGCGGGCTCCAGTCCAGTCCAGTCCAGCTCGCCAATTCCAGTCGAGAAGAGGGCGGAAAGCAAGAGTTATTTCGAGACAAAGGAAAGAGAAGGAAAGAAAATCCCCCCACCGCTCCAGGTCCGTGCCGAATAAGTGATGCCGCGCGATCGATTAGTTGAATTCTTCTTTTTTCCAACATGTTTTAACTCCAGTGATGCCGAACCCTCCCGATGACCGGTCGCATGTCCGCGAGGACGACCTAGCCAAAAACAGATCTAAATTGAAAGCCCGCCTATAAGTCTCGCCCCTGAGGATCAAAAGCGCGCTGTCGATGTAGGAGAGTATTGAATAATTTTTTTGTTGTATAAAGAAATCGGCATAGAGTGTAGCTGCCAATGAGAGTCATCTAGAGCTCCTTCTGACGAATGACGTCGTTCATCCAATTCGCGTCGTCGACAAGGTCAAGACTAATGTCGATATTAGGAAGGCCGAAGAAGTTGGTGGCGTCGACCGGCACGGTGCTATCGCTCCGAGCAAGAAGTTCGGGGGACTCTAGGGGTTGCAAGACATTGCTTGCATTGAAATGCTTCTTGTCCGCAGGCGATTGGGGAAGACTGTAGCTAGTTATGGGCGCTCGAAACTCAGGCTTTGAGGCATCATTGTCCAAGCCTCCGTCTTCTTCCACGGGCGCAAGTAAGGTTTGATCGCCATCATGGGAAGCGAGGTCTTCGTCGTCCTCAGAGTCATCGAAGAAAGAAAATTGGCTGAAGCCTTGCGAGATATTTGAAAGAGGCGAGGTTATAGAAGCGAAACTTGATGATCCCATTGACCTCGCGGAATCTGATCGCGGAATGTCCACCCTCATAGGAGGGAAGGACGATGGGTGCTCAATAGCCAAGTCGACTTTCCTGTTAGAAACTGGAGTCGTGATTGTTAGGGCCGTCGCGTTTCTGGTGTGCCTCGCTGGTGGCGCTGACAATCCTGCCTGTTGGAAGGGGGCAGGTGACAAGCTCGTAAAATGAGCCTTGTCCCATGATGTGGTCGTTGCGAAGTTATCGTCGTCGTCATTGTCTTCAGTCTCTTCCTCAATGTCGTCCGGGATAGACAAACTCGGTGTCGGTTCGGTGGGTGCCGATAAACAAGGTAGGTCATCGGACAGATACCTCCTCAGAGATTCGGGTGATAAGTCTCGCGATCGTATGCTCCCAGACGGGGTGGCGCTGCGGCTCTCGGGACGCTGGCCTTGCTCCTCGACAACCACATCCTCATATTCGCGTAAGGGAGACTTGCGTCCACGCTCAGCTTCCCGGTCTCGATTATGTGATTTAAATCCCAGAATGCGGCGTGCGGTGCCGGTCCAACTCGGCGCGGGGGAGACCGAGCGCGCAGCCCGCTGGGGAAGAATAGAAGAAGCAGACGGAATACGGAGTTCCCGACGCTGACATGCTGCTGGAGATATCCGTGGTGCAGTGAACCTCTCGGCGGGATCCATTGTCTTAAAGTCCGCGTTTCGCAGGGAGTTCATCGAGGCGCTCTTCATCCTTGTTCGGCGCTCTAAGGGCACGTCGAGTGTGTTGACGGTCTGGCCAGGAAGATACGGGCAGGTCGTTGTAGTAGGCAACGAGGGATTGTGAGTCTCCTTTGAGCCGTCTACTTCATACTTCATGTTGTAAGCATCATGAACGGGTTTGTTTTTGAGGTTACAGCTTGCACCCACGTAGTAATAGTATCTTTGGCCCATTTTTAGCCCTCCACGTCGTTCCGAGCTAGCGGGCAAGTCGCCGTCGCAGATGATCTTATCGAAGTTGTGGCATCCTCGCCATGCACCTTGATCACGTCGAGAATCCCGTTCCATTTTATAGGGTGTGCTGAAGTTATCCCACGATCCAAGCAGCTGGACCGACAAGACGGAAGGGTGCGTCTGTCTGGGGAACTGGTCAGCTTTTATCTGCTTGGCCTTGCCAGCTGAATGCCTGCCCAAAAGATAGGTAGCAGGGAAGAGAATGACCGATGACTCGTACACACTAGGTTCCTAGTCTAGTGCAATACTAAGGCTGATAAACCAAGGATGGGAAATGGTCTAATGATCTTCGCTAACGTGTACACTCCATCCACCACACTAGTGTACCTAGCATATGTGACAGCGCATACCCCAGATACCGAGCAAAAATAGAAGCCCGAAGAGTTATCTGGAGACACTAAAAACTTAGGAGGCGTAGGAGCGTGGTGATAGGTAGGCAGTTACTGAGCACACCCTGGGTAGGTAGGTACCTATATAAAAATAGTGCCACGCGAATAAGACAAGGATGCCACTGTAGCGCTCTACAGTAGAAATATGACGTGGCAATGTATCAGGAAGAATTGGAAGACAGGGGTCTGGGGGACTCGTAATATCAGACACTCTTATGGTACACTAGAACGTTGGTCTTCTAGAAAGAAACAGGCAGGAATGAAAAAAGGGAGCTAATTTGCACAACTCCCTCCTGATCTCAGATTGGGCCGTGCAATACTCCCTTGCAGTGTTTGAGACAGCTCAAGCTTGTTCCAGACAAAGAGTTGGTAGAATTGCAAGTAAAAGTAGGTATACGAAGAAGATAAGGGAATCAGGAAAACGCCAATAGCAGGAAATGTAGCCTTGGAATAGAAGAATCGAAAATGCAACGAGAAATTCGATTGCCATAGGAGAAGACTCACAGCATAAATGTGAACAAGGTCGTAGTTGGATCCATCATGAGCAACTTCAAGCTCGCGACTCTTGATGAGCATCAAGATATGAAGGATGTCGTCCGAGCGGCGTCGATCAGCTTGCCGCCGTGTCCGGTTCGTGGAATACCACCCAAGATCGCCTCAACCATCAGACGGATGCAGGTACAGCTGTCCAGAGCAGTGAGCACGACTAGACCAGCCAATGGCGTTGCATGAACAGGGCTGACGGAAGTGCCGTAATTGGTAATGAGTTGGCAGGCAGGCCACCTCATGCAGAGGTTCAGTGTCGAGCCAGGGGGGTAGCAAGGGTTGTCAGCGCTTAACTAAAGGGGAAAGGTTTTTAAGGCTGTGGCGGAGGTTGAGATTGGACAGTGTCTTGTTCAGGCGTAATTATTTAGGCAGATCTTCTGTGTTGGTGGTTGGTTACTTTCTTCCTTCCTTCCTCTCTTTCTCTCTTCCCTTTTCCCTTCCTCTTCTGGCTTTTATTTTTTCCAGGTGAAATCCCGCTTACCGGACTCGGCGTACTAATCCAGTATCAGGTCCGACGAAATATTTACTTTTTGTAGCTGAGGCAAAGGCGAGAGAGCTGAGCCGGGCTCGTCTGAAGAACGGGATTGGTCGGTCTCGGAGGTACGCTAGATACCTAGTACCTATCCTAGTGTAGGCTACCTAAACCAGCTAATATTAGTGCTAGTATGGAAACCATTTGACTGGGAAGAGCCTTGCTCGAGATTACAAAATGGTATCGCGACCACGTTTAGTACCGGAGCTTGTTGCAATGTGCCTCTCTGCTCTGTCCACGCTCAAGCTCCCAGCGAGTACCTACCCAGTTATAGGTACCTAGTGTAAGGCACTAGGTACTCGGTAAGGTCACAGAAGCCGCTTTCGAACTTGTGAGACCGATCAAGCTTTGTAGTGATTCGACGTCTGAGCTGTCTCACGTTAGCTGCAATGTGGAGGCTCCCGACGATTGCGGTCCCGAGTCTTACTTGCAGGTTTGAGACAAGCCCCCCGTACGATTTTTGGTCTTGACGGGGCTACGGTGAGGAGGATGAGTCTGTCCTGTTTCTACAAAGTACTTCGTAGGTAATGTGGAAAAAGAGAGAATGAGGACGGATGCTGTTCTTATTCTCAGTAGACAAGGCCAGAGAAAACCACGGTTATCGTCATGGTTACAGGTGTCTGCAAGACTCGCGAATAGTAGCCGGCAGATCAGGGATCGAATGCGCCGTAACACAAGCAACAAGCAACATGAAGCTATTATTCGACGGCATGATGCTGTGCTGCGGTGTTGCAGTTCGTCATTATCGTCTGGGTCACCTGCCTCGTCATCTTCCCAGCTCTGGAAGGTTGGACTACGAAGCCGATGGTGGAGCCCAGATAGGTTGGGCACCTTAAACTAATACGGAGGGCACCTCCTCCACTTATTCCTCCACTTTTAACCCTATTTTGGTATAGTCGCAAGAAAAAGTAGAAGTAATTTAAATGAAGTACTTAGTATACTAGACACCTCCTATAACGTACAAGAATCAATAGCTAGCTGTAATTCTTTGTAGTAATTGTATATATAATATGCTTTATGTTCTATTGGTATTTTTTATTTTTTATTTGAAGTATTTTTTGGCCTGTATTTGACTGTTTTATATGTAGGTAGTACTTCTCTTGCGGAAAACAGCAGCAAAAATAGGTGGAGGGGTGCCCTCCGTATCAATTGAAGGTGCCCGACCTATCTGGGCTCCGATGGTGCGACAGAGCGGTAAGGGCAAAAAAGTCCCAACCAATGAAGGCCTATGATTGGCTAGATACCCACCCCAGTTGTAAAATAGGCTCAGGTTGGTCGGCGTCTAGTGGATACCTACTAATTACCTAGGTACAAATACAAAGTACACTAGGAGGTTTCTTTTCGAGGCGCTTTTCAAGACGGTACTACCTGGTAGTGTATAAGTACCCAGGTGACAGTTAGCTCACAGACACACTCACATTTCTTAAGAACTCAGTAGTTTGAAGTCTTATCAGTATCGAAGTACCTAGTGAAGATAAAAAGCAGATCTTATTGTGCTGATCACCTAGATAAAAGGCTGTTTTATCCTCTGTTCATACCTATTGGCTGCAGTAGCACAGCACAACAAATTAGTCTTGGCTTGCATTACTCCGGGAATATCCGCTATAGAAAGAATGCGCCACCACCACATGGGCAGCACTAGTGTAGGTGCCTGCACTATCTACCTAAGGTATACTAGCTACGTCACGCACCGATGTGGTGTATGCGGAAAATGTCCGCGCTCTGAATCTTCGGACGTGGATCTCTGTACGTACTTCGTACCTACCAACATGATAAAGTATCACAGCACAACACTTCTAGACCAAGCCACAACTCTCGATAGATCTCCGACCGGTCAGGATATCGGACCATTGTCAACTTGCCCGCAAGTCTTGCTGTATATGAAGTACTATTCCCAGTATATATAGTATTACCTATATGGTTCGGTGGTTCAAAGCCAAGCGCCACTCCTACGTCGAGAAAAAAAAAAAACAATAATAAAATAATCACAAAAGTCCAACGGTATATCGCCGTCTACTACTGCTATCAAACGACTAAAACCTACACTAAGATGTTTGAGCTGATCATGTGTGCACTCGGGGAATTATTCAGTGGATCAACAATCTGCCAAGGGGTGTCCCAAACCTCTGGGATTCAACAAATCAGGCGTAGTGTACTTTGTACTTTGTACGACGATTATATTCGCGTCATGGTCATGGTGTGCTTCGGCTCGTCGCGGTTACACCACACTACTGTGTAGTGTACGCGCCCAGCCGCTAGATAATACCTGTAAGACGATCGCAATCATTCGAGCGAGCATGGAACTCGAAATACCCGTTCCCGATTGCTCCTCGTCAATAATCAACCCATGGGCATCAGGTCAAAGTAATGCTTCTCTCTGAGCTTTAGCGTAGGCCGCGACTACACTTTTCATATACAGTACCTAGTTATCTTTCCAATCTTTGATGATTAATCGATTAGGTAGTATTATACATCTCACATAGGACGGAATAGAGATAGAAGGCAGCGCATGCACCTACATGTACGCGATAAATGCGTGCCACGTGCCGGTTACCATTGTCTCGGGACACTGATCAGACCGCATTGCGTACGACCTAGGGTACTATCCCAGTGTCCGAGAGGTTTAGAGGCGTAGATTAGGTACCAGATAAGTGCAGGAGCACATAGTATTTGGAAATCAGTAGAGGTACTTTGTAGTGTTTGTGTAATACTACACACTTACACGTGGATCAGGCTACACATCAGCAGCACCGAGCTCGGATTATTGATTATGCTGCAGCGACTAGTACTATTCTAAGTAACCCGAATAAATTATGAGAGCATGCCAGTCATTCTCATCCAAGCCATGATCCTTTCACTCCACCGCACTACTCCAAAAGATCGATGTACGGACTTTAGACGACGCGTGACCATCGAAGCCACCTTAGCTCTTGTGCCGAGGCTAGTCCGGGAGTACACTAGCATATGGATGCTGGTGCTATGTTAACAAGCACAGAGCTGAGGAAGGCTGAAACATGGTGTGCCCGTCAGCTTGCTACCCATCTTTCCTTTGGCCCAGAACATCATCTCCCCTGCCAAGGGGTGGTTAATAAGAGCCCAGATAGGTTGGGCACCTTTAATTAATACGGAGGGCACCTCCCCCACTTATTCCTTGTTTTTGCCCCATATTTAACCCTATTTTGGTATAGCCGATTATAAAAGCGGAGAAACCTAAGTAGAAGTACTTAGTATATCAGACACCTCCTATAGCATACGACAATTAATAAGTAATTACACTTTATTATGATTTTTATTTGTATAATGTGCCTTATACTCTATTGTTCTTTTTTATTTTCTATTTGAAGGCTTTTTCGGCCTGTGTTTAACTGTTTTATATATAGGTAGTACTTCTCATGTGGAAAACAGCAGCAAAAATAGGTGGAGGGGTGCCCTCCGTATCAATTGAAGGTGCCCGACCTATCTGGGCTCGGTTAATAAGCCCACCCGAATATTGGGGACCTTTTTTAGTCTCATTATATGCATGGCTGCGGCACAACCCCTACGCTACCTATTACCTCTTAACCTGCACTAGGTAGTACAGCGCACGTGTGTAAGTACTAGCCTTGTCACCAAAAATCAACTCCAAAAGCGTGACTCTATCCCTGTAGTATATTGCCTTGCAACTCTCTACACTAGGTTAAGTACCTGGCTTATTAGTTTTACTAGGCACCCTAAACATGTTCCTAATTAGGTATATCTAGTAGTACATTACGCTATATGGACATGGGCAGTTCAGGCCGAGCATGTTCTAAGATCCAGCCACACTCAATCTCCTTCGTTCGTATATAGTGCCATATCTAGCCTCGTATCGTTAGACCTTGCTTGGCAGGATTCTCATTAGTGCAGTAGCCTTCAGTTTACAAGGTTTCATTCATAATGCCTGCCTGCTCAAGCAGACTGCCAGAGAGATGGGTAGATGGGTAGTTTCCGATATCAGAAAATGAGGAGTTTCTCAGGTAACGTCATCCGATTCAAACCTTACACTACACGTTGCTAGCCATCATCAAAGCTAAGCGTACCTAGCAGGTTCGGTATAAGTACACTAGAGCGAAAATGGTAACTCTGTCGTTCGGACTTATGGTAGCAAGTAAAGTAAAGACTAGTAGGTAGCCCATGCAGGGACCATCTAAGGCTGATCGTGTAAGGTGAAGATCATCTCAGTAGGGTAGGTACGTCTTCTTCTTTTCATTTCCTTTTCTCTTTGTTTCGGAGAAGACAGTCTTCACTTCAACAGTATACATGGTAGATTGAGATCTACCCCATTCTAATGAGATCGTAGACGATTTGAAATTTGGGGGCATCTATCAATCCTTGGCTATCATATTCATATGCCTGCAAGAAAACAAAGTCTTCGGTAGTCGGCAGCACAATCCACCCCAGAGGTATATCGAAGATACTGCAAGTACACACTGCAGCTGCAAAGTATTGAAGTGATGTACACTAATAGAAATGGCTCACTGATCGCAAGCCGCATGTTAGTAGGTACACCATACCTGCTTAATATACATGTAGGTTACTTTGTAGTACGCTCTAGGTATGTTACTACAAGTACACTACAGCTTCTTCCCCACTCGTCGCTCCCAGCAAGATAGAAATATTACGATTGGTCACTGAAACTCAACTCATGGCTGGGGTTCAACTATTGCAATTTCTCTCTCTTGTCTTTTCTTAAGTGTTCAACAAGAATATAGGAAGCCAGAGCGTTGGATTTGATACGACATAGCTAGCATCTAGGGCATGTAGAGATAACATGTAGGGACGGGATGGCAACCAATATCAACGAGGCTCCATTCTTGCTACAAAGTAAACACCTTTCAGTCTAGACCTACGACTCCCAGACCTCTCTCAGCACTAAGAAACCACTTGCGCAATACATACCTCAAAGCTTGGGGCACCAAATCCATCGCTCCTATTAGACAGTATCGGTAATTACAACGAAGATTGAAGCGAATCCTAAATGTAAGCCGAGAAGATATTATAGCGCCGTTAACATCCAGCCTTATGTAAGATCAACATCCATCATGGCCCGCGTAATCAAGTAGAATGCAGGTGTAAATATACAGGACAGGTATTAAACCTGGGGAAGCAGGTAGTCTGGAGTGAGACGCTTACAAACCTATTCTGGTCGCCTAAAAATAGATAGTTAGGATCAAAACAGCAACGTACTTGTAGGAACAGCTTACGAGAGGTCTAGGATACGCGATCCTGCAAGCAAGGCCATGGCTGTGATGAAATAAGAAAACAGCTCTCTGCCCGGACAACCCGGTAAAGCGGTATTTCGACATTCCTCCTCCAGCTGCACGGACGCGCCTTCGTACGTGCAAGCGGACGTATCTACTGCGTCTCTACTTCTGCCGTACTGGGATTCGAACCCTACACTACACTATAGTCTCACGGGTGGACCCGGGGAGGTGAATATCCGCTGGTTTTATGCCGAGAGGTTCTGAAGTAGGAGAAGCTAACCGGACTCATAACCCGATGAAATGAATAGATGTATCTCTGCCCGGACAATCCGGTAAAGCAGTATTTCAACAGACCGAACCTCGGCTTTGAAGGGTGCCTCGCTAAATGACGGAGTGTGGTGGTGTAGCTTGTATTCGGAGAGGACAAAATTAGCAATACCTGGTTGTTACATGCTACTTGGTTAGGGCGTCGTACTAATATCATGAGATTATGCTATCAGTAATCGCAAAGGCCGTGAGGTCAAGTCTCACGGGGACCATAACTTTGGCTTTTCGGTTTGGTTTTTTCATGCTAATTTTTCTACCGCTTGGTGGCAAAATGATTAACCAGCACAGCACTCGCTACATGAGCGGATCGACGTGGTAGTGTCCAGTTACCAGGCTTAGAAATGTTATGTCCAAGGTGGAATAGTGAGGGCAATGTTATTCATTCTCTTACAATTGTCGTACTCGATACCTCTAGGGTGCCTGCTCAAATAATGAGTCTTCCTAGTCAAACGTTCGACAATAGCAACTATACGAATATATGCACCTATTACTAACAAACAACTCAGTGTTAAAGTATATTTAGCAATGCCGAATCTGTGAATGGGACATGGCATATTCAGAATTACGCTCATAGCTAGTGTCAGAGCTTCCATTGCTATGAGTAACGGACTGAAATACCATCTTCTTCCTTCCTATGACTAGTTGTGATGCTTACGACTTGTACTGCTATCGTTTTGATACCTAGTTCTCTCTAACAATAGCCTTTATACCGGCTGATACATTGATGTGATCTTAACCGCTCTCCTGTTCGAGGAGGGAGGGAGATAGAAGGCGTTGGAAATGGTGGACACTCAACTACCAATGCCTTATGCATATAAACTCTCAGGAGTCGACACTCGACTCCAAAGGAGTCCCCGATCTTCTTCGACTATCATTTACTCTTCATGGCAACGGATTTGGCATACCCGTCACTGCATGCTAAAATACACACAAAGTCCCCTTCGATAGGGCAACCTTATCAATATTCTGTTAGTAGTTAGACACACACAGTTTAATACGACAATGTATGTCGGTTGACTCGTCGCTGATATATGCCTTTCATAGACCGCCCGTGCGATTATCCATAACTAAGCCGCGGAGACATATATGATAACATAAATGACTGGTTCATTCTATTGCCGATATATCATCGAGTAAGACGAGTTTCTGGGTGTCGGAACCTTCTTTGTCTTCGTATTGTAAGTGGCATAATAAGCCTCCTACCACAGCGGATGCCCAACACTCACTTATCCTGCATTGTACCCATGGAAGGGTTGGGCCAGGGCTATAAATTCTGCTAGTCGAAGTAATCATGGCCCTCCTACACGTCAGGCTCCTGCGTTCAAGCAGCATACTTTGTCTAAGGAAGATATTTTGAGACCGACCACCAGAACCAGATCGAATACCTGGGCTTGTGAATAAGATAGTCGTGTAACGATATCAAGGGCTGTACCAAGGACTTTAGAAAATGAGTCATTTATAGAATATGTAAAGAGTTACGCTGAGTCTCAGCACTTTCCCAGACCTTTTATTTAATTAGTTATGACGCGCTGAAGATGCCTAGCTGGCTCCCTCCACGAAGCTCACACTTGGAACGGCATCTATTAAAGTGCAACTGCATTATACCCTCTCCGTGTTACTTCAACTACTACGTATAGATGTGGCTTCTGGGATACCGTTGATTTACTACTTTAGAGCGTAACTTGCGGGCCTTAGTTATTGCAAGGCAAGGTCTATAGGTTGGTGCTTAAGTGGTTGAGTAATTATAAGTACAAAGTACAGTGCGTAGCACTCGATACAAATGGACAGCTTTCCGTCAGGTTCTGGAGCCACACGGATCTCTTGACGCCTTGCCTGCCTGTTGGTGCTCTGCAGCATGCTAGACACGATATCTGACATAACCCAAAACCTTCACGTTCGACCGTAGCCCTTGGAGAGAACTCGGGACACCGTCTGCCCTTCCATAGGCGTGCACACCTGCCAAAAACCGAGGTTGGCCACTAAACACGTTATTTGGGCATGCGCCAGATCTGGATCACCCGTGCAAATTGCACGGCGGGGTATGCGGGTTGTGCTCTAACGTTGCTATTTCAAATATGGGGACCAATACGCCGTATCGAGATCACCACAGCCCCGATAACAACGTCTTCGCTCCGTCTCTCCGTCTCTTTCTTCAGATGAGTGAAAATTCTTCAACTCGGACCCCTCGATAGTCTGAACTGACCTTCAGTTCCCTTCTTCGCATTTCTCCAAGCTGGGATAATTAGAGACAAAGCTATCACGAAGGTCGAGGCCCTCTGGCATTCGTAACTAGAAAATGAAAACCCGAGACTTGAAGCCGCGTAAGTATGCTCCATGGATGCTGATCTATAAAGGAGATAGTTCAAATAGACTCTACCCATTCGCACTGGTGGGAACGAGGGAACTAGACTGCTCATCGTCAGAGGCTATTGCAATCGCAGGCAACAATAAACGTAAGATAAATAAAATGCAAGCTGTAGATCACGTAAACGTATAAAGAGTCCGCATAAATGCATGTCGGACGAACTATATAGCATATAAATTCATTTAAACCATTTAGTAATATCCTAGCACCACCTGAATAGTACATGCATACCATCCCTTTGCTTCCGAGTCGGAAATATGATGGGAAGTAATCTAGCACACTCGAGCTGGGATTTTTAATCTCGTCTTTCTCTTCATCTAACCTAGATACTGCCCCATCCCCTCCGTTCCCTGATACACCAAGTAGGCAGTAGACTAGGCATATACTTCACTCGCCTACCATGGCCGTAACGTGTCTACCGACGTTCCCGTTCGTGATATTCGGCATCGTCGAACCCCTGCTCCTGTACGTAGAACTTTCACCTGTTATTCTTCTTCTTCATTCAAACTCGCCCCTCTCATCCCCGAAGCCAGCGTGTGGACGATCTCGCGTCTGCTCTGGCGCCGTCGATGACTGAAATGCTTGCCTGCTTGAACGAAATTGAATGACCACCTCCCGCCCCCTCTAAGCCAGGAAATATCAGCCGAGCAGAATTGATTGATTCCACATACTCACGGTTCGAGACAGCGTGTTAGCATACGTCACGACCCTCAAGGACCCATTCAGCTTCTACGCCCGACAGGCGCAGAACTACGAGCTGTCAGAAGAGGACCCTGCCTCTTTCCCGCCACAGGTCTGTCGCACTGCCAAAAAAAATAAACCGGGGGGGGAGGGGGGGGGGGGCGGGGGC
>MU396760.1:26908-190249 GCA_022578855.1 Nemania serpens
GACCATTTACGTTTATCCCCCCCACCGGCGCATAACTCCGTGGTGTCAGATTTGGACCCGGCCTGTTTCCCCCCCATGGTTGTTCGCCCTGAAAAAAAAAAAAAACCCCCCCCCCCCCCCCCCCCCCCGAGGCCTGTCTTATTTTTCCCAACTCAACTCGCCGTTAACCATCCACCGTACCCTCCTAGGCCGAGATCCTGACCCTGCAGCTCGTAAACGTGTACCTCCTCCTGGCCGCCGTGGGCGTGATCTGCAGCTGGACGACGCACGCGAGCGTCGCCCGCTCGTACCTGGCCGCCGTCTCGCTGGCCGACTACGGCCACATGTGGTCGTGCTACGTCGGGGTCGGCCTTGATCTCCTCCTGCGGCCCTCCGAGGTATGTCGGGGCTGATCCCAAGATTTCCCCTTGCCTTGCCCTTTATCCTGCTGTCCTCCCTGTCTTATTTCCGTCCTGGCAGGATGCCGATTGTTCACACTTGACCCTATACTCTTGTTCAATTCAGTTCACTTCAGTTCACTTCACTTCAACGCCCATCGCTAACTCTGGTCTTCGAAAGTGGAATGATGTGCTCTGGGGCTCCGTGGGAGTTAGTTTGTTTCTCAATGCCGTGCGTCTGTTGACGCTAGCTGGGGCTTTCGGGCCGGTGAGAGATATCCAAGATGAACCAGCCAAGAAGAAGGCCACTTGAGCTGCTATGGTTATGAATGCTTGGGTAACAGGGGGGAAGAGGGGATAGTTTGCCAAAGAACGGGCATTGAATGAGTGTTTGTCGAATATCAAGGCTCACAAAGTAGGAAAGCGGAGAGAGAATGTGTTTTGTTAAGAAGATATATTATCATTATCCACCGATTCCAGGTGTGGCGAGCGCTTCATATTTAGTACAACCTTATCCAAATTCACCACATCTCCCATGAGATTGAGTCTCGACAAACCGAAGACTCGCCCTGGTGAACTTGAGGACAAATATACAAGCGTGATATTACACGGTATGGGAGCGTTGTGCTTGTGGCCTGATGTCTTGAGCAGCAAGCTACCGATCGAAGCGAATCAGGGGCATCAAGCATCAAGGTTCCTGCCCACAACGCTTGAGCCATTCTATAATTGGCATTTCTCTTGGACACAATTCAGCTTCGATCTCATGCTCCCTTATTACCATCACATAAGAAGAAAGGACAAGGCCCTCGAAGGTACAACCGATCGAAACCTTGCAAAGGAGCCTATTGAGCCTTGGCGGATCCGTTTGTGGTCTCTGCCTTGAGGCTATCCGCCGCTTTAACTCTCGAGCGTTCATATTTCAGTGTCGTATCGCCCTTCCATATCGTACCCAGTAACCGGTCCCAGAAGGTGAAGAAAGGCTGCGAGAAGTTGGTCTTGATGCCCCAACTTTGGTGATGAATATCATGGTATGTAGCGTTGTTGCCAGTGATGTGTTGGAGTGGATCCCAAGGCAGTGCGTATCCGCAATGGTCGTCAACAGTTTTGATGGTCGAGCAGATGAAGAAGAAAATCCCCTGTTTCACGCTCATATTCGAAACCTTGTATGCCAACCCAGCACCCAGCGTGTCGAGGAGAAAGCCTTCGAAGGGATGATTATACAGCGCTCCGTAGGCATAGGGAACGTAAAGCCGGTGATGTCGGGAGTGGAACTTGGCTAGCATAAAGTTAGCGCGCCCACTTCGGATACGTAGGAATCGACTCACTATATAGCCACTTGTTCATGTGCATGCCGCGATGCAAGAAGTACTGCCAGGTGTCCAAGACGATGACGGCAACGGCCAACTGGAAGGCGGGAATGGCGGCGTAGTAGATAGCCTTCGCCACCACAAGCTCCCAGGCGGCGAATGTGGGAACCAAGGTGCCATCACCTGCGTCGAGGCTGGTGCTCAAGGAGGGGTAATACCCGCCAGCGAGAGCACCTGCTAGGAGGGGATGCGATATAGCCATGTTCTTGGAAACGCTGGCCGCGTTGATGCCTAGTAGGCCGAGGACGACGGGGACGGCTCTCTGGGCGAGGCGAACCCTTGTTGCCCAGACGGCGACGTCGTACTCCTCGCGACCGACCAACTGCGGAGGGTCGGTATAGCCCAGGAAGACGGCCATGCCGGTCTGGATGATCTGCTGGACAATGACATCGCGGAAGACTTCGTATCTCGTGGCTCGGTTTCGCTGTAGAATCTCGGCGGGCGTATGCAGTCTATATTGGGGGAACAGGTCGTAGATGTCGATGACGTGAAATATGAGAGACACGACCCAGTAGGCGAGAACGGGCGCAATGGCGGACAGGTAGAAGTCGGGGATCCCTGATATGGTATCGGGTGCCTCGGTGAGGGTATAGGTAGGGAGGGGAGGGAGGTCAGGGGCAGCGGTCAGGTTCGTCGCCATCGCTGCCAGATAGCGCTAGAATAGGCCGAGTAGAATATATGAATCCAATTACAATGTATAAAGAGTTCGAACGAGTAGGAGATAGAGAAAGGAGCGTGGTGAATGAGACGAGAGCAGTCGTTGAAAAAAGAAGGTTTCGGAGATGACCGGAGCCAGCTTAAGGAAGCGCCTTGAGAATGGTACCTACGGGAGAATAAGAAACGTGAACCACGGAAACGCGTTAATAAAGTCGATTACCAGGTAGCTATGCCATTTTGGGAAGGGTGGGCACATCCCTTCGGAACCCGCACGGTACATACATATGTATGTAGGCGTAGGCGGTGTGGGCAAGTACCTACATGTATCTAAGGAACGTTCACTTTCTGCTTGTAATTCCCTCGAATCAGCTGTTCGAGAATATTGAAAGAGAGCGAACATATGATATCTTCCCAGTTTCCTTGCCTTGTTGCTCTCCCTACAAACTACGCGCCACCTGATAATGTCCAGCTCGGGCTCCGCGGGCTTGATAACAAAACAAGCGATGGCATGCATCAAGTTGCTGCCTGACTAGCAGCTGTGTTTGCCTGTTTGCCAGGTTGTGGTTTCAGGGGTGATCACGTTAGAATCAGCCCAGCCGGGCAGAGCTAAATAATGTCGCGGGAAATTAGTATCTGGAACATAAAGCCATGATTGCACTGACTGGCTGACTAAGTGCTAAGCACTAAGTACCTATGCAGCTGTAGGTACATGTAATGTTTGATAGGTTTGTACCAACATGAACGCTGTACTTATTTTACAGCTGTCAGCGACAACTGTCCAACGGCCGGCAGCTTAGCATATGCGGCCTAAATGCGACTTGCCGAAACAGGAAACTTCAAGACTTTGGACAGGTTAACTTTGGAGCTGCCCCTCCAAGTCCCTCGCCCGCGCCCCGCTTTTGTTCAGCCAAAATTTTGAGTGTCCCTCGCGCTGGAGGCCAAATCTGCCCCTCCTTATTTCGCAAAACCCGTTTCCATCCTTTCTGTCTGTCTGTCTGGAAATCTTCCTTTCCGTCCAATTATCTAAACATCTCCTTCGTTCATCTCTATACCCAACTCGCTTTTCATCTCTGGATATACTCGCCGACGACTCTCATCCGCCAAAATGATAATTTTCAAGGTGAGTTCCCCCAGTCCTCGACTATTTCGTCGGAGCCGCCCCCTTGCGACGCGAGCATCGACAGACTGACGGGGTTCCCCGCTTAATAGGACGCCGTTACCGACAGCAAGGATGAGCTGCTCTCCGATTCCTTCGATTTCAAAGAAGTTGATGGGGTTGTGTATGAGGCGGACTGCGCTATGATTGAGATCGGTGCCGTCGATGTTGGTACGTCTTGTCGTTTTGTTGGGCTAAATGGCATTCGTTAACTTCGGAAACTGCAGACACTGGTGCCAATGCCTCGGCCGAGGAGACTGATGAGGGACTCGAGGACTCTTCTCAGAAGGTGAACAACATCGTTCACTCTTTCCGCCTACAGCCTACCAGCTTCGACAAGGCTTCATATGGATCCTATCTTAAAGGTGCGGTCTGAGCCAGGGATACGAATGAGATGTAGACTAAAATGATACAGGTTACATGAAGAAGGTTCTTGCACATCTCAAGGCAAAGGGCGCCCCCGATTCCGAAATCGATACCTTCAAGAAGGGTGCCGCTACCTTCTCCAAGAAGGTACTTAGTAGTTTCAAGGACTGGGAGTTCTACACTGGCGAGAGCATGGATGTCGATGGAATGTAAGCAGATATTTTTCTAGCCTCTCCCCTAGAGTCCGACCACCTAATGCTTCGTACGAATCTCCGAGCTGACGTCTGTATAACAGGGTTGTGCTACTTAACTACCGCGCTGACGGTGTCACTCCTTATGTCGTTGTCTGGAAGCATGGCATCGAGGAGATGAAGGTCTAAACGAGCCTGCTAAGGGGATGGTGGTTAGGTGCTTTCCTCGTCCTAGCGAGGACGAAAATCGAGCAACACATACAAATAGTGCTCATTTTATTTAGACGCAAAAGCCGTGTCTTACTAGATAAACCGTGTTCTATCGACCGAATGCAAGACGTGTTCTGAAGGCTGGAAAAGTCTAACAATCCGATACTTTCACTCCAAATTGACATGTGCTGATTTCGCTCGCACGGGCTGGTTTTCATGATGCTACGAGGCACGCAGGTTCTTCCAGCTGACCTTGATTGTAGCAGGTTGATTCAATTCGTGACACGTAGGGTTGAAGTAGGTATCTTTCTAATCGAACCTGGGCCTCGTTGCTAATGGTACCGGCGGAGGAGTATCGGCATTCTCCCTTGCCCCGGACAACGCTGGTTTTTTTGGTATTGGCGGAGGTGGCGGCTTTTTCTTACCCAGTACTGACGGCATTTGTCCCATAGGCCGGGGCTGCGTCCCCTCTACTGGTGTTCCCCTGCCTCCCACCTGGGGGGATGCGGGGGTACCCATACGCGCAAATCGTGCGTGTAACTCGTCGACCTGACCGTAGCCTGGTGGCCGTGTTGGTGATTCCGTTGAAGATGGCGAGGACCGCACCCCAGGTGGAGGTGGTGGCGCTCTACGTCCTCCTATTCCCAGTTCTGGTACCGATATCCCCGCCGCACCGAGACGGTCCAGGGCCCCTTGGTTCAAGTGTCCTTGGCTAACCGCTAGCCCACTGGCAAACGTCGGGCTTGGGGTGCTGTTCCCGCTCCGCGGCGGAAGTCGCGGGGGTAGGGAAGGAGGTGCTCCTGGCCTTGCCGTCGGTACTGCCCTTGATGTTGGTGTGGGTGTTGGTACTGGTGAGTAGGTTGGGGGTGACTGGACAGCTCGTCCATCTGCGCTGTTGTATCGCGTGGGAGGTGGAGGGAGATGCATTGTGGACAGGCCGGTGGTGTCGGATCGGTAGGGTCTCGGCTCAGCCGGCGGCTCTTCTTCAACGTGTTGGGATATCTGACGCGCTACGGGGACTACGGCGTGGGACGATCCCTGCGCCGTCGCCGGTCTCGGTCCATAGGTAGCGACGTGCCTGGGTGGTGGCCCAAAGGAGGACGGGTCGCGGAGGGCGGATCTTGGCGTGACGACGTGGGCCTCGGGTTCTGAGGCCGTCTCGCCGCGACCTACGAAGCCCTTCTGTTGTCGGCCAGAGGACACATATTAGTCCATGTATATGTACCGCGTGTTCTGTGCAGCGCGGTGCCTTCGTCAACGTACCACCTGGCCCTTGACCTGGTTCTTGAGCGAAGAGCCGCCCTTCTCGACGACGCCTCTCCAACCGCCGGACTCGTCCTTCCAAGTGTCGGCCTTTCCCCTTAGACCACCGGCCTTCTCCTTCAAAAAACCAGCCTTCTCCCTCCAACCATCAGACATTTCGGCTCTGCAGTATTAATACCCAACAAGCCGCGAAACTTGAATCTGCGTACCTAGGGAGGGTACTTCGGAGAGTGAGTATATCTACTGTAATTATGCTCAAGTAGGAAATGAGAAGACCGCACTCTTCTTGACGAAGATCACCTAGGAAGGTATATCAGTTCCTTGGAATGGTTTGGCACTATGCAGGTCAGGCCACTTGAGGTTGCTGTTTTTTGTTATCTATTGCGACATAGAGGGAGGTACTGGGTTTCTCTCCGGGGACGGAGTACCTCCTCGCAGCTCTTATCTGCGCGCGAGATATGAAGGGGAGGCACGCTTGGTCTAGCCCTTGTCCCTTTGGCTCCCTTTTTTGATTTTAGGCTAGGTATATGCATGCCTAAGTATCTCAAGGAAGCGGACCCATGTTCTGGCTCTAAAATCGATCATGTATAATGCAAATAGGTACCTAAGTGAGGTTACAAACCTGGGATACGGTGATGAACTAAGACAATCGATCTAGCATATGATATATGTAGCGTATGCAGCTTTGAAGCTTTATATAAAAAGTCGAGAGATGGCATGGTGTCAAGATTGTCGTACCTAAACCTTCATCAATACATGTAGGTAGGTGGTAGGTACCTAGCTACATGCATCCCGGAGTCGAACAGATTTCAAAATTGAAGTATACGAAGTATGCTGCATAAATGAATTAGCTAACACCAGCTTAGCCCATTCCGGGAAATAGCCCCTCCAGAGCTAAACCCAAACTAGGCACATACCCCACTTCGTATCTAGTGTAACTGGTCAATTAAAGATACCCAGGTCGCGACGCGTTTCTCGAACTCCATCATCATCATCCATCGCTGCTCCATCCAACCCGATGAACCGATACCAGGCAGGCATTCAGTATCGAGATCATGCGCCGCCAGCATGGCAACGTCTGCCAATTCAGAAACCGAGCTCTTGACGGAGCACTTCGGATACCCCCCAGTTGTTAGTGTCGTCTCCCACATCTCACATCTACTACTTCGAATATTCGCACACTCCTCCAACAAACCCCCTCGTCTCTCGTCTTTCGTCTTTCGTCCATCCCTATCCCTGCCCATGAACGACCAAGGCTAACAAGGCTACCGTCACCGCCACCGCAGAGCCTCATCGACGACATAATCAACAGCATCAACATCCTCGCCGAGCGCGCCCTCAACAGCGTCGAACAGGGCCTCCTCAACGCGTCCCCGGCCACGCTCGGCTTCAAAGCCCCCAAGTCGCACTCGTCGCGATCCCGCCAAGATGCCGCCGCGGCGGCGGATTCCCTGTCCCCGGCCGAGCGGGCGAAGAACGAGGTCGAGTCCGGCACGCACCAGCTAGAGACGCTCCTCTGCGCCAGCATCGACCGCAACTTCGACAAGTTCGAGATCTACGTGCTGCGGAACATCTTCACCGTGCGCCCCGCCGAGCTCTGCCGCTGGATACGGCTCTCGCACTACGACGGCCTCGACTTCTCCGCCTCGCCCTCCGTCGTCGTCGCCGCGGCGCGCGGCAGCCCGGGCCGGCGCGTCGCCCCCGGCGACGCGCCCACCGTCGAGTCCGTCACCGCGCTCCGCCGACGCCTCCGCGAGTCCATGCGCCTGAACGCCCTGCTGACCGCCGAGCGCGCGCGCAACGAGGCGCTCCTCGGGGACCTGCGCCGATTGGTCGGGGGCCCGGCCCCGGCGGCGCCGCAGATCAAGGCCGAGAGCGCGTCGCCCGCGCAGCGCAGGTCCGTGCCGAGAGACGCCGTCGACGGCCAGGGGGGGAGAATCGACGCGCCCAAGCCAGAGGGGGAGGGGGAGTCGAGGAGCAGCCCCTTCGCCTTCCTGCACCACAAGGGCGACCTCGCGTCCTCGGGCGGCGGCGCCGCCCCCCTCGCCACGACGGCCGCGTTCACGCTCTCGCAGATGCAGGCCCTCCGCGCGCTGTCGGCGGCCCTGAGCAACGTCACGCCCGACCTCAAGGCGTCTCCGGCCGCCGGGGCCGGCGACGGGGAGCGCGACCAGGCGCCGAGCACGAGCTGGCGCCGGGAGAGGGCCGAGTACGTAGAGGCCGCGACGCGCAGGCATCTGGAGACGGTGCACGGCCTCGAGCTCGGGAAGCACGGCGAGGTCCGCGACGGGGAGTGGCAGGGGCCCGGGCGGAAGCTGGCGAGAGGCGAGGTCGAGAGTCTCGAGCGCGTCGTGGCGATGCTGGGCGGGGATACGGATACCAACGGCGATTCTGGCGCTGCGGGCGCGATGGCGTCGTCGTCGTTGGTAGTAGTAGCGCCTGCTCAAGATGAAGATGCGGACCGCATGGACGAGTCATGAGCCCTGAATATCAAGGCATACGGGCAAGGGAGTTTCTCGGATGGCACGATTGACGAATGACAACCTCACACTATGTACTGAGCGCGCATGGAAAAGAGACGAAGGGTCTTTGACGATGATAACCCGGGAGTTTGGCGTTCTGGGGCGTTTTAAATTGGTACAGACACGGCAAGCTTGGGACAGGAGGCGGTACTCCAGATGCGGACATGTGTGAGAGCGAGGAAAAGAGAGATATGCAATCTTGTTTTGTGTTACAAGGATTCCAACTTGACAATTGCAGTGGCATAGAGTTGTTCGTATAACATGTAGGCCGCGCCCTTATGTATATATACTATGATACAATGAACTGGTCGTGCTATCTTAACCTTGTCCCATCGACAACTTACGATCGGTTATCCAGTGCGAGAGGACTTTAAAGTCGGGGAAGTGGGGAATCCAAGAGATCGTGCATGTCAGCCAATTCCCAAAACTCGTGAGTCCAATACTGCTCATGCTCTTGGTCTTCCGAGTCCCGAGTTTGGCTTTCGAACCGCCTCTTCTCGGTATTGACCACATATTTAGCATCGGCAAGATTCGCCGCACGCATCAAGGCGCACAACAATTCGTTCAGCACGCTGAGACTCACCTTGACGCCGGTCCGAGCAACGTACTTGTAGACGTCAAACGCCGCCAGAGTCTCGCCGTACTTCGCATAACCCCCAATGACGCGGTCGAAGAAGATGCTGTCCATGTCCTTGAAATCGAGCTGGCGCTGGCGTTGTACGTACATGTGCACTGAGTCGATGGCCGGCGGGGTTTGTATAAAGCAGTGCTCAATGAGCATCGTGTAAATGTATGATGTCGGCTTCAAGTTTCGACTGTACATATGGTTCATGAGGGCCATAGCAGCGGTGGTGGCGTTTGAGCGTAAGAGACTGTATATCATCTTGCCGTATGTGTGCATGTTAAGCTCGAACCCAGCGCTTCTTACCGCGGAGGCCATCTTGGCAACAATCTCGGCCTGCTCCTCGGCATCTCGTATATCATCTTGCGAGAAGGAAGCATCAAGGAGGATGACAAATGTGGCTTCGTTAGGATGCACGTTCTGAGACTTCATAGTAGCAAGCAGCTTCTGAACGTCCTCGGTGTGATTTCCATTGCGAATCGATGAACGCAACATAGTGTTAAAGGTATAGATGTCTGGCTGGATGCCTTCACTACCCGCCCAATCCAGCACCTTCTCTAAGAGGTCGTGCCGTCGATGGCGGATCAACCCACCAAGAGCGGCATTAACCGGTTCTATAGTGGGCGCCACAGCAGTCTTGTTAGTATCATTTTTCCATAACCTAGACATCTCTTCTAACGCTTGAAGACCGCCCTCAATATCGCCACAGTCGATTAGTCCACCAATGCGAGTTGTCCAAAGTCGTGAGTCAAGTTGTAAGCCAGATCTCGAAAGTTTAGCCCATATGTTTTTGATCCCGTCAATGTTGCCTGCGTTCTTGAGACCGTCAAGCATGAGGTTCCAGGTCCTCGAACTTGGTTTGAGCCCAACTTTGCCGAGAACGTTCCATGTAGCTATAGCCTTGTCGGGTTGGTCGAATATCATGCGTGCTTGGATAAAAGAATCCATGAGCGCCGGGTGTCGTCGAATTTGGGCGGCTCGTTCTTCTGAAATTGTCTTCTCGGGTCCAGCAAACTCGCCCCAAAGTTCGTCCAGCTCTACAGAGTTCCGGGTTGCAAGTGCGCGGACGAGACGTTGCCTGATCGAGGTCGCGTCGAGTATCGGGTTTATCTGTTTTATGTCTTTTGGCACGGGTATTCTGAATATTTCAGTAGTCGAACCTCTGCCTCCGGACACGGGCTTCTGTTTTAGGTATGTTTTAATCGCGGGCCAAAGCGCCATAACATATTCTGCCAAGCCGGGGTATACACTGACGAGGTCCCTGTGGAGATTCTGCTCGTGATGAGCGACCATGGTGACGAAGTAGGCTACCCTAGACATAAATTTTGCAGCAGCTCGAGTCACACCAACTGAGGATCGTTTCCTGTCGTGCACTAGAGCATATGTAGCGATGGCTAGTAGCGCGACGGGTTTGCCAAACTGGTTCTTTGGATATTGTGGGAATAGAGTACTGAATGCGCCGGGAAGGTCCCCTATTAGGGCGTATCTTGTCATGGCGTCCTTATCCAGCCTCGGGAACCTGAAGTCGTTGGCCAGCTGTTTCTCGCTCGCTAGGTATACAGCGAGCCGAGGCAAGGTCAAGATTTTCCATGACTCGACAAGGTCTGCCAACATGGCTTCTCGCAAGGCAAGCAGCCCCTCATACTTTGCAATAGATTCTGTTTCAGCCTCAGGATTTATGCTGATTATGGATTGAATCAACTCGCCCACAAGTACGGCCCACTGTTTCGGCTTCAGTTCGCCGACCTCTGCATATATTCGGAAGATCTCAGACACGGTGGGAAGGCCCTCTGTGAACATGTCTGCTTTCTTCGCCGCAGCAAGCTTCTCCAACAGCGCGAACTTGGCTTTATGATAGACTGGAGGCACACGGGCCGCAGGCACACGGGCTGCAGGATATATCTCGGTTCGAAAATACGAATAGGCGTCTGCTATTGGCGCGTCCTCGTCTAACATGTGCTGCAACCTTCTTATCGCTTTGAGGAGAGATGTGTCGACCGGGGCGTCCACGGCGCGCGAATGACCGGCGGCCGTACCCTGGCGGCCGTGCTGCTCCTGGATAATCTGACGAAAGAGCGCATCCACGCGAGAGGACGGTTGCTTCCCGGTTATCTTGGTGTGGGATATTTCCACCTCTGACCTAGGGCGGCGTCTTTCAGACGCAACGATTCGTATATACGGCGGCGATTGTGATTGACTGGAGGTCGGAGCGGAGAGGGGAGCATCTTCCGATGGTGCTCCGTGGGCGCCGGCAGCGTATGGTCTCGAGGACGTCGTAGAAAGGCGAGCGGCTGGGGTCTGCCATTGCGCAGCACGCGTCTTGCTTGTCGCTTTGAGACGACAAAGCAGGCAGCTAGGCTTCGAAGCCCTCATACCATGCGAGACGCGGATCGCTAGGCTGATGAAGTAAAGCTATTGTTAGTTTGCGGGAAGAGTTGAGACAGAAACGACTTTGTAACGGCCGTGCGATGGAAAACTTCACATCTTCAATCTTCAAACCCAAGGAGGTAGGATTGTTATCTAATCAAGCACCCGCTGGCTCAGTGACTTCGTAGATCGTTTGCAGACCCAGAATGCATGTACCCTCAGATCTTTGATTTTATTGAATTGGCACTATATCCTTGTTTAGTGCATATTCGAAGATGCATTGAGCCGGGTAAGTGCTTAATTAGATACCGGAGTTCTTTTTTATTATATTAAACCTATTTTATTAACGAACAGATAAGGGTTATGTCATCCAAGATAAAGGGAAAGTACTTTTGTACCTCGGTATAGATCAACACCGACAACGTGCATTGAACCCCACCGCCTTCAAACACCCGGCATCTCATCCCACCTCCCAAGCAAGACGGCGGTACATACCTATTCTCTAACCAGAGATGGATTGCAAGATCCGTTAAATTAGTACTCTAGCTACATTTATGGGCACCTTCTGAGTTGAACCTTAGGTAATTACGTCATGCGCTAGTAGATACCTACATGTAGCTAGGTAGGTATGTAGGTAGCGACTTGAAGTAGCACTAAAGATACCCTACCATGTCTAACTTACACGAAGCTTCAACTTGACCAACATTTGCCCGCTCATTGTCGCCGTCCCTTACTAATAACCATCACTGCCACTGTTAATAAACAGCCGTCGATTGACCCTCTACCCTATCCGCTCGACCATGACCAGTCTAGTCCCTCATCCCCCATACAGCAAAGAGGAGCTCCAGTCGCTATATCCAGCCAACCTCGAGCTCCAGCTAGTCCAGGTTCTGCTCCGACATGGCGAGCGTACTCCCGTATCAGCACGTTTCCAGAATACCGGCCTGCCTACCTTTTGGCCATACTGCACCGCCGTGCGCCAGTTCAAGTCGGCCGTGCTCGACCGCACCACCGGCCAGTTCACCACTCTAGAATGGAAGCGTCGCTTGGAGAGCTTTGGTCCGGGAGACGAGCCCGTGCTCGCTGTGGGGCCACACGGCGAACTGGACGGCATCTGCGAGATGGGCATGTTGACGGACCGCGGAAGAGAGACCACCTTTGATTTAGGCTCGCGCTTGCGGAAGCTCTACGTCGAGCAGTTGGCATTCCTGCCGCCGACCCTGCAGGACGCCAACTCGCTCTACCTCAGGGCTAGCCCCATACCACGCGCCTTGGAGTCCCTGCAGGAGGCCTTTATCGGCCTCTATCCACCGCACACGCGCTCGCCGTCCTTTCCGCCCCCGACCATCCTGCAGCGCTCTCTCGCCGACGAGACTCTGTTCCCCAACGACAGTAGCTGTCGAAGGTTCGCCGCTCTCGCCCGGGCCTTCGCCCAGCGTGCTGCGGGCCGGTGGAACGAGACAGACGAGATGAACTACCTGAACAAGCTGTACGGAAAGTGGATGCCACCTGCCTCCCCTCGAGTTGCCGTAGACGGGCGACCTAGGTTAAGTGGAATCATGGACACCATCAACGCAACTCTCGCGCACGGTCCCGACACACGACTGCCCAAAGAATTCTATGACCCGAAAGGCCGAGAAATTATTGAGAAGATTGCAGTTGACGAGTGGTTTACGGGCTACAAGGAAAGTCGGGAATACCGTATGCTAGGGGTTGGTGCGCTTCTGGGCGACGTTGTTGGCAGGATGGTGGGCAGTGCTGAGCACTCGAGCGCAGACGGGGAATACGAGATTGGGAGACTGCAGAGCAAAAAACGGCTGGAAGGCGATAGAGAAGCCACTCCTATCCGATTCGGTCTCAGCGGATGTCATGATACAACTTTGGCCGGGGTCTTGTCTAGCTTAGGAACTTTCGGGGGTGACAAATGGCCCCCGTTCACGAGCCACATTGCCATTGAGCTATTCCGCAAGAACGACGTTGCATCTGAAACGGCTGGTGCTACACCAAACGCTCTACAAGCCACTATCCCACCCACTACGAGTCAGAGCCAGAGTGTAAACATGACAAATTCCAATTCTGGCACGAGTTGGTTTGCCTCAGTGTTCTCATGGGTCCCTTTATTTGGAGGACGAACAGCACCAGGCACGCCGCCGCCAGGTATAGGACGCAAGCCAAAGGCGGAGTTAGAGCCACATGAGAAGGCAGGACTGCAGGATTACTATGTGCGCCTACGATACAACGATGAGGTCGTCACAATACCGGGGTGTGGGGCACCGGGGAAGCATCTCGAAGGAAACGAGAGCTTCTGTACGTTGGTAAGTCAATCATTATCCCCTCTCCTCTCGTGTTACAGATGACAACGCGGCTGCGCAAGGCTACGCAGCTGAGGGGATACCATTCCAAAACGCCAATGAGCTAAAGCGAATACATGAAAAAGAAAAAATGAAAAAGGAAGTATATTGGCTGATATGAAACTGCGTGCAGGAGGCATTCAAGACCATAGTCGACAAATTCGTCCCGGGAGATTGGAAACGGCAATGCTCTACAAACGTCAAAGGGCCCGCATTCCCGACCAGCCCTGAACCCGCCGGATACTAATAACTGTCAGCATCTGTTGTGCGCTCGTTCTCATATAGAGACCGACTGCGAGCATCCATAGGGAACGCACCAAAAGGAGACTGCGCATCAATTCTATTTTCTGGGGTGCCGTAAAGTGTATACCTCAGGTAAAACATATATGTATACAGCACATAGTTAGCGAAGCAAGAAAACAATAGATGGCTAGATAGATTGATGAAAATGGCTGGGCGACGATGCGCCGAGAGAACTACCCAGGTAGGTACATATTACGTTGGTATTGTCTAAAGCTGGGTTGCGCAAAGTGTACAGGTATTGTCCATACTCTCCCGCGCGGGTAGCAAAGCTGCACTGAAGAGCAATTCTAAAAGCTAGCTTTACGAGAAAGGCATAGGCTGAGACTCTTACATACACGCGTGAGTATTAGGTAGAGAAATAGGTACGTGTGTGTTTGGTGTTTTACCAGGCATTGTTTACCTATCTACCTGGTTGAGGGCGCGAGTGGAATTACAAAATGGGTAATATGTTCAACGGCAGCCAGCTATTGGAGCTCCAAACGACGATCATCATCGACGGAAGAATATCTTTCTCTTCTTCTTCTCTTTACCTCGCTGATAAGTGATACCACCGCTCTCGTTGTTTTTACCTAAGAAAATTTATAAAGATAATTACGGTTCGCCTAGGGCCAGTCACTTCAATACTAATATACAGAGGACGAGAGCGAGACCTCGTGAGCAGCTGTGCTGGTGACAAGGGGATAGATAGATAAGATGATGACGCGCAGATTTGTCACGGCTTTCAGATATCATGAAATTATTAGGGTTCTTTTAAGTTCTTCGTTGTATTATACCCTCCAATCTTCCTAGACTAGGAAGATGTTACGCCGATAAATGATGACGACTCCTGATGTTGATGCGGGCGAGAAAATGAGCCAGCATCCTGGGCTAGCTTCTTGTACGCTCACCCTCTAGATTGCTCCCTATCCCTTCCTACCTTCCTAAGAGCACTGCGATCGCAATGTCTTACCCCCGATATCTCAATTTCCCGTCCACCGATCGGTCAAGCGCCAGGTGATTTGTATTCGGTGTCGCCTTGGAATGCTCAACTTATCTCCAGATATTTAACGATCATGCGTAAAATGACAAGCAAACCCGTCGAGATCAACTCCAGAGAAAACAACGTAGCGATTACAACATATAAATTAACACCTCTTCTCAAGCTCCCCTAGCACCGAGCAGATGGGCCTCTTCAGTTTGCGATTTCTTCTTCCCATCCGTTCAACCCTCCTTGAATAGCGAGGCCAAGGCCTGAGCCAATTCCACCGAAGCTCGATTGGTATTGGTGTCCTCTGCGTTCTCCCTCGCCACCAATAGGGCCGTGGGTATGAATAGGACTGTTGGCACCGTTCTCAAGCGGAGCAAACACTGGAAGGCTGAGAGCACGGTTGTGCTGACCACGGGGACCTGGGGCAAGAAGGCCGCCGATGGTTGTGGGTCCAGCAATAGCACTCAGCGGAGCGCCGTACCCGTTAGAAATGCTGGCAGATTGCCCATGTCCCATATGGCTTTGTTGTGGTATCTCTAGCTTGAGCTCGTTGGGAGACGAGGAGGCTGTACCAAACAATGCAGCCTGCTGCGAAACATATATCTGCTGCTGATGTTGTTGCTGTTGCTGAGCCTGTTGCGATACTTGTTGCAGGTACATCGTTAAGGGGTTATTATTGCCAGCAAACAGATTCGTACCATTGGTAGTAGCTACTGGTGACGTCGGGTTGGTAGGTGAATTTCCGCTTCCACTGCCACCAGTAGCAGGTGACGCGACACCTTCTCCACGTGGTGACTGGGATTGCTGCTGTAGTTGCCGGGGCTGATTTCCGCACCGATCTTTACCGAAATTGACCTTGAATTTCTTATACTCTTCTTTGCTTCGAACCGCTTCGATAGCCTTGATAGCGTTGGCGATATTGGTGAAGTTGACGAAGGCACAACTCTTTTCTCGTAGAGCGTTAACCAGTTCGATCTCACCATACTCGGAAAAGTCTTGTCGCAACCTTTCTTCGGTCCACGTTTCGTCGAGATTGCCGATATATACATTACGAGATGCGCCACCACTGACGGCCAGAGCGATCGCTGGTGGAAGGGCGCCCGAGTGTTTTCCCCAGCCAATCTTGAGTCGACGGTTATGAATCATGAGACCCTGCAGGTTGCTGAGAGCATAGAAAGAAGCCGCCGCCGTTGGGTCAATGAATGTAACGAAACAAATATGCTTGTCGGGGATATAGCGAATGTGGTGAAGCAAACCGCCTCGTACAACGTTGCAGATTTCCTCCACGGTAGTCTCCGGGTGAATGTTACCGAGATAGATCGTCCTGTTACCAAGATTATTGATACCGCCAGCTGTGGTTGCCACCGCTGCCGCAGCTACAGATTGCTGGGCAAGAACGTTGGAGATGACATCCCGGTCTTGGCCTGTCAACATGTGGGCGTAGCCTGGCGCAATACCTAGATACTGAGCCGCGTTCTGTTGCTGAGTCTTTGAGACATAGGCACAGCGGTCTTTGCCGTAGTATACACGGCGGGGCGACTGCCATTTAGGTTCCTGAGGCAGTTGCTGCACTGCTTTCATCGCGTTGGTAATGGATAGAAAATGAACAAATGCAATGTTTTTCTCCCGAACGATCTTGATCGTGTCGATAGCACCGAACTTGCCAAGATCTTCACGCAGCTCATCCTCTCTGATATCTTCAGGCAAGTTGCCCAAATAGACATTTCGAGAAGCACCAGACTGCTGAACAGCTAGGGCAACTGAAGTGGGAACCTGTGAGGGCTTGCCCCACCCAATCTTGATATCCTGACCCTTGATGCACAACTTTTTCAAGATAGCATCAGAATGGAAGTGAGTGGCGGCGTTCGCGTCGAGAAACGAGATGAAGGCGCAATTCTTATCTGGTAGGAGGCGGACAGATTCGATCTGCCCGCTTCGAACGTGTCCAAGAATCTCTTCAGCCCCAGTATCGGGAGGTATGTTTCCAAGATACACGGTTCGACTAGTTCCCGTGATGACATTGTTCGCTGGCATGCCCACAGGTGACTGGGGTTGCATGTTCAACTGATTGCCCATGTTACTATAAGCACCAGTAGGGGACTGGGCTTGATAAAACTGCGGCGCACCGTACGCAGAGGGAGATACCATGGCCTGGTACTGTTGGGGGGACATGTTTTGTTGAACTGGGCTAGTCAAGCTGCTCTGGTGATGCTGCTGGTGCTGCTGCTGCGGGCCATTCGTCTGCTGAAAGCCAGGCATATTCTGAAAGCCGGGACTGGCAAACGCGGTTGGTGATCCAGGTTGGAAAGGGCTCCCGAGAAGAAGCTGCGAAGGGAGCAGGGGAGTGAACTGCATATCGAAGCCTGTACCGGGAGTTGCCATTTCTGCTACCATGTTATTGGTTGGTTGGCTCATTTGCTGAGTGTTGATGGCAGGGATATTGGCACGGCGTTGAGGCCTGTCAGCAAATCCAGAGACATTCGATGTGAAGGCGCCATGAGAGAAACCAGTATCACTATTAGAAGGCTTAGAGGCGTGGCCAAACCGGCCGTTCGAGTTGGCAGCGGAAGGACCAGTGGGAATACCCGACACCGAGAGGTCCTGCATCCCGAGAAGATGAGGTGGGACTAGGCTGTCCCTCGAGGCTTGTGAAAGAACCGCCGTTTTGAAAGATTAAATGTGCCCAGTGAAAGGCACGGAAGCAAGAAAGAATATGCTAAATCTGGAATGTAGGCGCTGTATGGAATACCAAGCAGCGTCGGTGATTACAAAAGCTGTCTGTCAAAGGGATAAAACCGAACAACTTCGAGTTTCCTCCAAACAATAGACAAGTAACACTTGACAGGGGATCGCTATCCCAGTGACCAGATACCACCAAGGCAAGGATCAATGATAGACTGTATGCAGTGCTCCGAGATTATAACAGTACTTCGAGTCAAGGTGACCGGCGAGTTGTGATCGAATCCGTCGTAATTGAATATATCGAGGCAGCGCACGATTACGCGAAAGCTAGCGATGTCGCCGAATAAGGTACCGACTTCGAGGCGGACAAGGCCCTTTGAATGAATATGGTCGGTCTCGGTACCTGGCGAACAAAGGCTAGGCGGATACGATGCTCCAAAGAAAGCGAGCGCAATGGAGATACACCAGAAATGAGCGTCGAGAATATAGGCCAACAAAGCCCACGTCTTTCGAATTTCCTCGTGAATCCTAGTTTCCTGCCTCTTCCTCTACTTGGACGAACCGTTAGGAGAAGAGGTTTGACAACGAGTACGTGGTGGGACGTTGAGTCGTATGCGCGCAACACGTGGGCCGAAGAAAGGGGCAAGATACTCAGTTATGTAGGTATGCAAATACGCCAGTATATGAATAATTAAGAAGCTATAGAGAACGAGCGTAGGCTAATAGAAGGAGGAGAAGGTTCCCAGGAAATCTGGGGAGGATAGCAAGAAACAAGCAGAGAAGGATTGAATAGGGT
Source organism: Nemania serpens (assembly GCA_022578855.1). NCBI lineage: Eukaryota > Fungi > Ascomycota > Sordariomycetes > Xylariales > Xylariaceae > Nemania > Nemania serpens. Next base: position 45,106 of record MU396760.1, read on the forward strand.
AAGATACACGAGGCGGCGGTGAGAAAGGTAGGGAGGGAGATGGGATAGGAGGGTGAAGAAGAGGTGGAGGTGCGAGGTACGGAGTAAGGTAGCCAGATGAGTTAACAGCCCCAGGGGTAAAAATAAAAACTCAAAAAATAAAATAAAAACGAGAGGACAGCGTACCTAGGTAGAATGGGCACTCTAAGGATTAAGCAGAGCAAGTAGTGTACCTGCCTCCTAGGTAGCGTGTAGTACTGCGCCGGCTATTCCTCCATAACGATCTAGCGTCCTATGTAAGAAGTAGCTAGCGGGAGAAGGGGGAAAGCCCTGAGCCCTGACTGGTGCGCAAAGGGGAAAGGGAATATGGTGGAGGCGTCTCATTGGACAGCTAAGACGCTGGTGCAGATTGCCAAAAATGGGGCGCTAGTTTTTTAATGAGCCTAGGTCGTAAGAGCCCATCTAGCCCGTCTCCACACAGGTATCCACCGGCACACTAGGCCGTATTCATGCTGTGATCAGACTTGTTGAGCAGGATGTCCCTATCTCGCGCCCGGCTCCTGCTTGTGCACCACTGGACAGAGTGCTGGAAGTTAGGATGAAATTAGCAGCCAAAGTACATAACTCTCTGCCCGCAAACTACCAGATAGTCACGTAACCTGCTTTCCTTTAAATTATTGGCCAATCTAAGCCTCTTCTATACTAGGTAGTGCATTAGGTACCGTATTTGCAATTTCAATGAAGTTTAACGGTTCTCTGCTGAGCACCTCCCTACCTATATGTACTCAAATACGAAAGACTGCCAATGATAAACTAGGATATTCCTGTTTTATAGGACCATGCCCAGTGCTCTTTCTCGACAGCTCCTTCTAGCATCACGATCTGTGGTTCGCCGACTGCATTAAATGCGTCCCGTCATTTAATTTCATGCAGGATGGATGTCTAGACGGCACTACACTATTTCAGTTCTCTCGGCGTACCAAGTTATGTCCAAACTGCCGACTGACCATCTATACAACCCTACCTACACACCTCAGATAGGTATTACGCTCAGCAATGACTTGCAGACAAACCGCTTGACGAGTCTCCATCCCAAGTCTCGCTACCTGCACTAATGTTCAGTGGCAGGTGAGCCATACTATAAGTAAGTATACCTACCTAGTTCAATGATGATGCGACAATCACTTGTTCCTAATTCGGATGCATTTTCGGAGATTTTTGTAATCTTCCCTTTCCTGACAACCCCCTACCCCTATGTGTCTTGGCTGTACTCATGCCGTGTACCTACCGTAATATAGGCAGGTAATGGTACTTATACTGCACAGAAGCGGGCTAGGTGGTTTTCTATGTGTGTCATGGTGTGGATATAGTGTACTACCACCACTTATACCTCAGGGGTAGGGAGTAGATTGGGTAAAAAGACCCCCAATTTTTTACGACGTGCAAAGTAGGCAAGCAGCTCATGGTAAACCTCTCTCAACGAGGAAGTACGAGGTTTTCACTTTTTATCGCTTCCTCGATGCATGATATCGGAAATCTGAAGTAATATTGACACGAACAGTCACATGATTTACTGCATTAATTGGGAAGACGTCAGTACTCGACAGCTTTTGAAAACCCGGCCGCATCGATGTTTTGTTCAGAGGGTACCTAGCCCGCATGCAGGTACAATGCGACATTACAGTCTGTGGCACGTTGCAGACCTCCTTAGTATCTGAGGTACCTTACGCAAGACACGCTGGTGAAACATTTGTTAGTGCAGTATTTATTACCAACATCTTAGTATTGCCTATTGAATTGAAGTACTCCGTACACCATGCTAAATCCCTAGGTGCATATAAGGATGTATGTACTAAGCAATGCCTCATCATGCATCCTGCCCTTATGCTAGAGAATTTATCCAGATATACTGGCAGGTATAAGTATACTAGGTTGATACTATCACAAGAAAATGTCCTACTGCTACTCGTTGTATAATACTAAGCAGCATGGAAGTTATATTTAGAGCTCACGATAAAAGCAATCTAAATTGATGCCCCACGCAAATATTCAGAAGCGTCTCGTTGATTGTCTCTCTACGTGGATCAGTATATGGGCTGACTAACCTAACTCGGTATAGCTGATGACTTGTCAAGTTCTAGCTCAGGAACGGCAGACCAGAAATTGGATACAAGTTACAACACACCTGGAGCAAGGGCTCTTCAGGGCACACTACATTTTAGTGTACCAAGAAGGATGTTTTCACGCCATAGTTTGGGTTACTTTTCTCGAAAAGAAAACACCCAAAAGATTCATGTGTCACCTCTTGCATACAGAAGACAACGAGGCGTCTGTTTATAAAAAATCTAGGTAGTATAGATAGGTCCAACCGCGGTTATGTATTATTTCGGGGATACTTACCTGGTTAGTTTACCAATGCTAGCAACTTACATATAGGTATATCTTACGTGGTCTTACGTGAGCCATATAATATGTGCAGCGTTGCAAACAATCTACAACAGAACCAACTTCTATTGTTTAGAATTGTTTTTCATTATTTCTGTTTGTTCCGACCGCAATGATAGGGGAAATATCTAGTAAAAGAGCTCAAGAGAACGCCGCGGTCGGCTTAAATATACATCCTAAGAAAAGCCGAAAGGCGCATTCTAAAACTATGTTAAGAAACAGTGCCGAATTAACTATTAGTTGGACAAAAGATTGTCTAGCCATCCCTAGCCTATTGTTTGTCCGAAAGCTTCACGTCTGCTCTTAACATGATATTTTCTATCAATCTCGATATTGATAAGGTCTCTCTTTTTTATCTATATCTCTAGGAAGTTCTTTTATGTTAATCAAATACCCAAAGCAAGACGCCTTAGTCGGAGTTATAAGAACACCCTAGCCTTGGCAAGAGAGCGCCGTAGCCGAATGAAGTGGTCGCTTCGAGACTACGTACGTGTTGTTCCTTGCTGGCAATATCAATCTCGCCCTGGTTGGTGATGATTAGCCGACCCTGACATGTTAAATCACTCAGCTGGTCAATAAAGCCCAGCCAACATGGTTTCATTCGCACGAGCTAGCACGACGATTTCTCAGCAGCTAAGGGGAAACCCGCTTCAGAGTGGCCGCGATCATCGAGTTGCCTGGCACAAAGGCAATGAACTCGCTCGGTAAAAGCACCGCTCCCGGGGCTCTGTGCTATATGATCGGTGAAAGGTTGCAGGGAAGGCCAAAGTCATACCGTCGAGTCGTATCGCTTACGCTCGCGCCTACGTGGTATAAGCAAGGTGACACCACCGCCGTCCGATCCGTGGTGCGTACCAAATCCGGTGGTGATACATGGACAACCTCACACTTGGTATCTTATAGGCGAGACGAGGTGATCGCCCTAGATATCGTTGCACACTGCGCGAGGCGGCTATTATCGACCGTTAAATTTGGACCTCGCAAGGCTCTGCTAGCCATTCGGAGAAGTGCTAGAGACCTCATCAAAGTTGACGTCTGGCCGCCGGCCTTCCAAAGCTAACTACCCCTCTCGAAACAATCTTGCCTGTCGATAGTAAGCCGGCGAGCTCTTTCACTCCGGCACCCACGAGAGATGTCATTGCCGAGTCTCGTCCACTATCTGCTCCGGCAGGCTCGAAATCTTACGACCCCAAATGCCTGGGACATCAAACATAAGATTTATACGGCTTATCCTATAGGCCTACTTCTACCATTAGAATGAACGGCCAGTCATATATCTACGCACCACAGATGATGAGTCGACACAAGTCACCCTCCTCAGTACCTTGAGCTCATTACCCACCAGATGTTAGACGTGTCCTTATTTAACAGACAGACAAGGATATATTTGGGCCAAGCTGCAGAACACCCTCTGTTCCTATTACATTGCAATGTACCCAACCGAGAAGAAAGCCTCTACGAGGACCCATCGAGAAATTTCCAGCAATCTCATCGCCCGGAAGCGGCGGTTGGTATCGTTTCATAATAAGTAGGTATGGACATTGTCCATATCTCACGCCATACCTATCCCCGAGGGGCATTTATATAGACCAACAAGATCTTTCCGACCAGCGAGCTACAGCCGTTCTCCTCACAGTTCATCCTTCGCATCATCCAGCCTCACCTTTGTTTCCGTCTTTGTCTTTTTTATCTCCTGCATCACCTTTTTCACCATGGAGCTCAGGATTTCGAAAACGACCTGCGCCGCCGCCAGTGCCGTCTCTTCGCCGTTGCCCTGATACGCGGGCGCGACCTCGACGACGTCGGCCCCGACGACGTTGAGCCCCTCGATGCCCCGCAGGATGCGGATCAGCTCCCGCGTTGTCCAGCCGCCGGGCTCCGGGGTTCCGGTGCCCGGCGCGAACGCGGGGTCGAGCACGTCGATGTCGACGCTGAGGTACACGGGGTCCTCCGTGCCCAGCGTCTCCACGATGGCCCGCACGACGCCGCCCGTGCCGATGTCGTCGATGTCGTCGGCGCTGAGGCGGAGCCAGCCCTGCCTGTCGTCGTCGTCGTAGTCCTCGAACCCGTCGCCCGATAGTCGCGTCCGCAGCCCGGCGTGGACCGACGGCGCGGCCGAGGCGTTGGACAGCAGCCCCTCCTGCCCCGCGAGCCAGAACATCGACCCGTGGTTGAAGTGGCTCTGCTCCGTGGCCCACTGGCTCGGGTACTTGGCCGGGTGCCACGTGTCGAGGTGCGCGTCGAAGTGCAGCACGCGCAGCGGACGGCCGTATGCCTCCTTGAGTGCGCGGAGCGCCGGCAGCGACAGCGAATGATCCCCGCCGAGCGTGATGAGCCTCGGCTTAGCCAAGAGATGCGAGACGGGGACCCTGGCGCCGAGCTCGGAAAACGCCGCGCTCATCTGCGCCACCGCCTGGGCGTTGTCGAACGGCGTCACCGGGATGTCGCCGCAGTCGAGGATCTTGGCCCAGCTCAGGTACGGGTTTATGCCCGCGCGGGGGTTGAAGCCGCGGAACGTCGTCTGGCGCGCCGAGGCGGCGCGGATCGCCCGGGGGCCGAAGCGGGCTCCTATACGTCGCGGGGTCGGACAGTTAGTAAGCAGATACCTCACCTTACACAAGTAGCTAACCACAGCAGTTCTGTCTAGAGAGAACAACAGGCTGCCTCTTGGGCTAAGAAGGTCGATGAACTTTTCAACCTTACCTGGGCGATATGATACGGCCGTATCGAACGGGGCGCCAATGATAGCAATGTCGAAGAGCTCGCTGGGCGTGGTTAAGCACTTGACGTGCTTGAGGTGGGCAAACGTAGATATGCCGCTGAACGCCCACTAGATAGGACGACGAATGAGCAATTAGCCTTGACCTCGTCCCTACCACCAACAGCCACGAATTTAGAAAACCCGTCGATGATGGATAGCGTACACCACTTCCTTCGTCTATGTGTTTCTATCTGGGGCTGTAACTCGTATCATGTCGATCGATCTACAAGGACTCAATAGGGGTAAGCAAGGACGAGATGACCTACATCCGTTCCCCATTTCGCCTCGAGTGCGTCGAGTTCTTCTTGGCTCCATTCCCGGACTTGCTCAGCATGCCCGTTGCAGCCAGCGACGAGCGCCGGGCTAAAGCCGAGGGTGATGTAAATCAACTCCCTGAATCTCATATTGGCGACAATCCTTTGCTTTTGTCCGTGTCTATGCCGTCGCAATCTGCGGTCAGATGGCGGGGATTCCAATCTTTCGGCTCTTGAATAGCGAACCGCCGTCTTCTCCACGGGCGGTACAGTGTCTCTTAAGTAAGCTGGTAAGTTGGTATCAGATCAAGGAAGTACATAAACCTTTGCCCGGATGCATAGTTCCAACGGGTAGAGCTTCGAACTCGATGCCGTAACAAACTGCATTGCCGATAAGCTGAGCCATACAGGAGGTAGTTCGATCAGGCCGGTTACGGCGTTTACCCCCCGACAAGTCGGTGCATGCCGCCAACTGCCGACCGGTCTTGGCCCCCTCCTAGCTCATCTCGGGATACGCCGTAACCACCAAAAGAGGCAGGAGAGAGTGTGCCCGTTCGATTAAGCCAGGTTACCTATCAAACGTCTCTTATCTCGTAGGCTGCTCTTATTACCTAAGGGTATCTGTAGGTTGCCCTTAAAAACGAAGGCTTATTTCCGCCTGGCTTCACTACATGTACGCTTATCGTATCCACGAGGCCGCCATAGGCCAGCCTTTGCAACGATGTACGGTTTCGCGAAAGCGCACATCAGATCTTGTCCTTCTAGAACCAGAAGCACTGCTCTCACAAATGTGCAGAGATGGGCAGAGATGGCTTTCACAGCTCCCTCCCGAGGAATCACTAGAAACAAAACATAGCTTTACACTTCGTGCCATAGTTGACGGGTTACACAGCAAAGTCCTTGGATGTTCACGGTAGACAGATGAGGAGGACAGGATAATAAGTAGATATTACAGTACAATACGTGCCCGGAAATAGCCAACAATACTGCGCATGAAGAGTCCCATGCCGCATGAATCAAATCCCCCCATGATGAGTAGATAGAGATGCGATTTTCTATTGACATTAGGTCATTAGGCATCTCCCTCTCAGCGTTACCCATCCGCTTCGGCTTTCGAATCTGATGGGATACCCGCACGCCTCCGTGACATCGCTCAGATCCATTCAATTCTCATTTTCGTCTTCTGGCTCTCCGTTAAGCAGCCGATCAGCCTTTCGCAATACCGTCCCGTAGAGCTCGTCGCTTTGCGAGGTCTCCTACCGTCCCTGCCTCGTAGTATTTCTATAATATTATCTTTATTTGATTTGTTCCGCTCCCACAACGCTCGCGAAATAATTACTTCTCTAACGTCGGTCTATTCTTCATTTAGCTCCTATTTGTGGCCTCTAATGGAAGCGCGGAGCCAATGCGAGAGACGAATTATCAAGCAGCGACACTCACGTCGAATTCATATGTAGGACGTTGACTGAACTATGCCCACGGAAATACTACGTTTCAATGCGACATAATGGATGGCCGAAGTAGGCTAATGTGCAGGTAATATCAAGTCCGCTGATAGAAGCCTATTTGCAGCCATATATAAAAATGTCTGGTTTCCGAACAGCGACCAACAAGACCTACTATAGTGCGCAATGAATATTCTACGATTCCTCCATCCGTGCTGGCGACATGTTGGCGATATCCTAATGTGGCAAGCAATGAGCCGCCGAGATATAGAAGATATATTGAACGAGATAAGGCAAGACGAGACTTGGCGGCTGATACCTCATGTAGGCATGGCCGACCGGACTTTAGCTACGAAAGACTGAACTTCTGTAAAAGTAACATTGTGTATGGAGTAACCATTGCGACATGAAAGTAAGGGATTTCACCAATGATTGAACGTTCATTCCGTCACCGTTTCTATAAATTAGTGTACTCCTCCTAAGGACCCCAACTAGCGACCCTCACACCATTCTATATTGGAATCTCGCAAAATAATACGCCTCGAAGCCAGGAGATATTGTGCCCGATAACACTATCAGACGTGGGAAAGGGTCTGATTTCACAGCCTTTGCTCACAAATAGCTGTCTAACCCCCGTATATTTCACATGACCACACATGACCTTCGAATACCGCGGTCGCATATCCATATTCCCTGACCCCAAATACCTGACCCATCTGTCAAGTGGCTTTCTTTCACCTCGGTTACGCTATCGATTATCCGTCTTCGCACAGCGTTCATATTTGAAATGGATAATATGAAATATCTCAGCGACTACCGAGAGGGCGCATATCTAGACTATCTAACGTCTAAGAATAAGCGCGAACCCTAGATGGAATTGCTTGCGAGAGGGACCGTAGATCCGAAGCGCAAGACTCACGTTCTGGATATCACATCTTCTGGCGGCATCCGCCTACGGGACTTTGAAAAGTCATCAAACAACCTTTGCACCGAGCTAAAAGAGACGGATTTAAACAATGGAACACGATTGATAATATTTAGTCGAGGAGATCGGCAATACGTACAAGACCAGGTCGGTCCTATGTACGACATAGATCCTGGCTTTTTCCGAGCTGTAGAAGAAGATTTCGAGGACCAATATGACTATATCGGAGGTTATCACCGTGTGCCGGAATTTCTTGTCGGCGACCAGCCGCAGCATCTGGCGTTAGGCTACGGCTGGACTTGTGTGATCAATTGCAATGATAATTTCAATGTTGGTAAGTTATCTGGTATATCAAATACTGTATGAATAGTGATGCTCACTAGTATTTGCAGTACTCGTATCTGCTGCGACGTATTGGGGCGCTTCCCGCGTGAAGAACCAGTACCCTGGGAAGACTTACAGGGATTACGTCGAATTCCCTAATGAATACGTCGCTGCTCTCCAGAAGCTTGATGAGCATTTCTTCGCAGAGGCACACAAAGAGCCTCTTCTTCTGCTTCTACCGATATTGGATATTCATGCTGCCTTCCTGTACGAGGGTCTCAATGATGCAGACGCCTGTTTTCGCGCGGGAAGAACAAACACTCAGGAGAAACTCGACCTTATCAAAGAGGCCTGGGATTCCCTCCGGATGATGAAACACGACGGCATGGGCCCATTGCACTGCATTCAAAGTTACGCCCACGCTAATAATAAATGCGAATTTCAAGGCTCCGACGAACATAAGCACTTGGTCAATAGGTTTAACTGCATCGAGAAACAAATATCTCGTACAGAAGAGCTGGCTCGAGACTATCTGCAACACCATGTTGGGAGGTTTAGTCTTGAAGAATCCCGTTCCACTATCAAGCAGGCGATAGTTGCTTTCGAAGAGACTAGGCGGACGAAGCTCAGTAAGTGATACGATGGCCCACCTCCGCATCTTTATTATTGACTGCCACTCCCCTCTTTTTCGCCTCAGTTCCTCAGATACCTAACACTTAGAAAACTTAGTAACTGTTTTGGCGATATTTTTTGTGCCAATAAGCCTAAGCACATCGGTCTTTGGGATGAACATTCATGAGCTGAATGAGAATGGACAGTCTTTGTGGGTTTTCATCCTCAGAACTGTTTTGATTGTGGGAACAACACTGGTGATATGGGGCGCCATGTATCAGTTTCAGAAATATAATTCGCTGCCGAAGAAATCAGTCTACTATAACGAAGGCAAGTCTTGGCCGACTAGACTCCACCGCCTTCTCCAGCTTGTCTTCCACGGGCATATCATCTGGGCCTGGAAATCTGGAGTACTTGTCTCCCTCCTCACAGATGGCCGAGTAGCATTCCGTAGGTCCTGTCTCAAGCATGAAATCGATCTTGCTTTGCGTCCCCCTCCCGATGAGTCCCGCAAACTTTGCCATAACGCGCATTGGTCGTGTGACTATATCAAGGGCCATCTCGAAATCAGAAGGGCCTTCAAATGTTCTAACCTCGAAACCCAATTCGACGGAAAGCGCGAAGAATCGATTCAGCGCGAAGGATCGATTCAGAGCGAAGGATCGATTCAAGACGTATGACAGGGGAAATCGATCACCACACTTTCCTGGAGGCAAGAATGCTATATTTCCTACCTATTTTTTGGCCGATGTCCTGTTATAGGCAAATGGTTAGATAATTTAATATCTGGTTTCGCCCTTATCATCTTGTCTAGGCTACTACAGGCTACCCTTTAAGTATTTGACGCGCCTTATACGACTTAAAGTGATCGATCAGAGTGTGCATGCGGTTCCCATTTGGATTGACAAAGTCTCTTATTGTCTTCCCCATAGGCAAGCTTAAAAGGCTCAGGCGTCAGAGCCAGTGTGAAGGGCTGGTCCACGACTAAGAAGGGCTGGAAGAGGCATAGGTCCAAGCACTGGGGCATGTGGCGAAACATGAGGATGCGGCGGCAGAGCTGGGCAGTGCGAACCTCGAAGCCGTTCTTGTATTCTTGTAGGTGGAAAATATATCGCGACGCGTTTTCGAGGGATGGAGTTCGGTGGTTGTCGGGCTCTCTACGCCATGCTCACCATAGTCGAAGACGACCTCGAACATTATTTCCGGTAGAGGTGATCCATACGTGTCGTATGTCGAGGTATCGGATCAGTTAACTTCGGACATTAAATAGAAGGTAGATGCCACTGTTACCTCAAGGTTACTTTGCACCCTACTGTAGAAGCTCTTGGGCGTTCTCCACATTCCGACGGTAAATTATGGGCACTGAGATTAGCGGGGAGTATCACCAGTCTGCCGGTACACTAGCGAGCTGCGCACGTGCGGGCCCACATTGGCCTACACCACACTAGAATTCAGAAGAGGAAAGGCGGCATCCAATCAGAACCCTTGTACCTTGTCTTGTACACTACGGAGTAGGCACCTACATACTTCGCTGGCATATCATTCTCCAGAATCCTTGGCTTACATGAGCTCCTCTCCTTGTTCTCGAGTACTCCTTAGATCATATATTGTACCCTTCAAGTTGTACTATTACGCTCTCAAGCTTTACGGCCCGCCATGGCCGCCAATCAACAACAGAGGGCTTCTCTAGCGCCTATTTTCCGCAATCTTGTTGGAGGCGACGCCGCTGCGACCCTACTGGCCGCACTGGACAATGAGGAAGAGTTTCGAAGAGCCCTCTCCAGCTTGGCGAAGAAGCTTGGCGTGGGACGGGAGGTGAAGTTGATCAAAGATGTTACATTAGAGCAGAACGTGATGACGGCGGAGAATTTCACGCCAGTCCTGAGTCTAGCAGGGTTGAGCGAATCGAGTGACTTGTCATTGAGCAACATATCCAAAATCTACAGAGTCTGCCCAATCCGTATGGATTTCGCTATAAAACCTGTTGAGTATCATGGATGTCGCAAGCTCATATTGAAGATCCCTAAACCTCACTCAGAGTAGTCTTACTAAGCAATATCTTCTAGGAATACATAAGACTGTTCGCGACGTGAGAATAGGGAAAGGGGTTGCGATCAAGGTCCCCCCCAGAACTGTCGCACAGGCCTTCTTACACCACTCTTAATAACCGAGATAAGAGTGATATGCGAGTCGCTCTCTCGGGCATAATGACCGAGGACGAGAAGACTGCTGCGATAAATAGTTCTCCCAACCTCGCTCCGTGGCGTTCCACAATTAAATATAACTGGGAGTCATCGAAGACTTCAAGAATTAAACAAGCAAATTTGACTGCCCCTGACCCGGCTGGTGAAGGTAATCAAGTCAGCTGCTGCTGGAAGTTTTTGCCCTTCGTTGACGCTGCCACTCGTAGCGCCAACTCCATTGTCAACCAGCTGGGCTCTCTCCCTGCAGAAAGAGATGACAAGAAGCACATTGAAATTCTGATTGCGAGCGGTGATCAATACTTCCGGCACAATGGTCTCGAGAGTATATAGCTCGCTATCCAGAGATATGTCGAACCTTCTCACTTATTCGGCCCAGCGCCGCAATAAATACCCGAACTTGGTAAAAAGACCATTCCCACCTTCAGCGACCTCGAAAGGTACATCGATGTCTTCTCCAACGCGCAAATGGAGCTCGAGCTGAGCTGGACTTTCCTTACAGGAGTGACCCGTTCAACCGCGGCTCTAAGGATACTGGTGACAGCGGCTCTCTCGATCAGAAGCCTACGGGGTTCATCCGACCGGGATACTTCCGCGTACTTGCGAACCCCGAGATCATGAAACTCCAAAATCTGATTGATGATCGTTTTTACCGGATTCGGAACTCGCTCGACATAAAGGGAAGCTCGTCGTGCTTCCACTATTTGATGCGCCTTTCGATCTGGGTCTACTAGTGCAAGCCCAGGCGGCCGGTTGCCTCCGTCAGCAATTTCTTCACCACCTAGACGCGCTCATGCCCAATTATCGCTTTACGTTCCTTCTCCACGAGGCCTTCGAGGTACTCCGAGTTCAAGGCTCTAGAGGAGGAATTCCTCGCCGTGAAAGAGAAACGTGATGCTGAAGGTCTCACATTACTTCTCCCTCGACAGGAGCTTCTGAATAGCACAATCATCATGCCCATTAAAGAGCTTTAGAAACCCGAAATTTAGAAGAGTATCGAATCACTGGAGCAGATGAGGAAATCGCATGTCTCGCGCCTCAGGTACTATCTTGCGCTTATTGGCGAGTCTCCAAGCAAGGTACCGGAGGCTACGATGGACTGGACGGACATTGTGCAGAACATCGAGAAACCGACTATGGATGGCCCGCGCACGCCCACTTACGAGAGGCTCGACATGGACAAAGTAGATAGCTCAGCCATTCTCACGGGCTTCCGTGCTTGAGCTGACATCGTCCGGTCTAGCGGCTCTCCCCAACGTCACAACGACCTTCCAACTCATAGGAGCAGGCGCCGGCTTCAAGCTCGATGCCGAGAACGTAGCCAAGGGGCCGCAGGGCATCGCCAAGGTGATGCAGCTAAAACCGTAGATGGACCTGTGTGACTCGCAGCGAGCATCTCGGAAAGGGCAGATGACACACCAGCTACAGGACCGCCAGCTCCAGGCGAACCTCGCGGGCCGCGACTTGAAGCACGTAGACATAGGCATCCTAGTGCAGAAGTTCACGAAGGCCATCTGCGAGAAGGAGATTGAGTTTCAACGACTTCAAACCGAGAAAGCAGCTCAAATCCAGGAGTGGCATCGGTCTAATTACACTAACGAGAGGCTCTGCGTCTGGCTAGAAAGCTCGCTCCGACGTTCCCTTTACGAGAAAAGTATTTGAACAAATGGCCGGTTTGTATGTATAGGACGACGACGCTGGTGAAATCCGCCTGTGCCAGTTTGAGTGACGTTCAGTGAGCGTCTCTCCCCTACCGAGAACCGATGGATCGACTTCCAGAAGCCTATGCTGAACTTCGCGAGCTATCTCATTATCGGGATTCATTACAGGAAGTGAGCGACCCTCTCGATCTGGGAGCGCCAACCTCCGGCGCCACTGTCGCGGTTACGCTTACTGTGTGTCTAAGGCTGCAGCTAGGGCAGGGTTTGCGCTTGGTGCTCGCGAGTTGCTTGTGGATGCTTTTGATGGGAGCGCTTCTATCGAAGCGGAAGGCGTTGTTCAAGTTGTTGTTTCATAGGCGACGGTGCGGGCAGTCGCTGGTATAGCGAGAGGTCTCGATAGGGGGATAACAGCTATGTAATGATTGATTCCTCTTGGCTTTGTTCCTCGATGGTAAGCAGGCTCCCCGTATGTATATATACATGAATAAGGGGCCAAATCCATCCACAAGAGCGCTTGTTATATGACGGATACCGTGACAATACTTACATAATACCTAGTAGACGGGTCATATATTGACGCCTGGACAACCTTTTTAACACCTTTATAGGTTCTTATGTGCCCGCTCTCTATTTACGTTGGCGATAGTTTCTTTAACTTTGTGATTATTCCTCGCTCTTTTTCTTCTGCCTTATTCTTTCTACCCTGTCCACTCCTCTTGCTGGGTATACCACATATCTTGAGATAAATTCCGATGTTTCAAACTTTTTCTCTTCCAGCTATGACAATGTTGTTACGGAAAAACGTTGCTGTTAGTCTTGAGTAGGGATTAACGGTATATATAGGCACTACTCTGCAACAAATGTTCTTAGTCTAGACTATCCAGATAGGGTTTACGTGATTCGTCCACCTACTCTACCTACTATATGTATATTATCATACCTACTACCAATTCGTATTTCGAATATTTCGAGCAACCTCAGGAGCAATCGGATAGCCCCTATATATACTGCCAGGCCCATTCAAGTAGTACAGTTTGACGATATGACTAATAGTGCTCACGTAGCGGAAACAAGTCACCAGGCGTGCCAAACGGCGTGTACGATGCTCGTGATCCATTAGAGCTCACCGTTTCTATCCTCATATAAAATAGTCGGGCAATGGGGTGATAGAACCATCCCCTGAGCAGCCAACAAGCTGGAACAATCCGCAGGCCAGGCCGGTCTGCACAGTTTGCCGTACCCTACGCAGCCAGACCGAAAGTGATCTTAATCTTCTCGATTTATTCAGTATATGTCTAGAGCGCCAGGGCCTCAGCTCTATCAATGCCCACCGCTGCCTATTACATTAACTTTCGAAACCACGGATGCTTCGCAGATTGGTTGCCAGGCAACGTGGCGCGAGACCGTTTGCCCCAGGCGGCGCGGCGCCAGCCACAATATCCGTTTTGAGTCCAGGCTACCTACCGGCTTTGGACTAATAGCTCTAAGCTGATTGATCGAGGCGTGCGGGTGAGGCCCAGATTAGGAAATGGGTCCATCCAGAATTTGATCAAGCCCTCGACGCTCGGTTAGATAAGCGGTTGAAACTCAGCGATGTCACTCCGGGGTATTAATGGGTACGGCGGTAAGCACTGCCATCCAGTCCATCCCCGATCCCCTGCACAACTAGCCGAAGCACCGGACGAGACCACTGGTGATGTTAAATATCACCCACAGACGGGAGAGGGAAAGTTTCGTGGCATTGGAAGCTGAAAAGCGAGTGAACTTATGATATCGTTATATGCGGCTCCTCGTGAGATATTCCGGGGGCTCGTCATGGCCCAGACTCAACGGTCCCCGGGGCCCCCCTGATTGCGAAATAGGGGGTATCAGAATTGGCTCAGATTTCCCATAGTGGTGTTTATACGTAGCTTGGAATAATAGGTAATAAGAGTCAAAGCCGGATGTTGGCATAATAAAACCGGCGAACACAGCTGTCGATTTATCGAATCATAGCAGGTAATCCCTAAGGCTATAACAAACCGAGAAGCCGCTTCCAACCTCTGGACCGGCAAGCAGGCGCATGGACTCCAGAGTAGGGCTGCTCACACCGCACGACGCTCTGCTCGTCGGCAGGCTCGTGCCGTTGAAGAAGCGAGCGGTGGCTTTGTGCCACGTCTTATATCTGTCTCTGTATAACAACATGCGTAACGGCGGTGAAGCCCGATCTCTTACCGGTTCAATTAAGTTCGGTTATCCTCTTCGGTCGGTGCTGCTGTGAATACTCCTGGGCTCCCTGGGGAAGAATGAACAGAAGCATATATGAAAACTATATTTTCTAGTATCTTATAAATAGCTTATAGTTGTTACCTTTTAGCTCAATATCCTACTTAGATTGTTGGAAGGGATTGTGGTATCTACATTGATGCTATAGAAGAGACGTGGTTATGTAAGTAGGCAGTAAATCATACGAGATTCACCGTAAGGGGTAGTTTATAAGTCTCCCCAACAACGAGCACCCGCAAAAATCCTAGGGTTTGTAGTAAGAGGGGCGCAAGCCGCGTGCTGAAGCCGTATGAATGAAAAGAAATGGGTTTCACATGCATTTCTCAACGACAGCAACGGGGTGAATTCCTGGTACAAGCTTAATTGTTGGTGACAATTGTATTATTGTGATGCGAAAACTGGGCAGATTCTGAATCTTGCAGCTTTCATTGATTGTTGGAAGCGATTGTACTATATTGATGTTGTATATGGAGGAGAGGACGTTTAGTACGAGAAATTTACCGTAAGGGGTAATTTGTAAGCGTGGAGGGGAACAGTGTAGTCTCGTTCCGAGAAAATGGGGAAACATCTCCAACCAGAGGCTGATGCTCGGGGTGGTTTTTTTAAACATGGCTAACCTAGCAGGTATCTTATCTTTTAGTGACACTAGTCATTGTGACAACAGGCAATGAGAAGGAAAAAAACCACTCGAGGGAGATTTGACGTCGCTGAAGAATGCTCATATAGACACCGTGACGTTGACTTTCGAGAGAACGTCTTGCATTGACAATCTAGAAATGGGTTCGCCAATACAATCTATGGGGACGTTGCGTAGCAAATTAGCAAGCGGCCTCTTAGGCAATAATACCTAGGGCAGAAATACGCCATCTAACTCGAGATAGAAATTTGCGACAAAACAATTGAATTCAGATGCACTCCAATCGCCAAACAAGCCTATCGAAACCCTGCCTGCATATATGAAGATCCCCCCAAAGCCTCGCTGTCGAATGTATGAGAAAAAGCGAAAGCGCAAACAGAACAGGGGACAACTACCTGGCCATCTTTCCCACAAGGATCAAGAAACTCGAGGTGTTAGGCTTTTGTACCGAATGCGGCATTTGCGTGTGCCTTTCCGCTATATGATGCATGCGAATCCGTCCTTGGGGATTGACGAGCCATGCCGGGGGCAATGGTCGCCCGACTGGCAGAGTAGATCTAAACGCCCAACAATGACGCCTCCGTATTTCAGGGGCATATGGTGGCAGAGTTGCCGCGAGCGAACCTGAACCGCTCATGATGCTGCCGGCGCAGGTGCGCTGTGAATTCTATCAAGAACGGCAAATCACATGGAGATGGCCCAAGCAGCGATAAAATCATCACCGGATCACCAGTAGTATGTCTTCGACAAATACAGAGCACTTTCGTTCTACTCCTGCCTCGAACAGAATATCTAGAGTATGCAGCAGTGCCTGCTTTTCTTCTTCGGGGCAGGGGGCTCCAGGGCGGCAACGATAGCCTAAGTAAGAATTAGCATTGTTGTCATCACACTCCTAAGTGGTCCTCGGGGCCGAGGTTTACGTACTTCATCGAACACATCCTTCAGCTTGTACTGCGTCAACGCACTGCACTCAACGTATTTGACAGCACCGAGCTCCTTCGCCATCCGTTCTCCTTCCTCTTTCCGCACAGGCTGCATCTTTTGCTTAGCTAGCTTCTCCCGCACACTGGGATCATCTCGCAAGTCCGTCTGTGTGCCAACAATAAGGCAAGGGACGCCGGGGCAATGGTGGTGGACTTCGGGAAACCATTTCTCGCGGACGTTCTCGAAAGAGGCCGGGGAGGTGACGCTGAAGCATACGAGGAAAACGTCGGTCTGAGGGTAGGAAAGAGGTCGCAGGCGATCGTAATCCTCCTGTCCAGCAGTATCAAACAGCCCTAAAGTATACGGTTCATCGCCAATCCTGTAGGAGACCAAGTCAACATGTGTCTGCTGCCACGATGAGCACTGCCATCCTATTCCAGCACTCCAATCATATTGGGACACTGAAGACCCATGCACATTGGTTTTACAGGGTAGTACACTCGGTGTAGCTTGTTGTCCTTGCAGGCATCAGGCTTCCAGACTAAAGTGAAGGGAGTACTTACATCACGGTGACGGCATAATTATCGAAGACAGTAGGAACATATTCCGAGGGGAACTTGTTCGTCGTGTAACTGATCAGAAGACATGTTTTGCCAACGGCACCATCTCCAACAACAACACACCTAAAGCGGAGGGGAAAACTAGTCAGTCAAGGTGTCCAGTAAGACAAGACAGGTGTACGGAATGGTCTTCTGAGTCATGCGCGAGGTGTCACGCCGTGTTTCTACTGGATTGCTGGTGCACATGCGCAGCCAGCATGGTACGTTACAACCCTCCCCCCAAAAGAGCCAATGATCAAATCGGGCCAAAAAGAATGCGATGCACCCCCGGACAAAAGAAATAGCAGTAGGCTCACTGACTTGATGGTAGCAACAACCATTTTAGAATTGGTTCTCGCCCGAGGAAAGCGAGGAATGCGATGGCTGGGTGTAGGTGTTGGCCAAAAATCAGTGGGCGGATGGTGGATTTCTTATTGTAGGCGCGCAGACGTGAGACCTGGGCGGGTATTGGCCGTTGTTGGATATGGATTATTATTACTGACTCGGGTAGACAAGGAAAGGTAAGGCGGGATGTGTGTAAGTTGGCTTATTTTGCTGGTTGGCTGCGTGGTTTGGATGACCGGGGGGCGTGACGGGTTGGACCAGAGACCAGAGACCAGAGACCAGAGGCCGGCCAGAGAGGAAATCAGAGGACAAAGGGATGACAGAGATGGAGGGGGGTGTCGACAGTTGCGGGTGTCCGCCTCACGATGGCCCCGAGGTGGCGGGTGCGTTGAGCAGTTAGTGCACGAGGGCGTAAGCGTAGGCGTAGGCGTAGGTAGGTAGGCGTGAGTAGGCGTGAGTAGGCGTAAGTAGGCGTAGGCGTAGACGTAGGTAGACGCAGGCGTATCCAGACTCAGATGGTTATGGCGAGATGGACGGAGAGAACAATCGATCGGGAGCCGGGTTGGACTCGGGGTAGAACAAGTTTAAGGACAATGGCGGACCACAAAGAGAATTGTGTGTTGAATTTTAGGTCATATGCCTCTTCTGGCGTTAGGGGTCGCTCGGGAGATGGATGAGATTGGGATTGGATTAGGATTGGGAATGGGAATGGGAATGGGAATGGGAATAGGTAGGAATTGGACAGGGTCGAGATGAGATGAGACGGGGGGAGAGCCAGAGAGAGGATGGCGGACTGCCTTAGGCTAGCACAATTGGCTGGCTGGCGGCTTCAGTTGGCTGGCTTCAGTTGGCTGGCTGGCCTCAGTTGGTTGGCTTCAGTTGGTTGGCTGGCTGGCCTGACCCGTTGCAGAGTGGTGGATTGCAGATTGCTGTGCTGGATGGAAGGAGAGGGAGCTTGTTTCTCTGCAGGGCTGTCTCTCTCTTGCCCTTGGCCCATGTAAGAGGTATTGTAAGTACCTACGGTTGCTGCATGTTCCATGTACCGTCTACAGGTGCTCATAGTTGTACTAGCCTATAGTATATCTAGCTCCCTACATGTACTCTTACACAAATATGCCGCCTATGTAATACATGATAGACGTACCTAGGGTACATGTTCGTTAGCGGCTGTTAGTACCTTATACCTTTGCATCATGGGTTAAGGTTACTTCAATCCTAAGCCCATGTTCTGGTTGGTTCGAAATAGGATAGCAAAACCCTTTGGTTGGCTATGATAATGATAGGGATGCCAATGCCATTCCCTGAACTGTAGGTACCTGTACTAACACTAGGTCGGTATTATATCAAAACCCCAAAGCTTCAATGGTGATGTGGGTTGGGCAATGTTCGAAGTTGGATTTGCTGCTACTTAGTACATGCACCTAGGCATACCTATTGCCTCTTCTGTTTTAGGAAACCTTCTCAATTGTGGGCACATACGTATTTAAGTACCCATAAGTAAGTGCTTTAACTCAAGGTAGCATGCACCGCAGTACATATCTACGTAATATAAGGTTAGGTAGCACCTAATACTGCTATATGTCGATGTAGGGAATATGCTGTATCTATATAAACCGCCTCCAGCTTTGAACCTGCTGAATGAATGATGGTGTGCGAGTGCGTGTGCTGGGTGATTGCTTGTGCAGACTTCAAGCTTCGAGCTATAGTGGGCCCCGAGGTTCCAGCCTAAGTACCAAGTAGGTTAGGTAGATATTTAAGTGTCTTATGCATCCCTCCCATACACACCTTAGCACATGCATCCAATAGGTACTTACCTAGGTACACTATCACAGTTCAGCCAGCGGGTTGGAACCTAAGCTCTTGACACCAGGGGTTCAAGGAGATTACATATATTTATCTCAGTTACTTCGTACATAGGTATTGAACGCTAATCATGTCCTAATTTAATTAAAACCATCCATTCGACAATACTTGCCTTGTTTGTGTTATAAACCACCACCTTACTTTGTACTGCCTACCTAAGGTGTAATTCCAGGTATTCTATTGTTACATCTTCTGGCTTGTATTTAGCTCTGTCCTTCCATGTAAAGTAAGTATTACGAACTAACCACCATGTTTTTACCGCACGTTCTGTTTTCCCCAAGTAGTACAGATCACTTATTACTAGGCCTCCCTATATAAACAAGCCAGGGATGCTGTTGCTACCTTACAAAAAACCTAAGCATTAAAGCATGTTCACCGCCTGGCCGCACAGACTCCGTCAGGACTCCGGGTTAGTATAGTAGTGCTATAGTATACCTTTCATTTTATAATGATATTGTTTTCTATTGTATGTGAGCTCATCTTCAATAAATATACTGCTGCCTTGCAAGATACAAACAACAGAGTCTAGTTTAGACAAGATATCTAGTGTAGGGTAGGTAGGTAAAAAGTAGGTATGGTCTGCATGACAAGGGTTGGAGAGTTATCAGCAATGAGGTCACAGCTTGGACTGTAAGTACCCAGCTATCAGGTCCGCCTCGTGGCTGGTTTCACCAGCTTCCCTAGTAGGAAAGTCAGAATGCGAACTGTCTCTCGCTAGCATAACGCCGGGGGCCTTCTTTTGTGGAGGTCATATGTTCCATCTATCTTCTAGAACACATGTAGTCTGGTGCAGCTTGAGAGCGCTCAAGCGAGTGAGCGGGCAGCTTGTGAGTATGTGAGTATGTGAGTACTATTTCTTTCCATCGCATAGTCTGTATTGTTGTAGTTTGTCAAGTATTGCTGTGAGCTGATGTGCATGAGACTTGCATGATGCGTGGTCACTGCTAGCATTGTCATATCAACTCGCTACTATTTCGTTATATTACCCCGACATTCTCAATCCCGCATTTTCAGCAGTGCTGTGCAGTGCTGTGTTGTCATTGGACCAAGAGACAACAAATAAATACGAAGCCACTTTGCGCAAGGATAACTGCAGCCGAAGTGCCTATGAGAAGACGTTGTACAACAATTGCCTCGTTCATTGGGTGGGCGTCGTGGGAGATACGTTTTTTTTGCTACCATCGGGAGCAAGGTTGCAACCTAGAAGGCAACCATCTGGAAGACAGGCCGGTATCCGAGGCAGTGTTATGCATGCTGTCGTCAATAAGGTAGCAAAGCCAATGAAGCATTACTCCACAAGGCTATGCTTCATTTTTTTCTATTCTTAGGCGTGACCGCCCTTAGCTTTTGGTAGCTGTGAGCCAATGGCCGCAGGGTTGCATCACAGATGGTTGGTGGACAGTGATAAAGCTGGCTTTGATGGTAGTTTGAAGGTATGTAATTGAGAGCAAACCAGGCAAACTCATAACCTGCGTAATTGCATGTCTATGAATAGATGCGAGGTGATGTGCAATTTATGAAACTATGCATTTATCTAGGTATATCAAGAAATGCATGTGTGTTCTACTCACACACAAGATCCATGCATAGGCATCTTCCATACGGCTTATTTTTCTCAAGATGAGAGAACAGTTGCATCAGCAGAGCCACAGTCGTAGAAGACGTGCACCATCCACGAATAGCAATAGCAATTTAAAACCTGACCCCGCCCCGACGACGACGACCATGGATCAAGATCACATTGATGACTTGTTGGAACAGTACCTCCTCTTGCTCCACGAATACACGAGCCTAAGAGAGGAGCTCACGACACTGCAAACGGGCATGTACCAGAACATCGCACGTGCCAACTTTGCCGCTGAGCGAGGCGTGAGGTTTGGGCAGGACTACTACGACGACCGCATGCAAGCCTCCAGTCGGCTAGCCATCAGCTATAAGAGCCAGGGCCAGACACAGGATTGGAGCGAGAGCCAGGATAGGAGAAATCCGCCAGCAGCCGTTCGGGGCGGGATCGTTCCGAGCTTCATCGTTATCAACCCCGCCTCAGTCTCGATAGCGGAAGATCCGGAATCCCACGATCCCCATTCCCATTCCCATCCTCCTGCTCGCTCCCATCCTGAGGCGGAGGCTGAAGCTCCCTCCGCGGAGCAGAGCGTCGCCAAGTCTCCAACCGCGTCTTCACAGGTTGACGTGGACGCCCAGCGTGGGAAGGATACCGAAGGCACCATCGACTGGGACACAGACATCTCCCCTCCTACAGCAAAGACAGGGAAAGGGAAAGCCGCACCGCAAAGACCGAATGACCCACTCCGCTGGTTCGGACTCCTAACCCCTGCACCCCTCCGCCGTGCACAGACGCAGAGCCTACGCGCTGTCGAGCACGTGATCCCGCGCCTCGCTTCCGTAAACGCCGAGATGGCAGAGGTTGAGATCGAGGTGCGTCGGGCGCGCAAGAGGCGTGCAAAAGCCGAGGCGGCTGCCAGTAGGCTATCTCAGCAGACGGGACAGGAGCAGGAAAGGAGGCCGGTAATGGAAGCTGTCACGGCCAGCGACATCTGTACTTGAAGAAGAGAGCATCATGGGTTGCGGAAGGTGGGTTTCTACTCGTACTCGTGCCAGTAATCTACAGTTGCGGCTGGGCGATCAATGTGACGGGAGGCCCTGGATATGCAAGTTCCTCTAGTTGGCACTATTCTATGCTCATAATATCCGCAGGGGCCGGCGGCGCCTGGCATTTGGACCGTATATCGCCCAACTGTGTAATAGTGCGAAAGTTAGTTTCCGCAATAATAACAATGTCAGGGCGGATTGTGTATGAACACAGCTAGGCCTTAGAGGAGCCTGTTCTATTATCTCCTCCATGCGTAGCTGGCTTCTCGCCGTAACAATCGAAAATTAAGAGGCATAAAAACTTGTACACTAGGACTTGTTAATAGACAAACGATCATGTCATTACGAATTTGGAGTTATTATCGCCGACTTCAAACTATCCATTTCTTGCGCCGTCTTTAGACATGTACAACTAGAATACATCTTGAGACAATCAATATCTGTAAGTAACACATGGGTATAGGGCATCACGCCTTATATTGACGTTAAGCATATGCGGCCCAGCCTAAAGAACAGGGGTTAGCGGGTCGAGTATCCTACTGAGAAGCTATTGTAGGAAACCTGGTAAGTCTGACGTACCTGAATATAGAACAGCCAAGTTCCTCTCATCTGTTGCTTGATTAATGAGGTCATTGACCGTGGCCGTAACACTGAGTGTCTTGCTCAGCTTCTTGCGTACAACCTCAAGAGCGCGGTCTGCCTCGCTAGGTTCATTCACAATGCCGTTATTCCTAGCACCCGCATTTCTCTTCTTCGAATTGATTTCGGTCTCGGCGTCGTCTCCCGTGTCATCACGCCGCGTGTCTTGCAACTTAGCCACACGCACAGGGCTAATTGACCAGGAGTAGAGAGGATCGTAGCGAAGCACATCAAGGATGGTCATGATCGAGTACGTCTCCTCGCGTAAGGCATCTAGCGTAAATTCACAACACCGCCGAAAAACTCCCTCGGTTTTCGTAATACCCATGCCGTCCACGATGTCTCTTGTCAGTCGAAACGGCACAAGTTCTGGAACAGGTAATACCCGACCAGATTCAAACGCTACGCCTAGATCAATATGCACTACTTCGCCATTCTTAGAGTCAAGAAGGATATTGTGCCCATGACGGTCGCCAAGTCCAAGGACGTGGCCTAGCATGGAGATGGCTGCAGTAGTGCGGGTATAAGCCGTCCGTTTGGCAAACCAATCATCCGGGTCGCTGAAATATTCCATAAAGAAGTAACGCATCACGGGCTGGAAACGATCGGTAACCTTTTTATAGGTGGCCAGACGCACCTCAGAAGACTTCGTCTGGACATTCGAAATCTCCTTACGACACTGAGATCCTTTGAAGTCCTTGGGATGGTATCGCTCGTGAGCTGGCATGAGGTAATCGTGAAGGGGAATGGTGTTTGGAACAAACTCGATCAACCCAGATACAGAGGTGAGGGGTAGAACCTTGTATGTCCTAATGCCGAGGTTGCGCTGGCGAGTGGAACGGTGTAGTTTTAGAACGGATGAGACTGCAGCGAAAACTTGTTCCATGATGGCATCTTGACGAAGATCGTCATTGCCACCTTTTACGAGCTGTCTGAAACGCTCCCCATTGCTCCCTATAATCGTTATAATCTTAGGGGCGCTTACACCGCTCGCAATAGTCATGATGGGGTCTAGTTTCGTAGCCAACGGAATATTAGAATAGTCGCAGGCAGCCGAAAGTTCTATCTGCATCGTAGGGGGCGGGATGCGGTATTTCGCGAGCGAGTTTGCCAGAGTTGTTCCAGCAAGGGACTCCTTAAGTGTAACCTTCTGGCCTCCTTTATAACTGCCCTCCAGAGCTAGTGCGTGATAAGCTTTGCTGGTATAATAGATGGCCGTCCACGCGTTTGTGGCTGCTTCCGTGTGAGCTAGCTTCTTCCCAACTATTTCCGTAGCCTGCTTGCGGAGCTGGGCAGCCTCATCTTCTTTCTTCGGTCGAGACCTTGTGCCTGACCAAATTTGATACATTCCATGATACGGATGATCAACACAGATACGATAAACCAGTTCGATGAGGAGCTTTTGGAAAGGGGCGCTCTGGTCCAAGAGTCGCGAGGTTAGCTGGTTCATGAGCGGCGCAAATTTCCGAGTAGGAACTTTGTCGATGTACTTTCTCACGGCCTCATTTGTGTAAGCCTCAGTTGCGCGCTCAAGCCATAGTGCAGTAAATCGAAGAGCATCATTGTTGTACTCATCAGAAGCAATGAGTGAAAGGAGGTAGTTTTCCAAGCTAAGACGCACAAATTCGCTTCGGCTTTGCTCAACACGGCGGAGCTCCTGTTCGTCTAGTCCGAGCCATTGCTTGGCCCTATTAAGGTGGGATGTAAACCTCGTCCTTGTTTGCGTATCCTTTGCATTAGAGACAAGTTCCATAAGTTGCTTGACCTCGTCACTTTTTCCCTCCCTGAGGTGTTGCAAACGAGTGAGGTCTTCAAGATTGTCAGAATTTTGCAGTTGTTCGTCGCAAAACATGGCAAATTGATGGTAGACTTTACCCGCCTCCTCGCCATCTGCCTTTCCTCTCAACTCTTTGAGCGCAGGCTGGAGATAATTTTTCTGAATGCTGTCTGGCTTTTCAAGCCTTGCGACAGATATTTGGTGGGCGGTCTTAGCAAGTAGATCAGGTCGGCTTACGACTATGGTCTGCCTCTTGAGATCAGTGTCTTCATCAATATGTTGAAGCATCCGGATTGAAGATATCATTTCTCCATGATCCCAGAGAGAGTTGGCAACCTCAATCCGAGCGGCAGAGTCGATATGAAGACCCAGGTCTGCGTTTGGCTGCACAAGGTGTGTGAGAGCCGTCGCAATATTCAGCGACTCCTGAAAGGCTTGATGGTATCTGTGGATGTTGGAAGATAACAGCATCGATTTTACTTGAACTAATCGCGCCTCAGGAGGATTCACTTTGGTGGTGTCACTACGATCGGAGAATTGAGAAAAAAGACTCATGGTCGTTTCTCTGCAAGACAATATCTGACCGACTTCGTCGTATCTACTCACGATTAGATATGTAGTTTTCAGGTGTCACGAAACTTACCGTCCGCTCTTCATCCAGTTAGCCCGACAGTTGAATGCCTCGAGGAGCTGTTCCAATTCGCTGGAATTGGTAACATCGACTGCATCATTAAGTTCCGTTAAAACAGCTAAGGCTCCGAGATGAGTTCGAAGAGCGGATGCTCCGATGTCGTCTCTAAGTACGGTCTGCATAATCTCGCTAAACCCACTCCAAATAACTCGCTTTACCACGCTCATTTCACTGGCTTGATTCCAGGCTTGGTAGGCTTTATAAATAGTGACAGAGGGAGTGCGCGTAGAGCTGGGTGCTGGTAAATTCCAGATTTCAAGCTTTTTGGCCGTATTGAACGTGCTATCGACAGCACTGGAGGAGCTATCGAGGCTTTGTTGATTCTGTAGTAAGGCATATGACAAGCCAGAAAGGCCGAGGTTACCAAGAGTACCAACAAGAGATTGACTGTCGAGTACAGCTGCAGGGTTGCCTTTTCGAATATGACTATCATACTGCGCACCTCTGAATGCAAGACTCTTGACTCCTTCTCTTTCATACTCCAAGCGGGCTAGAACGTTAGTCAAGCTTGAAGTCTGGGCTAACCCATAATAAGCATCTGGGTCGTCAATATTCTCGAATATAGACAACAGCAACTCTGTGGAGTCCTGAGTCCGGAAAGTGGATGAACGTCGAGAAGAGCGAGTCCCCTCGAATGAGGATAATTCCGCCAACAGTAGGGCGGTTTTATACATGCCGCACTTTGTGGCAGCCGAGGATGCTAATGTAAGGTCAAGCTCGAACCACTGTATTCGATCAGCGATGGAGGTTTCCCCTGGTAGTTGCTGCGTCCTTAGATAGAGGATTGAATTCAACAAAAGGCTGATATTATCCCTCGCTATGAGAGAGTCCGTCTGAAACCAGTACTTCAGGGCCCCTGACAGCTTTCGCCTTGCTGATTGCTGAGACTTCCGCTCGATCAATAAGATGAGATGAATGACATAGTGGAAAGCTTCTTTTGCGAAACCCTCAACATTCATGAGTATGGGAGGTAAGGCACCAAGTACAATGCTTTCGGGGGCATTTTGGATGAGATATACCGCGATGCTCTCGGCCCAATTTGGCTTCTGTATTGATTCTGGAGAAAATACGTCGTCGTTGAATTCGTGAACAAAAACGTTGTCGGAAGGCGGTGATCGATATGGTGACCAGTCCGACGCTTGAAGAAGCTGTTCAGACACGATTTCTTCACATGCTACAAGCAGCCCATCATCACCCCGAGCAGCGGCTTCTGAAATTATCCTCCTTAAGGCTGATTCTGCAAGTCCGGCTTTAGTACCATCATTATCTGCTGTCAATGCTTGCAGAATGCTAAGAAGTCCTTGCTCGGAAGTGGATTCGCCCTCGCCGTCTCGGCAATATTTTAATAGTTGTGACTCTCGCAGCAAGTTACTATCAACGTAGCCTGATGAGGCGAAACCTCTACCAATTACGCGACCAGCCCAGGCAAGATACTCGTCACCAAGGTTTTGTGACTTACAACTTCTCCAAACAGCATTCGCTAGCATACGAGAATCCTCGTCTGAATGAACGACATCGATGCTTGATGTGGCTGGCATAGTAAAATGACGACAGAGCATCTCCAACGCTGATTTGCGGGAAGCTGCACTTAGGAGTCTAGCTCCGTCGTCTTTGTCTCGTAGGATTTCTAGAAGTAATCTACTTTCATGGGTGCCCTGTTCCGCATTACCTGATGTGCGCACATGAGCGGCAGACTCGGTAATCGCTCTGAACGCATTGCTCTGAGTTCCCTCTTTGAGAGCTGACGAAGCATAAGTATCCAGATAGGTGGAAAGCCATGAATGAAACCTCTGTGCTTTATTCATCGTTTCTTTGAATTGGCTTTCCTGGGTTGTACTGGACTGAGAGGTTTCAAGAAAACCCTTGAGGGATGCCAATGTAGTTAAAGCGTATCCTGCCAGGAAGGACGGTGATTTCGCAAGAGCTTCAGCGCCGTTCTCAAGTAGAAACTGGGTCATTCCTAGCGCATCATCCGCACACTCGGTGTCTACGATATATGGACGCATAGAATGCAGCAACATCTCGAGAGGATAGGACTTCCAGGCATGAGGACCGGCCAAACATAATAATACTCGGACCTTCCGGAGGACAGAGCATGCATACAGGGGGCCTAGCGCTTCATGTATACTGTTGAAAAGCCTCCTAGCAACTGCGACCACCAGCGCGGAGTTCCAGAGAGTAGAAGGTTCATACTCTGTACGGCTGCAGAGGAGGGCGATCTCTCTCATGAGGTATTTGGGACGAAATGTAGGTTGTTGATTAGCTCCTAGTACAACAGCCGAATGCCCACACCGTTTAATGCTTGCCATTGTTTCAGCGGCGTGAATGAAATTTTCGTCTTTTGCCCATACTTTCTCGATGGGATCTTCCTGGTCTATAATGCTAATGAAGGTCCCGATAATGTCTGCGAAATTGAGGTATACGCTCTCGAGAAAAATTTCACGGCCAAGAAGTTTTCTCAGCCGGCTTTCTCCACTTTGGATTTGCTCTCCTATTGGGATGCTGATATCGTGGGCCATACTGTATGCGAGCGTTTTCGAGAAGTTGCGCTGCACAAGTTGTGCTGATGTGGTGCCAAGAGTCGTGGCAAGTCTCACTAATGCATCATCCTGGGCACGCATAACCATTAAAGCCACAACATCTGCTTGAGATCGGTAAAGAAGCGCCTCGAGACTTGGAAATCCAAATATTTCAAACGGAATATCTTCGACGACTCCCTCATCGAGCCAAGTGTAGAGCAGCTGAGAAGCAAATAGGTCAAAAAGCTGCTTTGGGTTGTCAAGTTTGAGGGTAGCGGATATCCTCTTCAGGGAGTAAGCGGCATGCTCTTTGGAAAGTGGGACCTTGCCTGGGATCTCAAAGATGTGATAGATGCCTCTTCGGAGAAGGGTTGGCCACTTTCGTGCCACTTCCCCGAGTACAAAAAGTCGTAATGCAATTCCTTCTAAGAACATGTTGCTTGTGGGGAGATTTTCGAGAATGTCGACAAGCAAGTCTTCGTGAATCTTCAAGACATAGCGACCAAACATACTTGGCAGTCGAGCCCCTATATAGAACTTGACTGGCAAGGAACTACTCTCTAATACAGCAAGAAGCGAGATATTAGGAGGATCCATATCTACCGTCTTGTGGAAGTTCTCGCCAACCTGGGCTAGTCGAATTAATAGGCGGGACAATGATATTCGGACCTTTGGTGAGAGGAGGTTGCTCGACAGTCCTTTGTTAATATAGTGCCTGTATAGATCCCCTACAGGGGAGGATAATTCGTTGTCGCCATCGGACCACATGCCCATAAAACCCTCCATCAAATCTAGACAAATGTTCAATGCCACTTCGCAGCTTGAAAAAATCAGCTGTCCAATAAGCACACCGATTCTTTCTATCATATTTCTGGCGTCGTCGGGGCTGATATTCAAATCCGACCCAAATAACTCTCTAATAAAACAGCGACAAGATAAGATTTCTCTATCTGATAGAAGCAGAAACTCATCGAGGAACGGTACCGGGACAAGTCCGATTTGCCCATTGTCTTCGTACAGTTGCTGAAGAAGGAATAGTCGTTGTGTGGTGTCACTGTAGAATGACGACGCTTGAAGCACCACCAAAGACTCTCGTCTGGGGACTTCGATCGTATTTGAGCTATTTTTTAACTGGCTTCTTTGGGGCTCAAATTCATCATCGATATCCATCGCGTCAATTTCCTGCTCTGACGATCTTTGACTAATTCGGCGTTGTAGACACGCAGAGAGCTCAGCAAATAATCGATGGAGATATGGCAAATCAGTTGATAGACGACCTAAATCGCTACTTGTCAACTTGGGCATGTAGGCACGAATCGATCTTAAGAGGCATTCATAGAGCGATTGACCCTCTGGTGCAGATGACAGAGCCTCGACAAGATCATTCAATATTCGAAAGACGATATCTTCAGTCTCCTGAAATTGGCGCGTGTTAAATTCCTTCAACTGCGGAAGTATAAGCGTTCCGAGAAGCAGGCACGAGAGCACACTCTGAAGTTTTTCTGGTGTGGTATGGCTGGAACCCTCTGTTTTCTTAGCCCAGGTGTTGCATAATGCGCCTATTTCTTCCAATTTCGCGGGAAAGAGTTCAGCTATTAGCTTCGTTGTCGCGAAAGTTCTCGACGAGTCCGTAAGCACAGCATTGGCTTGTACCGGGGCGACATTATCACTGTTCTCCAATCCTAAACTGCTCGCGCCGTCCTCAAGTAATAAGAGATACTTGACTATACTTTCACGTTCACGAAGTAAGAGCAGTGTTTCCGCAATCGGGCCAGATATTGTTTGAGAAACATCTGAGAGTAGTAGTTTAGTGTCTCCACAAGCTGCTCGTACAAGATTTGCAATATCGAGTGGAGAGACATGCATAGAGTACGACGAGATGAAGTTCGCATCGGCTGGTAACGGTTAGAGTTTGATCATTGGGCATGCTCCGAAAGTCGCTCACCTGGAAACCAGCGAGAAAACATCCAACGAATGACGTGATTGTTGGTGGCATGACTAGCATTTGGAAGATGATGATTTCGTAGTTGTAGAAGGGCCGTCATCAGAATAAGAGAAGAGTCAACCAAAACCGCTGGCCCATTGACATCTGCGGTTGTAATTATATCGCTTATGTCGCTCATTATCTCGGTATATGGCAATAGCTTGTTTGTTAATATAGAGTACAGTAGAAAACATGCTGCTCGGGAAGTCCCTGTCATGCTGACAGAGCGGACTGCAACTTGCCAGGTCTGCTTCCAAAGCGTACTTAGAGAATCATCAAGAGGGAGAGACTTGGAGGCTAGACTAGATAACCAATTAACTCCGTACGCCTTTATAAGTAATTATGAACTAACCTCGCACAGGCTATCATTGCCCAGGTTGATAATTTACTGTTCTTGCTCGTGATAAGGCTGATCAGGATAGATAGTAGATCACATATTTCTTCTGTCGTGATATCAATGTCGGATACAAAGAAAGGAATCATCTGCAATGCAGTGAATTGCGTGGAACGATCGATGGCGCGAAGTTTGTAGCGAAGCCTACTGAACTCTGTTTCTTTTCGCTGTTTCTTACGTGGTTGTTCAAGACCGTCGTCGTTAGCAGGAATATTCTGCAAGGATCGCGTTCTTTTCCACAATATCCCTTCGAGCATTGCTAGTATCTCCACCACTGCCCATTGCCTTTCTCCTTCGATGTTGAAGGGCCGTAAGGCAAAGGATTGTGTATAAAATTGATTGATTGTGCGATGATCGATTACGTACGCGAGGTCATCCTGCTGAAGCTGGGCTCGGTCATCCCGCTTTGAGTATTCGCTCCATAGTATTTCTGATAGGTTCTCAATGTCTTCAAAAAGGGTCGCTTCACCATTTTTTCGGGCCAAAAACTCGAGTTGCAGATGTATGTTATAGAGAAGTTTCAGCATCTCTATTCGAACAACGTTGAGTAAAGCGTCGTATTTGGATGCAGCTCTGGCTTGCCACCAGTAAATAATGAGTGGTAAGCACTCAACAGCCAACTGACTAGCCTGATTTATATCATCTGTCTGGGTTGCGGCCAAGACAACGTTGATAATGGCGAAGGCGAGTTGGTGAAGTTGACTTAGACCAAGATAACGAAGTTGGAGAACTTGAAGAGCAACAGATGATATTTCTTGAGAACGCTGCAGAAAGGGTGCGTTGGGGGCGGAGACAAGACAATATAAGCATTCCATGAGATCTGAAAGATGGCCACGCGATGATCGGTTGTTGTTTCGTTTGGATCCACTGAGTGACCTCGGTGTTGACATGGGGAGTGACATTGATGGTCCTACTGACGGTGCCGGAGAAGCCCTCGAGACTCCCACGTCGCGATCGTCATTCTCTGCGGAGTGCGTGATCATCTCGACCACAAAGTCCACGCAGGTGAACCAACCATCGCTATTATGCGCTGCTAGTATTTCCACGTTGGCTCCATATCCCAGTAGAGTGGCAAGCGCTTTGATATAGTCGGAGGCCAACGGTGGTACCAGCCCATCATCAGAATGAGGGAGGGTATCAGTAATGTGGTCAACGACAGCCAGGAAAGTCTTCCTCTTCACCTTCGACGCGCCGTGCTCGACACTTAGCCGAAGCGCTTCGGCACATTTGGTAAGCCTGGTGGACGCAGCAGACTTGGATCCTTTGCCATGGTAATAAGCTTCCTTCTCGGTTAATGTATAACGAAAGATAGCTTCGAACAGTCGATGATAGCTCTTATCGTCTAGTTTTAACCTAGGAGCTCATGTTAACTTTATCTGAGGCCTCATCTGAGCATCAGATGGTCTTACAAGTCGGAAGCTGTCGCTTGATGCTTGAATATATGAATCAGATCTATTTGAGCTCAATCAGTTGGATGTGATTTATACTCGAGGAGGCGCGGGCTGACCTTACCGTCTAAACCAGTTGCGCCATTCGATCTATTGCCACTCTCAATCGCCCCTGTCAGATGGTTAGATTATGATCCCAGCAGCTACTTTGGCCAAAGGAACAACGTGCCTAAGGCTCTCTTCATAGTGAGCTCACGAGCTCCCGAACGAGGTGGCATCGCGCCTCAACGTCATTTGTCTACCAACGCGAGTTCAAGGAATGCACGTGCAAGAGTTTATTGAGCGGAAATGCACCAAGATACCTCTACAACGAGCGCCGATGTCAGAGCAAGAGCTCAATGACGTGCCTATGTAGAGGTATCCGAACACAGACTTGTTTGCATCAGCATTACAAAGCTCGGTAGGACTTGGTGCTCATCCAAGTCAGCGTCAAGTACCTAACCTAGTATCAAGGTAGGTCAGGAAGTCATTTAAGTCGGTACCGGGTGCAGCGTTCTCGTCTATTCAGCAAGCCCTCTAGATTGATTGGGTGAGCATCTAATGCCTTGACGAAGATGATCTACCTAGGCGGATTTGCCTGGGTTAGGCGCCAATGTGGGAGAAACAAGAAGGGCCGGTTTTGGCTTTACTGGACGGACGATAGATGGAGCAAACAGCAGTCAATGCAGCGAACCTACTTCTTGGCATCAGAGCAGTGCCATGCCAGCCGTGATTATTGTGCCAAAAAGAGAAAGAGATATGCTAGGTATCTGATCACTCGTGAGAGATGCCTTAGGTAGGTGCTGAGTAGTAGGTACTGAATAGGCTAGGTAAGTATGTAGGTGGGTTGTAAAGCGAACGCCGAGAAAATAAGTGGAATGATGGTGGATTAATGTATCGCTTCTTCTCGATGCTAATGCTCACCTTTGCTTCCAAAAATTCTCCAGTTTACTTTGGAAGAAGCAGCTAGCTATGGCCGTGCCTGCATGGTTGTGAAGCTCAGCTTGAATTTGTCCGGCAGAATTTTTACACCGCCCTCTTATTTGTTGACATTTGGGTAACCTGCCTGGCTTTAGCTAAAGCTGCGCGTTACCTCTCTCCCTAGCTCTAACTTTCGTGACTGTCCAGCTGCAGCCCACTAAAATCTACTGCCAGGAGAGAGTAAGGTCCCTGCGTTAGGTAGGTACGGAGTAAGTAAGTACCTAAGGTGCCTCAATTACTTGTACCAACCCTCCTTGTCCTAATACAGCAACTTTTCCATCCACACCAGTACAGTCAGGACCTACCTCTAACCAGGGCCAAAGTCAACTTCATAAAATAGAGAGGTAAGATTCTAAATGCTCGATAGCTCGGCCACATCCCGCTCTCTCTCATCCATGCTGTGCTAACTGCAAGCGATCATTTAGTGGTCTATGCGATATCCATTGGCTCCCGCTCTTTCCAAACCCAGCACCGTCGTTCGTGCGACATCCGCCGCGTCGC
Source organism: Nemania serpens (assembly GCA_022578855.1). NCBI lineage: Eukaryota > Fungi > Ascomycota > Sordariomycetes > Xylariales > Xylariaceae > Nemania > Nemania serpens. The sequence continues at coordinate 77,869 of MU396760.1, forward strand.
GTCCTTCAGCCCACACACACAATGCGATAGACTGGCGGACAGATCATGGCGGATGATGGCACTATGGAAGCCTTCCAGGCTCTCCATCGAGACCTGACAACCGTCGCCGACTCCCTCAAGGAAGGCCGCGAAGATCGAGGTCGCCTGGCCTTGGCCCAGCTCCCAAATTCGCCCCTCCTTGCGACTGTCGCCGACAAGTTCCAGCGCCTATTAGAGAAGCCTGGGCGGAAGAAAGAGAGTCGCGACTCGGTATTATCAGGTAGGTATTTTGCAGTTTGCTAAATGTTGGGCGTCGTCGCTGACGAATGGGGTCACAGGAAAGGTTCGCATCGACGACGAAGATTGGACACTCAACAAGGACTTCCAAGAAATCATTCTCCAGGTTGCCGACGACCTCGACCTTGACGAGGTCGAGACCACTCGACTCGTATTGCAAGTTGAGGATGAACAGGAAAGGCTCGGCCGGTCTAGAAAGGAATGTGCCATCATTCGCTTCCACCAGCAAAGAAAATATCTGTTGAGCTGCATGCTCTTGCTGCTTGAGCTTTCTAAGGAAGAAGATGAGTTATTGGCTGACGATGATGGCGACGGCCTTGGAGGCCTTGGCCAATACGTCAACCACAATATTCTTCGGGGCAATGTCTCCGGTGCTGCTACTGGAGCGAAGTCAAGGTTCGTGCCGGCCTGCGCCGCCGCTCTAGCTGATATCCGTGCTTGGCTACAGAAGCTTTCAGAGCAAGTGCACGGGGCCGCCATGCTGGGCCGGGTAACGGAGCCACAAACCCAAGAAACAAACGAATTTACTCACATTAGCCTAATGCAACAGCATGAGCTCCTCGCCGTGATTCTCAGCTATGCGGTCGAAAGGCACATGGCAGCTGAGAGTGATTTCGTCAGTTTTCTCAGTGATTTCCGGCGTGCAAGCAGATATGATTACTTCATAGGTGAGCATTTGAGATGGTAACATTCATCGATACTTTCGCCCTGTACTAACGTATTTAGTGCATTTGGTGCCAGTATTAGGCGCCTATATCACCATCTTTGGCTCAACCGAAGGCACTGCTAGCTTGGAGCAGGCAAGGAGCTTAAACGCAACTATATTCCAGCAGCTTGAGATTGCTGCCGGCACGCTACCTTTTCTCGATGCTGCTGTAAAATGTTGGTGGATTGCTGAGTATAGTGGCTGGTATATGGAAGGTGCCGCTGGATCAGGTCTGGCCGACGTTGACCTCGACGAGGGTAAGACGTGTCAATTCCCTAGATTGTCTGCGTTGCTAATATGTTGGATAGAGGACATACAAAGATCTAAGCAATTTACAGAAGCTCTAAAGGATGGAGCATTCGATTTTCTCTTGACCGTCCTCTTTGATGTCAAAGCAACAGAGTGGCAGGACTCCTTTCAAAACAAGCTGAGGGGATGGGCCCAAAAACGCACTCCAACACTCCCTCCTGATACTGTTCCCTTCTCGACCCAGTTACAGGGACGCATAATGGCTAAGATGGAGATGTTTGTCGACGCCTTCATATCAAATATGCCTGATGTACTCCGCAAACTCAAGATTGAAGAAGATGAACAGCGGCAGGCTGGCCAGCATCAACAGCAGGATATCGACCTAGAACGATTTCTGTTATTGATAGCGTACTCTTGTGAAGGTCGACCGGAAGCTGCAGACGCTTTCTGGGCTGATCCCGAGAGCAATCTCGCTGGCTTCTTACAATGGACATCACGAAGAACAACGACACCTCAACAAACTGCATTCTGCGAGATGTTGCAGTGCCTCTCTGACGATCCCGAGAGTGCAACTCGCGCACATGAATTTCTCCAGGATGAAGGTCACCAACTACGAAGGCCATCGTCCATTACGTGGGCCCATATTCTGAAAGAGTTTGAATACTATGTTAATAGTGCCAGATCAAAGCCAGCCGGAGCACAACCGGTTGCCCCCAGGGCCGCCAAGCTTGATGGTGAGCGGGCGGAAAGTGAGGCGGAGGTCCTCATGCTACAAGAAGCATACCTTCGGCTTATAACAAAGCTCACCTCGCAGAGTCAAGCTTGCCGCGTTCATTTGCTACAACCACCAAATGACAAGTTAGTTATACTACTTTTGCAAGCTATCAGTAGCGCCGCTGGGCATCAGATTAGGGCCTATGCATTTAGGGTTTTGACTGGTCTTATGGCCCAGAAGTCACTACCGCAGAATCATATGATGTGGGTATATGTCGAGTCTTGTTTTACGGGCCATTATGCCTCGCACGCTATGCCTGCTAGAACCCAGACGTCCCCGGCGGCGATCTCCCCAACTCAATCTACTTGGATGGAGGGTCTTTTCCAAGAAATGAGCTCCAACTTTGACGACATGAGTTCATTCATTCAGTTTCTAACTGTTCTGACATCCCCACCGGATGGGGCTGGTCCGCTGAATGATGCCTTACCGTACCCGGAAGACCTAGGCGCCGCGACCCGGACACGTCCCGGAGTCGAGCCATATATTGACTTTATTCTGGGTCACGTCTTTTCGTCAAGGATTTCCGAATCTCGTGACATTCTACAGCAGAGGGTTCTACGTTATCAATGCTTGGACTTCGCTCTGGCCTGCATCTGTAGCTTCAATGAGGATCTGATCATTTTTAGCAACGAGTCAAACATAAATGTAGATTCGGCCATCCAGACCAAGGATCTCGAGACGTATGTTAGTCTACACCCATTCGCCCGCGTCATGGAGTGGATGTACGACAGCAAATTTACGAAAGCTATCCTCGACACTATCCATCAAAACTCGTCGGATATTGGCAAAGCAGCACCCGATTCGCCCCTCATCCTCGGAGTTCTACGAGCCGTTGAGTTATTGTCGAAAGCTTTGGACCTCCAGGCTACATTCCTTGATCTAGTTAGACCCATCGTGAAGCCTCATTTTCGAGCCCAAAGCCGGTCATTCTGGACACCCACTTCAAACGGAGCATTTTCTTCAATTGAAGATGCTATTATGACTAGCCTCACGCTGGTGTCAGATCTCGGCGGTTATTGCGGCATAGGTCATCCTAGCGTCACTATGGCAAGCCTGAAACTCTTGGAGAAGATCTCAACGTCTCCTCGAATCATTTCAGCTTGGCAATCGGGATCTTCCAGCCAAACCCATCGCAACAGAGCGATTGTAGCCCTTGAGGAGCATGGCGACGGCGAAGCAATTGCAGGAGCTTTTACTACTGAGCTAGCATCTCCCCTTGATTTCAGCCAAGAAGCTTCCTCGACGGACTACCAGATCAAGTCCTGCATTCTCGACTTTCTCTATTCTTGTTTAAAAGCCAATCCTGACCGACCCACAATTGCGCATCTTCTGCTCGGGTTTCATTGTTCGGCAAACATGTTAGAGATCGAACCTGGAAGCGCTTTCGACCGAGGATCAGCCCTGTTCCATTCTTTGCTACCCATTATCATTGAAGTGCCTGCAAGTAATGAAGAAGGGATCATGCTACGATGGCTTATCGGGCTCAAGTATAAAGTCATGCGTATCTTCAAACTCCTCTGGAGTTCTCCATTATCTGCAAATCTTATCCTTAGCGAACTGCGGGACAACGATTTCTTATTTTATATACTATTGCAGGGCCTCGTAACTCAGCAAAGTTCTATATGGGATGGACAGGAAGCGAATGGGCCTGGTTTTCTCGCAAACCCTGCTGCCCAGGGCTTCGTCGATCATCTCTTTATACGGGCCTTAGCTCTGGAATACATTGCATATGAGCTATGTAGTGTTACCCAAAGCCAGATGCCGGCTTTGAAGAGACGTATATTCGACGCCTTAGGTGGTCAGATTGTGATTGAAGGCATGGAATCGATAACAGTACCATCAGTCTTTGAGTTCCATGATTCACTGCCGCAGGAAGACCTATTTGCAACTCCACCACCGCAACTGGATATATTTGGCGACTTGGACTTCAGAGCCTGTCTCGAAGACGATGACGAGTCCAACGCAATATACAACCTAAGCAAGGTTCAAGAAGTTCTGCTTCTAAAACGCAACGAAGATGCTAAATCTAACCAACTCATCCTGCAGCAGGACGCAGTCCTGATAGATGCAGAGGAGGAGACTCTACTTCAATATGTTCTGTACCTCAACCGGCTCACTCAAACTAAGGCGTACAGCCTCAAAATTTTACGGGCCTGGGCGAAACTTCTCATGGTCATGACTGACTGCAACGATTTCAGAGGCACGCATAAGGTTTCCTTTATCCTACAGACGCTCCAGGCGACACTACCAGGTCTTGAGATGTACGGTTCCGAGAAGCCAGGCCCGGCTCTTGAGTTAGCAAAGCTTGCGAAAGTGGTTCTCTTCAAGCTCGATTTTGCCGCGATGTCTTCGGCCGACAGAGACAGCGACGCAGCGGAGAGCTTGATCAGTGATAAACTATTTCAGCTCTTGCAGATTTGTCTAGATGCGATTGCAAAGTGGGTACCTAGTCAAGAATTACGCGCCATCTACTATAGCCTCTGCTACCGCTACTTAAGCGGGCTCCTTGATCACGGCCAGGGCCCCGCATCCGGGCTTCGGAGGACTACTAAAATAATACAATCTTTTGGGGAGAAGCTTCTCAATGTGATCTGCGACGATGCATTCGGCGGCGATCCCAGATGCCAATCGGCCGCATTAGTTCTTCTAGCGACGCTCGTTCAACTCGGCAGGAAGGAGGGCGATTACTATGTGGTTGAGGCGCTTAATAAGCTGAATTTTATTGGTGTTGTCGTTGATTCTCTCCGCAGCGTGAGGCAGGAATGGGTTGAGACCAGCCGTAGCGGTAAGCACGAAGAACCCGAAGCCAGCTCATGCGACGGGGACGCAAAAGCTAATTATTTCTCTTCATCTCTGTTGCATAGGAAATCCCGATCATCGGAACTATCTCAATTCTAAACTGGTGCTTCTCCTGCAGCTCTGCCAGACGGTGCAGGGTGCCAAGTACGTCCTACATGCCAATATATTCCGGGCCGTCGAGCAGTCCGGATTGTTCGACTTGGATCCGGAGCTACAAGTCGACCCCACCGATGCCAAAGTATTAGAGAACCACTATCTGCTGCTCGTCAAGGTCGCCCAGATCGTCGGCGTCGCAATCGTCAGCCGAGGTTCGCATAACATTCTGCAAGGCAGGCGGTTTCTCACCGATCATAGGATGTTGGTGATGCACGTCCTCAAGAGGTCGGCAGGGATAGGCGCAGGCGCAGGCGCAGGCGCAGGGACGAGGGATGCGATACTCGCGGGACACATCGACGATCTAGCGGAAGCTTTCATGATCATGATCACGGCTACGGGGTTTCTTGAGGTAAGAGAGGGCACATCCCGAGCCAACGAGCCGAGCTACGTGTAGAGGCTGACGTTGCATATGCCACAGTTTGAGAATCAGAGGGTCACCGAGGACCCTAAGTCGACACCGATGCTATTTCACTAGATCCGGGTGACAATTTGAAAAATGACTAGATGGTACGACATACTGTGTGCTGTACTGCATTGGCCAGAGGTCAACGTGGTATCCTCCGCAGCGACCGGGGCTGTGGTCTTGATAGACGTGGTTTGGGGCTTGTACTCAATAGCTCAATAGCTCACCAGCATCTAGAGTGATGTGCTGGGGGTGGCGGAGGACCAAAAGAGATGGAAATTCACCCATCCGTCAATGACAGGATTCGTGACTGCGCTCCATACTTATCTAAACGAAGTTGAGGGATTGGGGCGTTAGGATGTAGGTAGGATGTAACATAGATACATTGTAGTTGGTAGCAGAGTAGGCATCGACGCCGCTGCCGTGGGCGGGGCCTAGAAGAGGCCTAGAATGTTGCATGGAAGCTTTCCATTTACGCGGTTCCCTGTATATTCAGCTGTGATAGCCTGCGCGATGGTGATTGGCTAGCTTGCCTGCTGGGGAGGGCCCCTCTTTCTGCCGTTGCTTTCCAGCGGCGGCAAAAGCAAAAGCAAAAGCCAAAGCATGACCGAGCCGATCAACAGGGCAGAAAGCGGGGTGTTATGTTACGGAACAGGCTAGTTCAAGTAAGGGGCCCCCCAAGCCCTTGGCAACCGTGGCAGAGTAACCAGAAGAAGCAGCTCAGAAGAACTTCTCATCTTTTTTTTTCTCGCCTCTTTTATGGTCTTTTTATTGGATGTAGGTATTGGATGATCTTCGTCTAGCCTATTAGGATATTTAGTTCGGGGTGCTACATTTATTTTATACATGAGGTGCCGATCCTCAAAAATCTGCCAATCGTGATTCGGATAGCCAACGACAAGTGGTGTAGAAAGAAGTACCTAACCAGCTCCCATGGTTTGGTCCCAAGATAGTAATCTACCCTAGTGTACATGTGGGCTTAACCAGATGGGTATAGCGCAGGTACACTATTAACTCAGATGAGCATAGCTAGCTGGCGGATTGCCGAGAACTGGCGCCCTGGGAGCTCGCGAGCCTCAACTCTACCTAGTGTAGTGTACGTCGGGATTCAACGATAATGGTAGCGTTAGATAATGGACACTGTAGTGAGCAAAACGTATAGTGTAGACTGGATTCCCCGGGTTCGGTTCCGGGCTTACGTATTATATTGATACAGTCCGGCGTCCGGCTAGGATACTGTATTATGTAGTGTAGTGTAGTGTAGTGTATGTGCTTCCATTTTGGGCAATCGGTCACGCAACGAGAATAGGTTGACAGAGCTGATTGATCGACGTTATCAAGTCAAGCAGGCTTCGCCTCAATGGGGCGTGAGGCACTCTTCACATACCAGGTACGCTACCAGCGCGCCTCTGCCGTCTCTCGGCCCTGTGTTATTTCATATAGTGTACGTGGGTCAGCCTGGGCTGAACTTCTCCGTCAAGGCGGCACCGGCGGCGGCGGCGGCGGGCGGTATATGTCTGGTGGTTGGTTTATTATTACGTAGGGTACCAGGTCAGTAGGTAAGTTGGTAGGTAAGTGACACTACACAGAGCAAGTAAGTGGTACTATTGTTATCTCCAGTGCTGTTGTTAGGTATCCATCAAACACTGTAGCGAGCGAGCGGGTATAATAAGCCAAGTTTTGCCTACGATCCAAGTGGCGTAGACAACAGTGCGGCTGGACGCTAGCCTCTGAGGTTGTTGGTCACGAGATAGGTATCATCCTCGACGCATCAGCAGCTCAGTGTACCTATGTCCTAGGCAGCATACAATACCGAGACCGGCGGCTATAGTTTCGCATCTTCAACGTCTCGATATTTACTTACTTCCCACGGTTCAGCCGTCATGCATCTCGTAATATACAGTAGGTGGTAGTATAAGATCGTACTCCTTAGGTAGGTGATATTATTGGGCAGCCTTCTGACTATCACTATCTCTGGACATTCAGCGCTACGTAGATTGAAGTTAGGCTAGCACGAATACTAACTGCCCACTAGGTACGTGCCATGCCACTAGGCATTACCCCATACTGTACCATTTAAGCAGGTAGATATGGCCTGGAATAACTGCATACGTAAAGTAAGAGACAGGCAGGTACATGTGTGTGTAAAGCAGGTTAGTATATACATGCTAGGTACATTAAGTACCTATGTAAGTCATGTAGGTAGGCATGGTTCAAGACACCTACATGTATGCCGTACTACATCGTGCTACCCTGTGTGCTACCTGGTTGTTATACGCCACCATACCAGACGGGCCGGGGCCTTTTGTCTGCTGCTCCCTACTTACTTCACTACTTACTTCGCTACTTACTTGGTAAGCAAGTCGAGGAGGGAGAGACTCGACACGGCTCGATTCGCCTACTAGAGCCGACCTCTCTTGGCTCACTTGGCTCTCTCTCGGCTCTCTTATCCAATGACCAGGTCTGGGACTTGGTACGCCAGGTAGACCAAGATAAGACGGGGGAATGTCGAGAAGGTTCAGTCCTAAGCAGGGGTGACATGCAAATCTAGACACGATGGAGCAATCAAGGCCGAGAGATGTGTCTTGGCATGCATGCCCGTTCTGGCACAGGCGATATGAGCAGGTCGAATGGGAACCGCCGACAGCTTGGCGTGCTACCGATATTATTTAATGCGGCCGACCTTCCTGTGCTCTCCCGGCATCCTGAGCTAGTATCCTTGCTCGGTCGCTTTCTCTTGCTTGTTCCCATTCTTGAGTTGGAATTGGTTTTTTTTCCTCTTCTGCTTCGTAATCCTTTATTGGTTTGCGCCGTCGTGACATCGAGAACCTCGAAGACGACAACACAGACAAGTGAGAGAGTGGGAGAGAAAAAGACAGACGGACAGAAAGAAAGAATCAGAATCGAACCCCAAGCCCAGTCACTCGATTCCCACATTCCCCCCTCGTCTCGTACACGCGTGTGTGCGCGCGCGCAGAAGGGGACGGAGACCGAAACTTGACACATCCCACCATCCACGCCCGTATACGCCTTCATACCTGCGTACCATCATGTCGGGCAGTCTGAGGTCGAGGCTGACCTCGTCGCCAAACGACCACAAGGAGGCCACCGGTTACAATGAATACAATGTCGATCACCAAGACCAGGTTCGTGGTATCGAGACATCCGCCGAGACGGCTCTCCATCGTGGTCTTAAAGCTCGTCATATTTCTATGATTGCTATCGGTGGTGCTATTGGAACTGGCTGTACGTGGTTTGTCTCGTTTATTTGTCTCTGAGTTTTTCTCGTACCTTTCGTCGTCGTCGCATCGCCACTGTTGTTGTCTCTCCCCGTACATCATTCTTCGCATAGCCATTGCGCGAGGCAATTGCGCTGACTACGTCATAGTGATTATTGGTACCGGCAAGGCTCTCGCCAAAGCTGGACCTGCTTCTATCTTGATCTCGTACTCGGTCATCGGCTTTGTCGTGTTTCTCGTCATGGCAGGTCTCGGAGAGATCTCCTCCTGGCTTCCCATGTCCGCTGGCTTCACCGGCTACGCGTCTCGTTTCTGCGATCCCTCGCTCGGGTTTGCCCTCGGTTGGACGTAAGCCTGCTCCAACCCCCCCGATAACTCGCAGATTCGCAATATGGCTAACATGTGCGCCCCGTCGCAAACAGTTACTGGTTGAAGTACATCATCCTTCCGCCTAACCAGCTTACCGCCGCTGCTCTGGTGATCCAGTTCTGGCTGCCCCGTGACAGGGTGAATCCCGGAGTATGGATTGCTATCTTCCTGGTATTGATCATCAGTATCAACTACTTCGGCGTTAGCTTCTTTGGTGAATTTGAGTTCTGGCTGTGAGTATTTCCAACAGCGGGGCATTTCCCCTTGAACGCCCCGTGAACGCTTGTGACGCTCCAACTGCCGAAATTTCAGCATCAGAAGCAGCTCGCATCTAGAAATAAAAATTACTGACTCGGGTTTTCTCAGATCGAGTTTCAAGGTCGTCGTGATCATCGGCATCATCCTCGTATCGCTCGTCATCACCGCCGGTGGCGCGGACGGTCATGCCAGAGGATTCGAGTATTGGCGGAAACCAGGGTAAGTCGTTTATTCTCCAAATTCAATACACGTAACCGTCACCGTCGTATGAAGGGCAGCAACAAACTAACCTTTTTTTTTTTTTTTTTTTTTTTTAGCGCATTCAATAGTAAATTTGGTTACGGCGTCGCAGAAGGCTCTCTGTCGCGATTCCTCAATTTCTACTCCACGCTGGTCACGGCGACCTTTGCCTTCCTGGGAACCGAGCTGGTTGGTGTGACCGTTGGAGAAGCCCAGAATCCCCGCAAGACCATCCCTCGCGCGATCAAGCTCACCTTCTACCGAATTGTCATCTTTTACATCATCAGCGTCTTCCTCGTAGGCATGATCGTGCCTTTCGACCACCCGCAGCTTGCCTTCGCCAACAAGGCCGTGACCAGCGCCGCCGCGTCGCCCTTTGTCGTCGCCATCGAACTGGCACACATCAACGCCCTTCCCCACATCCTCAACGCATCCATCTTGCTCTTCGTCTTCTCGGCAGCCAACTCGGATCTTTACATTGCTAGCCGTACCTTGTATGGTCTCGCCTCAAACGGCTCCGCACCAGCTATTTTCCGAAAGACAGACCGTCGCGGTGTTCCGATCTACGCTCTCGGCGTATCTGCCATTTTCGGGTTACTCGCATTCCTGAACGTGTCCGATGACTCGAAGGATGTATTCGGATACTTCGTCAACGTCACCACCATCCTGGGTCTGTTGTCATGGATCTCCATCCTCGTGACGCATATCTCGTTTGTGCGGGCACGAAAGGCTCAGGGCCTCACAAACGACATGATGCCATACACGGCGCCTCTCGGAATCTGGGGGTCTTACGTCGCGCTCTTCATATGCGTGCTGGTGGCCATCACCAAGAACTTCGACGCCTTCATCCCTAGCCTCTCCATCAAGGCGAACTACATCGCCTTCATCACGGGGTACATCGGCATCCCCGTCTACCTCGCCCTCATCTTCGGGCACAAGTTCGTCACGAAGAGCAAGGGCGTCCGGCCCCACGAGTGCGACTTCTACACCGGCAAGGACATCATCGACCGCGAGGAGGAGGAGTTCCTCGCCAACCAGGCCGCCGAGAAGGCCGCGCACCCTCACCGCGGCCGGTCCTTCTACAAGAGGTGGGTGTCCTGGCTGTTCTAAGCCCCGGAAGCGGCATGGCCCGGCGAGGTCGAGGTGGCATGTATATGTTATGTTGTTTACGTGCCGGATGAGAGAGTCTTACATGTAGAAGACGTATGCGCATTCGTTTTATGACACAAGATACCACGATATATATATTTACCTACTTTAGATAGAACGAGCTTATTATAATATCCCGTACTAAAACAATTAAGCTTACCGCACTGCCTTGTGACGGTCCTGGTACCAGTCCTCTCTCGGAAAAACAATTCTCGCCAAGTTTATTCATGTTATTCGAATCCTCGTGTTGCCTGGGAGGCGCATATAATCACATACGTGGGTACGATTTCGAGAGTCCGCTGGTGACCTCGACATACGTTGCGTGGTAACCATCCACTGCCTGCTGGCCATTCAGTATTCAGATAGGAGAGTAGGGTAAATATACACCCATTTGATGTGACTTTTCAGTAGACAGTTGGAGTTTATCAATTAATGGCTTCGGGCGACTCAACGGCTGTTTTCAGATTCACTCACCGAAGCACCATGTAAACTCGCAAGAAAAGTAGTTATCAAAGTTGTCCCATGATTCACGCATTTGGTACTCCATCCTTGGGTCAATATCGTTACATTATCCAGTAGTATGTATGCTAGAGTGAAGGAGTGCGTGCTAAAGCAATACAGGACGCTGCAATCATACACTGCACATCGCACGCAGTACAAGAAACGAACCGCGTCAGACAATCCGCCAACGCTTATCAAACACCGTCTTCAGAACAAGCCTCTATGCTATGTGCTAGGCAAAAGGGGTGGGGACTATGTTTCCCTAACCACTGTTGTCGTTGCTCTTTTTATCTACTGTTCACCAAGCGGATCTGTTCCTGCCCCAACTTGCGATTCATCAAGCATGGTCAGTTTCTATATGGTCATGCTGCTTGAAATGTGTGTGAGGATGCTCAGCACCCGACTACCCCCAATGACAATTTAAAGTGAACGTATGAACGTTCTGGGAGGTCTTGAATGTGCCCAAGTGATCACTACCCACATGCCTTCGCCCCTGGCGTAGACAAGCCTGCCACAGTACAATATTTCATATCATTATTCTTGACTCAGCCGCAGGAGCGCCTGCATGTCTTGTATATCATGCATCGTTTCATTGAAAACGCGTGTGGCGATGTCAAGCACCTTCACTCTGTTGTGTTCGCCGCGAGTCTCCCACAACTTGGACATCAATTGCCGGTTGATTTGCTCCAGTTGCTCTATAGTGCAGCCGGAAGTCCGCTTAGTCAGTTCCTCTAAGAAGAATTGAGCTGCTTTGTCATCCACCTCGACATTCGAGTTGGCCTGCGAGTTGACCTGCGATAGGCGTTGTGATTGAAATGGCCCGCTTGGTGCTGGTTCATTTGGTGGATTTGTTGTATTAAAAGCCTGAGAGGATTTGACAGCGAAGGGGGATGCCTGGCTCTGAGAGCCTTGGGAGTAACCAGCTGATGGCGAATATCCTCGCCGACCCTGGACTTGAGTGTGTACCCATTGCTCGTCACTCGATGTGATCTGGCTTAGGCCCATGAGGGGATCTAGAGTATCTGGCAGGGTCTCATGCCCGGATTGGTCATGAATGCCATTTGTTAGTTGTGTACTGAAGCCGGACGATCTATTAGAGGGATCTGTAGTTCGAGTGGTTGACGCATCATTTACTAGCGCTGAAGGGGATACACCCGGTGGTAATGATTGGACAGCTGAGACCTGCGAAATCCTCGTTTTTCCTCCGGGAGTGGCCATTACGGAACTGTCGGGAGACCGTGGGGGCATACGAGGCCACTGCGATGGAGGCAGCATGGACGATGGGTGCTCCGAATGATTGTCGGCATCACCCATTTGTACGTCTTCATCCTCACTCCGGGAAGGCACGGATGTTCCATTCGTGGCAGCGTTCGATGCAGCGACCTCTGAAATATCGTTGGATATATTCCTGATGACCTGGAATTGGGCTGTAGTGGTATGTAGACTTGTGGGACGCGGGCCATTCTGGGAGGAGGCTCCGTTGTTGTTAGCACCAGAACTTGCGGTATCAATGATCAGCTGCATTGCCCTTTTTTTCCGAGCACGCGCCTCTTTCTCTTCCCTCCGTTTCTTGTAGGTATCATACAGTCTCTCCCAGTTAAAACCCATGTTTCTTAGCTTCTCATCGACATCTTGAACGTCAACCTCAACATTGGCCATGAGTTCTGAAGCTTTCAAGTAGCGCGCTCTGTCGCCAATGTTTCTGGCGTCGCTTCTGAGAGCGCGAACATCGACCAGGAACTCGAATGGTCGCCAGTAATACCCATTGGCAAGTCTAGTTTCTATGATATTAACATCAAGATTGTAAAAGAACTTGCCAGTTGCAGTCTCACGAAGACCAGGGTATCCTTCTTTGTCTTTTCCGAGCTCATAAGGGCGGGGCGGCGCATCTGTCACATCGGCCCTGACATAATCCGGGTCTGCCTCGTCTAGTAAATATTGGTATTGAGACTCTTGTAGGACTGGATGGCGAAACTTCTGGTATTTCTTAGAAATCTGGTCCATTATAGGCTGCAGGTGAACTTTCATCAGGTTTAGTGCCTGCCGGTACCGGATGTCCTCATTATGGATCTCCTCTTTGGTCAGATTTTTGGCAGGAGGCGGTGGAGCGATAGGCAATTCCTCTAGCTGACGTTTCTTTCGATTTAGAGGATCAGGGAAATCCTTTGGTGGCCTTCGAATATGTGCTATGATCCTAGAGAAGTATGCCTCCCGGTTTTCCTATTTCACATTAGTCTCAGCACAAAATGATCACACACGGAAGAAGCTCACCCCTAATGGACGGACAATCTCGATAACATTCGACTTGGAAAACCCGAAGAGATCACGCCGCAGATCCGAGCTGAGATCTTTGAGCTCGGCCTCAGCGGTGCCCAGTACCATGATTGGGTCAGTTGGGTGGAGCGATCGTAGCATGCCCAGAAATGCGGTCAATGCAGGTGCAGACAAGGCTGCATACCATGTATCGACATTAGGAATAAAGATAACACTGGGTTTTTGGCGCTTAACTTCGGTGAAAAGACCCGTCAAAACTTGTTCGGGAGGCTGAAGCTGAGTTAGTCACAATAAAATAAACAAAAATATATGGTTGAGGGGACATACCCGTGCATCGCCAATGATGGTGGCCAGGTCAAAGCTCTGGACGTGGACACCTTCAAAATAGTGCAGAATCGCGGCGCTAATGTATGATTGTCCCATGCCCTGCATCCCATAGACCAGGAGCCGAGGCCGAAATGTCCGCGAATTGTCAAATTCTTGGTAAAGTTGTTCGCGGTCAAAACCAGAATCAGCATCATTGTATGGCTCATACATGGCTTCGCCAAGAGCTGTCACCTTAGGCTTTCGGGGGAAAGCGTCGTCTAATCTGCCCTTGATAGCTTCGAATTGATCTTGCAAAAGCGGCTCAATGTACTTTGGAAGCGACGCTGCCCCGGACGTCGATGATCGTTCGGATGATGGGACAATCTTCTTCCTCGCGATGACGAAGTCCGTCATATGTATATTTACCTTCTCAGGATCGACTACGAGTTTCTCTTTAGAGAAGTAAATCTGAGGATAGGTGCGCTGGATCGCATTTAAGGCGGCCTCGGTGCACAAGGCTCGTAGATCAGCACCCCCATAACCCTTGGCATCTTTAGCCAGCGACATCTTAAAATCCTCGGGTAAGCCCCAATCCTTGGTGTGGATGTCCAGGATTGCTCTGCGGGCGTCTACATCTGGAAGTGGAAAATAGAATTCACGATCGAAGCGACCAGGGCGACGAAGGGCCGGATCGATATTGTCGGGCCGGTTGGTCGCACCAATAACAATGACTTGGCCTCGGCCATCCATGCCATCCATCAAAGCGAGCAGAGTGGAAACAATCGAAGCATGGATCTGTTCTTGTTTACTTGATCGGACAGGAGCGAGACCGTCGATCTCGTCGAAAAAGATGATGCTAGGCTGTGTTTTTCGGGCCTCCTCGAACAGAAGACGTAGCTGTTTTTCCGCCTCGCCTACCCATTTGCTAAGAGCATCGGCGCCCTTGCGCATGTAGAACGTGATCTTCCTACCGCCGAAACCGACAGAATTCGCAAGTGCTCGGGCAAGCAGTGTTTTTCCTGTTCCGGGAGGGCCGTGGAACAATACGCCACGAGGAGGAGTGACATGAAACCTCGTAAACATGTCCGGGTATAGAAGAGGTAGTTGAACCATTTCCTTCAGCTGCTCTATATGGCCTTCCATGCCTCCCACCTGACTGAAATTGACAGTCAGATCAACTCCCAAAGGATCCGCGTCAGCAAGAGCTTTGTGATCTTTCACCTTGCCGACATTTGGCGCCAGCGTACCAATCCTATTGCCATGGCCGTCACCGCTGGCAAGCTGGCCGCCACCACTTAAAAGACCACGTGGCGTTGCAGACTGATTGCCCACTGCTCCGGCGCGGGCATTCACCTCGTCATCACTGCTGTCAGATTCGGCATGTAACTCAGCAATTCTGGCCGATTCGCTACCCCAGGGGCCGTCGTAAAGAGTTCCTTCTCCAGAGATGCCTCCAAAGGGACCAACAAGGGTATGTAGGGTACGAGTATTATAGGTTGCGGCATTTGCACGACCGCGCCGACGAGCTGGCGTAGAGATTGGCGCCTCTGCTTCGTCCTCGTCAATATCGAAGTTAGCTTGATTTAACGGGAGAATCGAGTAGTCGACTTTTTTAACTCGCCGCCGTCGTGTTTTTTCCTCGAAAAGGATTTCAGGGGAGCGTCGTCGGCGTCGCCTTATAGACTGAGAGTCTTCTCGAAGATTTTCAAGCTCTTCCGCCAGTTCTTCCTGATCAAGTGGCTCCTCTTCGCCAGACTCATCCGCGTTCCGAGGCCTCCTAGACGACCTCCTACTCTTTCCTGGGGATCGTTTCTCTCCGCGACTAAGACTAGACTCGGCGTCATCGTTCTCGCCTTCAGCACGTTTGTCCTCGGAGACGAAATCATTCTCCTCATCCGAATCATTGCCAGGCTCAAAGTCACTGCTAGGTTCTTGAATAGCCTTTTTCGATCCATTGCGCCTCCGGGTGAGACGGCGACGGGAAGCAGCCTGGTTATTTTCCAAGGCATTCTCATTGTCGGGTTCGGCAGTATTATCCGCCGCCTGCCTACCGCGGGTCCGCCGAGTAATGGGGATATCGTCATCCTCCTCTCCATCCTCATTGATCTCTACAGTTTGCATGGGTTCATCTTCGGCGTCTTCCTCAATTAGGTCAGCCGCGGGTTCCCCAGCTTCTTCAGCATCCACAGTGGCCTGGGCCTCAGGTCCAGAGTTCGCCTCGTCAGCATTCGGGGTATCCTCCTGAGTGGCTTCAGGGACAGGAGATACGTGCTTGACCCCTTTACCACCACGCGTGGCCCTACGTCGAATCGCTGCCTCAGGGCTCCTGCTCTTAGAGGCCCTGGCAGGTCGGGCATGTCTTCCAGAATTAGAGAGTTCCACGAGTTCCGCGTCACCGTCGCCACCCTCTGCCTCCGCTGTATGAGCTCGAGTTCTCCTAGTTCCGATCACGCCACTTCCGCCGAGTCCTGGTTGCTTCTTACGCAAACCAGGCGTGAACTTGACCGTGACAATTTTACTCGGGCGTTCTATCTTTTGAGGGCTGGGTATCGCAGGGTCATCTTTCGTATCGGAATCTTGGCCCAATTCATCCTCATCATCGGTGCTTTCCTTGTAGTTGGTTGGTTTCGCGGCGGCCTTCCTTACACGGCGGCCGGTATTCGAATTAACAAGGGGCTCATCATCTTCTTCGTCCTCATGGAATGATTCCCCCGCTTCACTATTGGAGAACTCCTCCTCATCTTCCTCAATATCAGAACCGTGGTATTTGCGACCATGGCGCTGGGGTTTGCTATTATGACTACCACGTAGCTTCTTCCGAGGACGGCCCGAACGATCGTCAACTTCGGGCTCGAAATTTTCGTCGTCCGAATCTGACTTATTAGGATCAAATTCGATCAGGGTACCGCGAGTCTTACGCTTGGGCGCCATGATAAGTATACGTATACGTAGAGATTCGGAACGAGTCTACGCTTGAAATTGTTAGCGCAGCATCTTACTTGGCTGGGATAGCGACCCATATATTACATTATAGATTTGCAATTAGGATACCCGGGCAACACTGAATGGTCGGCAAGGCTCTGTCACAGTTAACAAGCCAGTGACTGCTGCATGTTGAATAACAGTTAGCCTCGAGGACACAGAATTTATACGCATTAGGGGTAGAATCGTGCAAAGTTGGGGCTGAGGGTATATTGGAACTGATTGTCGAATAATAAGAGGAACGGTTCCGGAGAAAGCGCAATACCGCAATTTCGAGACCACGTTTATGCGAGGGAGATGCACTTACCATTTACTCTTCAGTGAAATGACCAGGACCGATTCATCAGTAAAAGATGATGCTAGCTTCGTCGGAAGCATGCACGATTGCAGGTGAAGTTGATGATTTCTGTGAAGGCAAATCCGTAGCCTATCTCATCTCGCAAGCGCCAAGGTAGAGTCGATAGATGGTATATACGATGGCTCTCTGGAGGGCAGCTCGCGGGGTACGAATCAGAGAAGCCAGGATCGGGCCTTCAACGGAACTAGACGCGACGAGGTCTGCATGCAGAATGTTGCCAGAATTAGGTAGCAGAAGATACGGGACGTAACCTCGGACTCCAGTCGACGGCAGTAGCCAAGAGTCACGGCCAGAAGTCGCTCGTTTGCGCGATTCGAGGGCGAGGTTGCGGGCTCGGGCGCGGGCTCGGAGGTTTGAAGGCTGTGCGAGCAATGGATTCAAGTTGAATCAGGCAAACATGAACAAGGATATTCTATGTCTGCGAAAGAGAGGGGAAGAGGGAGAGATGGAAAAGTGACACTTGACGAGATAAGACGCGATGGAAATGGAAAAGAGATGAGGCGGATGAGAGATGCGTGGGCACAGAGAGAGGGAGAGAGAGGGCAAAAGACAGAGTATGCACGGCCAGGACTTTGGAGCTTTTTCGGGGGTGCGCGCGTTGCAGCAGCAGCGCTCTCATCAGCAGCAGCAGGCCACTATAGGTGGGTCCTGCACAGACCAGGGGACGCCAATGGCGCAATGAACCAGCCAATCATATCGCATTCCTGCAACATAATTTAACGCTAGATGAATAACATCCAGCAACGTCACAACGTCTGCAACTGGATAAATTCCTCACTGCCATCCCATTTCTTTCAACCTCAAAATCCAACAATTCTGAACTCCCTATAACCCACCCGTTCTCGCGTCAAACCCATTCATTTTGTCGTGTTTCGAGGTCGCCCGACCATCTCCCGTAGTTTCCTGCTTTTTTTATCGTCGAAAGCTGCCAAATTGACTTGTAGATACTGTAACACGTAACGCATTAACTCATCCTCTTCGATGTCACCAACCTACACGCACTCCCCTATTCGCGACGTCCGTGCCGGCGCCATGATGCGGCTCAAAACCCCAAGATCAGCCCTATAGTGCCTCCGAATCCCGGATATGTGGGTAGGCCAGATGCGGTGCCAAGAGCAGACACCAAAGTTCCCGGCCCGGGGTTACCACCACCGAGCAGCTGTCAACATGCCCTATCAGCTGCCAGCCAGCGCTCCTCCATTTGTTACCTTACTGGTTGGTACCTTACGGCCCTCTCTTAGTGTAGTTCACTCACCAATGGGACCCTACATGTACCTATTTGGACGCTACCTACCTTACAAAGTACATTTATGGCATTGATTAGATACCTAGGTACTCAATTCCATCAGCTTCCCAGAAAATACATACCATTATGTGCCTAGACGTCCGCTCTTTCGCTCTTTCCCCGCGTGATGGTAGTGTACATTTTCATTGCGCTGCCTTGAACTTTCGGAATTCAGCCTCACAGTTGGAACCGTGCAGCGTCCAATAGCGCGCAAGAACACGGAACGCCGGTGGCAAGTCTTGGCGTGGCTCCACATTAATTGTCCTAGCTCCTCCCCTCCAGTCTGCTTTTAATCAAAAACAGGCTTTTCCGCTAGGTAGCCGTAAAAAAAGGTAGATCATAGGTAGTGTCTATCCGTAGTAGGTTTAAGTAGTTTGAACCTCTAAACCTGTCACGGATTAACAGACCTGGGGGCGTGTCTGAAGAATCCAATGAGGAAGGACTCGGTTAAAGTCATAATCCTCGGGAGATGAATATTTTCTTATGAATCATTTGGCTCGCCATCGTGAGCCATGCGATACCATGGATCACGATCCACCTTCCATGAGCCGTGAGCCGTGAGCCATAATATTTCTAAGAAGAGGATATTTCTATATAATACCCCATTTCCTCTGTATCGAAGTCACTATTTTGCTTTCGTTGCTTAGCTATTATTCTAACCACAAGAGTCACTCTTTCGACTCCTATTTGTAGGAGCCCCCTCGACCCTCCCTAACGAACACCCTGTTAATCGTCCTCTTATTACCTACAAATCGGGTATCCTCTGACGTGCTACCCCTACCTCTTAGGTAACATAGAGCGGCTTCGTTATAGTTTGCTTATAGATTTTATCTCCTTACTAGATATAGAAAAAGAACAAGTAAGCTTAACTAACTAAGTATTAAATATTACCTTTCAAAAGGGGTTTTAGTTTACATTTACTATCAAGTTTAAATAATATCCCAGCATGATACTGTAGTTTTATTTTATGTTATAAATAGCACTTGTATTAGAGTATAAACTAGAATAGGCTTAATTATGCGTAAAGGCCCAAGATAAGCGGTCTTACAACCCGAGGACGCCTTATAATCAAGCCTATAGCTTCATAAACTAGATCAAGTACTTCTATACCCTGTAATCCGTTTTTCTTTCATTCCAAGTTTTCCTTAACTAGGTCCCAAGGGGGACGGATAGGTGATTCTACGCTTCGTATACTTCGCGAACTGACCTCAGGAAGTGGTAGAGAGGAGAGTTGTGCGGTGGGTTCCTGCAAGTCTATAAGAGCCTTAATTAGCCACTCCATTTCCTAGAAGTCGGTTTTGCCTAGCTCTCGTACTCACTGCACTCAATCTCTCTAGCCATGTCGTATGCGTTGTATGTTTTCGTCAGCCCGTCGCCAACGCTCCTCCTCCGCAAGCCTGGCCTTTTTGCAGGTCTTGCAGCCAGCCACTTGGCATTCTCCGGCCATTTTTATTTTTTCCGGTTTGGCGCTTGTGTTAAAGTACCGGCAGTCCCGACCCCCTTGCCACTGGAGGGCGCTTTCGTCGTGCTCCGGAGTGTCGTAACCGCTACAGCGCCTAAACATTTGGAGGCTACGTCCACAGTCCCAGACCTTGCGTACTTCTTGGCACATCGTATTAGATAAGACTGGTATGCATTATCAGCTTGTTGTTCTCTATCGACCTGTTCTGATACTTACGGTCTGGTAGGTACTTGAGAGGTGCTTTCGAACTTGATAATTTTCTGTGAAGGTGCCGAGAAGAGACACGTAGTCTGCTCTCGTTAATTGATTGTTGAACAATCTCGAAGAAGCTCTGATAGTCTTGGTTTACCACTAGCTTTTATAGACGTCGACTTCTAGAATGCTGCTCTCGACTGATTGTTTCAGTACCCCTTATGCTGGGAACACTTGTACTCTAAATACTACAAACATATCTATTTCAAGGTAGGGAGACTACTCTGTGTGTATATTCTTGGTGGCTATACAAACACCAACGGTGATCAGTGCGATGAAACATCATCGTGTCAGGTAACTAAGTCACATTTATCCTGTAAGGTAGATATACTATTATTTTACCTATAGTATAGGTCCTATACATAGGGTGCTTCGCCCCCCTAGATATTTAGTGGCCCATGGATGAATTGATCACTTCTACACTCCCTATGATATACTAATCCCTGCTACCTTGCTTCTATTCACTCTGATATACCTGCACCTAACACATCATTTCCATGCGGTATGAAGCGAATCGACCCATATTACGTTGTATACGACCGAAAAGCCGTATGCCTCCCTCCCTAGGTAGAATCTGATTGGACTATACGACCCGGCTATGCACCTAACATAAGGGGCTGCTTAACTTGTTCGTATATCATTGGAGGAGCTTTAGCAACAAACAAGCCTGTTTTACTGCTTTTCTTAGCGAGGAGGAATGACAACGGACCGTAGGACCCAAAGGAAATTAGGAATTGGATGGGGTAGGGCCCGAAAAAATGGCATGCCAGCAACCGAGGGTGGTCAAATACATAGCTTGACGATATAGAAGTACGGAGTACTTGAGGGAGCCGGATGAAAGCGCATAAAATATATCTTGGACCCGAACTAGACAAGTTCAGGAATAACCGCATCACGAGGCGACGGATATTACGAAGGTGTAGGACACTCGGAATCGGTCGTTTTCAACTTGAGCGCGTTTGGTAGCGTTTTTCGGGATCAAACTTCTCCGAGATAGAGTTCTTTCATGAATAGTAGATGTAACTCTTTTAACATTGTCAAGATGTGAAATCGAATACATTAATCATACAGAGAATAAAATTCCGGGTAGCTTGTTGTCGCTATATTACGCCGCTGTGAGATATGGGCTCTGTGTGTTACAACCAGCATAATACCTTCATTGAATCCAGCGTCGTCCCTGGAATCCGTGAATACAACCCAAACCACAATGTCATCAGAACTTGACCCGAAACAGGGCGGATATGTCGTCTCCAGGCAACTTGCTTCAGATGCCTCGAGGCCAAGTCCCCTGTGGTAACCACCGAGATCCAAGCTACTATCCCAGGCGACGACTAGAAGACCATTCTCGGCCGCCTTTTGTGAGAATGCGTCTTAATGCGTCTTAATTATCAACTTATCCTAGGATAATAGTAGGCTCGATAGTCATACTTCCCGGTAACTATGTCCTCGCTTCGTTTGCTCAGTATCTAGTAAGTCTATCCCGCGCTGCCTTGGGCCATTTGTGAAACTAACTTTGCAGTCTCTGTGACGGAAAGTACCCGCTTTCCACAGAAACAGTGAGATAGTGAAGTAGAGCGATTGGGCGAGCTATTTGTGCTTGGGGCTTGTCTACTGACCAAGAATTAGCCACAACTGGGGGGTTGCGTTGAGCTTCGCGTTGATTTTCTATATATATAGACCCCTTCGCTTTCTGTATTATTAGCTTCTTTTTAGTCACGGTGGTTTTTACCACTTCTCGCGAATAGATACCTTTTTTATGCCAATACCTTCAAGCAAACTATTTAACTATACTTTAATTATCAAATCTCTGTGGAGTGCCCAGATGTAGGTCTCCAGAGTGCGGGAGTGTATATGGCATTTTCCGTTTAATAGCTACCGGAACTACTGAGATCATTTCTTCTATACTAGCTCAAAAATTATTCCCCGGCGCTACGGCCCTATTCCTTCCTCTCCTTGCTAAACTACGACATATGTCGTCAAGTAGCGCGAGACTGTTACCGTGATTGTACAGAGCTCTTGATTTAGTCATAGGCAGTAACAAGTCCCTGTCGCTAGCTTCTCCTATTCTAAAAACTAAGTGGTATATAATTCCGCTGCTGAAATCGATGTGCTACCAAATAAAACTACACTATGGTAGCGAACGCCGATACACGATTCTTAGTCGCCAATTCGTGCCCGCTCGCGGATAACCACGAGTACTGTGATCACCTTATTGTTCTCGTGATCGATGTCTCATAGCATGATCTGTTGAGCGCCATGCACATGGTCTCTTGGATGAGCAGTAGCTGCATTGACCATCTACCTGTCAGGTGACTTAGTCGCACTACCGTAAAGGGTAGCGATATGGCTCAATTGGCTATATATAAGGGGCTTTGCCGCCCTAGATATGAGGAAGGTTCGGGAATTAATTTGGTAGTAACTCCTTTCCCCCTATAGTCTATTGAACCCTATACCTTCTTTCCAACTCCAGCTGACCTGTCTATTCACTCTGTGCGCAAACCCTCTGACACTACCATACTGGGTTGAAACTTTTCACGTGTATTCCTTCGCGCATATTTATGTGTAACATTGGCAGAGGGCCGGGAAGCCTAATGCTGCTGATTGAAATGAATATCAGCAGACCTTAAAGGAGATACCTATGTAGAGGCGGAGTTGGGGATGGCATAGAAAGATTGGACTTGGGGTATGCGCGTGAACAATTTAGGTAGGTTTAATGAGTTTGAGTATGAACTGGGGCTAAGTAAAAGTTATTATATAACTATGTACAAGCTAGCCATTCTCGGCTACTTGCGAGGTATCGCTGCGGCGGGCTGTTGCCATGCATTGTGAGATTGTTGAACGTTGCCTCATAACAAGACACGACATATCCTGGCCCGGGTACTCATACTTCAGCAGGCGCGAATTATTGAACCAGTAACTACACAATGTCCGTTTCTGACCGAGTCGACTAAGCTATGTAGCTACCTCTCGTGGATTTGTAGTCGGCTGATATCTTCGCATTATATATAGCGGTTTCGGGTTTCCCTGATAAGCAGCTTGACTAGCAAGGATTAGAGGTTAAAACCTGTATTGACATAGCCAATATGCCAGAAGCGAGATGTAACACGTGAACTCTGCTTGAGAGATAGAGTATACCGGTAGGCGAACAAAACAATACATGTTACATAAGATTGTTATTGCGACACTACGCGCCCGGCAAGCCCTAAAGCTAACAGTTGGTCGTAATTAATAGTTGTCGCGTACGTAATATTTGTTGTCTGCCTGATGTCTGACAAATCTCTTCGAGAGTCCTCTGTCTTAGTAGATGTAGACGAACGCGTAATCTACGAACACCTTCACCGCCATACCACCAAATAGGACCGGATATCTTTACACGACTCTAGACCAGCTGTGAACTCCTCACGACTGCTGCAGAAGGACGACTGATTGCGCGTTTCCGGCGTGGCACAGCAGTCGTGCACATACACCATTAGCATAGACCGTGTTGTCGGCTCGCAAAATGATAAAAGACAAGTAAGAATACCGGCGGGATTCGAATATCCCCACGTGCTGTGATGTGAGGATGACCTCACGTCTTTAATATTGTTTCTGGCTTCGTGGGTGAGAGTGACTACAAGGAGACGAGCCTGCCCCTAAAGTAAGTTCGAGGCGGCCAGTCTTCATCGTTGAGTGACACTTTATCCCAGAATCTGATCTAAAGCAAATCGACATCGGATGCGTTCTGCAGCAAGAGGAAAGGTTAATGCGTCGCAGAAACGTGCGAGTTCAAAGTTTGGCCACGCCGTTTGATCTCATTCGGCTCGTGACACTGCATTCGGCTCTGGACGTCCTTTGACTCCAAGTGGTCGGTATTTCCCGTCGGCTGTGGGCGCTCGGGAAATACACAGTCTGCCGAGAAACCTGCTCGAATCATCTGGACCGGGACTAGGGGAGGCCGGTTATCACGTTTCACTAGACCTTTCAAACTTTGAGTTGGAAACGGCGAGGGCTAGGATAGGGCTGTATGTGTTGAGTATATTGGTATGGTCCGACGATCAAATTGGGGCCACCGGTGTAGGCGGCTGCTCTCGCGTATTCGCATCAAAAATAAGATCTCACAACAGGGTTGAAATCGAACCAGTATCGGCTCATGGCAATATAGACTCGTTCGCATGTACCGCCCCTCATAGCCATGGCCACAAGATACGTATAAAGATATTCGACGCCGACTCCCCTTCATAGATGCCTAAGCCTAGGCGCGTACAACTGGTTGATGCTGAGGGATCTGGGGGTGTCGGAAGGTGGAAGTTGGGGGACGTCTCAACCGTATCGATTTTGTATAGCTGTGGGGGAGTAGAGTGTTCTGGAACGGACAATCTGTCTCCGCATGTCTTCATGGGATAATGAGCTGCGCTCTCAGGAGTTCTTTTTGTAAATGTAACGATATAAGCAAACCGTGGCACAACGTCATAAACGTAAGCTCGATCAGCCGTTTCGCTGGACATCCATATGTGACACCGCACAGCTTCGGATGCACACGATATTCGTCTTAACCTCCAGGATCAGGCGCCATGCATACCGTGCTCCAAACTGAGAGATGATGGACCGATGCTGAGCGATTAGAAGTCGTGTGGCTCATTGGGATGATATAAAACCACGCTGTATCATAGAGCCCGGATCGACGTTTGTCGGGGTCGGGCAACGACAGTGGATTTCAGAGCTAGGCATTGGCAGACTTCCAACACTCTCAGTTGGACTACATATCGAGCATATGTGCGGAAGAGCGAAGTTGACTCGGCACCTGGGCCGATAAACAAACAGCAGCTCTCACGCCATCATGTGAAATGGCGTTTTCTCCGATGCTCGCTCCTTGGCATGCGTGGCATCGAGGGCTACGTAGGTAGCCTCGTATGATTTCGACAATGAATAGTTTGTAACGGCTCCTCTCTTGACTTGATTGGTGTTCAGATATCACTTTGTGCATCATGGTGATATCAATCACGGGTCTCTGTAGTTACTTACTTACTAGTGTAGTCTCGAATGTACGAATCAACTTTCTCCTGGCGGACGACTCGGCGATGCGGCAGCGAGGAGAGGCCCACGTGTGTATTCGTTTTGCGTTAAACTCTGGTGCAGCAAAACACGCTACCTGACTTGGAGCAAAACACGATGATGCAATTCATTATTTACACTAGGTATGCTAGTGTAACTACTGGTAGCGTACCTAGCTGAGAAGAACCGATCAGGGGAAATATCCCATATCCATGGACAGACTATGACGAATCTCGATCTGGAAGAGTGTGAATGAGAAGAGTCACTCTAGCCTATATAGAGATAGTGTGTCCAGAATGTCTCCCCATGTACACCATCTGCAGCAGATACATGTAGGCGGTAAGGAGATGAAAGTTCCTAGCACTTACCTCTAGTGTACCTACCACCTGCATTTCCCCGACCCAGCGTTCCCAACCCAGTGGTATTGATTTGGTAGTGTGCTGCGTAGTTGTGCCTCGAACGGCCTAACCAACGCATCGGAGCTCATCCGAATTGCATAGATACTTACCTAGTGTAGGGAGGCAGGGAGGCAGGAAGGAAGGGTTGGGCAAAAAGAGCCTCTCATTGAACGTGACGGCTACAGAAAACTGGTCGCGGCAGTACGAAGTATCAAGTTGTGTAAAGGTACAGCCTAATATGGAGTGCTGAAGATCGGCTGAGATAAGTAAGTACTTTACGTTCACTAAACAGTCAAAATCACTTGGACTAGGTATTTGTCAAGGGTACGAAGTACAGTATGTATCTGGTACAAACGGTGCCGCACGCTGGTGTATACACGTAGGGACTAGTCATTCGCGGTTGACGTCTCTTCAACACTATATTAGTAGTGTACCTAGCTTCGGCAGGTAGTTGCCTCGTGATTTCTTCGAAGGAGACGAATAGAGTGGATGGGAGACGACTTTACACTACTCGAGTCAACTACTATTCCTCAGGCTCTCCTGCTTGGAGAAAGAAGTACACGCTACGAAGTAGAAAACTATGGGTTGTGTTGACACTTGACACCCCACTCAAGAGTGGGAACAGCCAAAGATGGAATACGACATAGACAAGCCAAACAGCCAAATTATCGACGCCAAGACAACAGGTGACTTCCAAACGACTCTTACACTGAACACCAGTAACATATAAACCTGGCGATATCTGAGCAATGTGTCCTGCAGACCCCAAACCCGATTCATAATAAAACTGATACACATGATAATAACAATCTCAAAACTGCGACACGTTGCGACCGTCTTGGAGCAAAATATAGTAAAACCAAGGTAAGAGAAATATAGGGCATCAAGAGGTACAAGCATTTGTTCATTGATTGTCATGATCTGTTTCCCTGCTTTGAATATTTGCGTCTACAGCGGATACCTGCGTATATATGAGGTACCTACATCTAAGAACTTACCTACCTTATATTTCAAGTACCAGGACATGAACATGTAGGCTGGGCAGGAATGCTGTGCATCGAATGCAGTAGGTAAGTCCCACCTAGCCTAGCATTCTGGTGGATTGCGGCGCTGCGTAGATGCCTACCGACCTATGTACCCGTCTGGCGCACCACCTTCTCGACAACGTACTCGACATACTTTGTACCCCTGCTATTGTTAGACGAGGTACCTCAAGTACGCTAGGTGCTTTGTAGCGCGACAGTAATCCATGCCTGTTGATCGATGCCTTGAATGGGAACTGGCGTTGGTACCCTTGTCTCATCAACAACTCCAGTTGAAACTTGAAGCCAAGAAGATGCCAAGTCGCGGTACTTGAGACCCCGGGAGAAACAACGTATTCGAGGCTACCTACTCCCTACACTAGTATCTATGTAGCCAGGTGTTATTTTCTCTTTCTTTCTTTTTGGCTGATAATCAACAAATGTAGTCATTCATGCCTACCCACTTTGTAGTACTTTGTATGCCTTTGTCTAATAGATAACTTGTTTAAAGTTCCTTGAATGATGTTGCTCAAGTTGACCTTGTTAGGTGGTGCTTGCACTGGGCCTAACAGTTAGTTGTAATTCACATGTTTTCCTCTCCCTGTTAGCTCAATTCTTGATTATCCACAGCGAACATCTGATTTGAACCGCAAAAGCACATACCTACTAGTATGGTGTACGTACCTATGCTAGTTGGTATGCACCACTTGACGCCATGGGTTTACGCTGCGTTCAACTATTTTTCATACATGTAGTACTTACTTATTAGACACCAACAACGCCCAGTCGTACTGTTCATTGATTATGGTAGGCAGTTTCCTAGACATAACTGGCGGGATGGTACCTGAGATACTTGCTTGGTACGCTAGATAGTGGCGATATGACATCGAGCCAACTTTATCTAGACATATTAAAATGAGGAGGATGGATGAATCAATGCGGAGGTTGCAGGCTCCCCATGATGGTAGACACTAGGTAAGCAGCTAGTGTTGTAGAACGGAGACTAAAGGGCGTTACATACTGTATTCTGTACGGTTCCGCGCATCACTTCGGTAGCACAGCCCAGAATCGACTGCTATCATTGCTGCTATCGACTGCTACCTCGCACTATACCTGTGTAGAGAGTAGGTGCTGCAGGTGCCCTGGAGCCACTGCACCTCCAGGGGCGTGTAGGCTGCTAGCGTACCTAAGGTAGGCACCAGCCTATCTGGTGGAAGTACATGCTGCAGGGCAACACGCACCCGCTGGTATGGGCGCCCCCGATATCCACAACCGTCCTGCGATGTCCCCCCATGCCCCCCCCTGCCATTGGCACTCCGCGCTCCTGCTGCATCCGCAAAATCAACTCATCCATTTTATCCCGTGTCGATGCAGCGAACCTCCCATTCCCTCCTTCTTCCATCTCAAATGCTCTTCTGAATATCATCATTCTCTCCTTCACCCCCTATCATCACCCTCTCGTTCGTTCCTCCCTCCCTTTTTCTTCGATTCTCAGCCTACTAGTACATACGCTGCTAGTACATACTCTTCTTCTTTCCTACCCTTGGGTCTAAGACAATTTTTCTCCTTGACGTGAATCTTCCCCCTTCTCATTTCCTGAGGTGTGTTGTCCCCTTTTTCACGTCGCCTTTTCCACCCAGGACCCCCGGTCCATCAACCCATCCCCTTTTCCATCCAGACTGTCCGGTGATACTGTTCTCTTCTGCAGTCTGTCTTCGCACTGCTGCACCCTCTCTCCCGGCCATACGTCCCTCTCAATACTAAACTGCCCTAAATCAAGATTGTTCTGTCTATTCCTTACTGGCCTGCATTGACGTTGTGACAAGTCTTTCCCATGTCCTTCCATTAGACCAAATCGTATACCGCCCTCTCCCCGTGTCTCCCGTGGCACTAGAGGTTCGACCATCCCACCAATTGCCCGTCCTTTCCATACCAGTTGGCCGCAGTGCTCGACCTTTCGGCGTGACCTACGGTAAAAGTAGTCTACTGGCCGGGATCTCTTGTGTCGGGTCGCGGGTCGCGGGCGTCCTCTCTTTCCGACCTTCTTTCATTTCGAACACCCCTCGAGACAACGGCAACCCGAGCTGAAGGATTACATAAGTTTAAGGTACATACGCTTGAATCTCTCAAAGTGTCCTCAATAATCACAGGAGTGGATCAATGCTGCAACTCGACAACTTTTGTTTCGCTCCTGGGATCGATGACGGCACGATTTATACATCTTGCTAACTTCAACGCCATGAATAGACTTGCTGGATCCGCTCGAGAAGTGTGATCACCCTAGGACGTGTTCGATAACGAGAGCTATTGCAAAGACTTGGCCTTAACATCGAGAGGTCACTAACTCGATTCCTCAGCCCTTATTCCTTTAACATGGCTGCATTGGTTCAGACATATGCTCAGCAAACTGGAACTGTGACCCTGCTGCAAGCGAGACCAG
Organism: Nemania serpens; assembly: GCA_022578855.1. Classification (NCBI taxonomy): domain Eukaryota; kingdom Fungi; phylum Ascomycota; class Sordariomycetes; order Xylariales; family Xylariaceae; genus Nemania; species Nemania serpens. Next base: position 106,799 of record MU396760.1, read on the forward strand.
AATCGGCCACAGGAATCATGTCGGGCCCGTCACAAGGACACTCTTCTGGTCAGACGTACGGCAATCTTCAAAGAAATGCTTATCATGGATCATCAGCGAGTGTAAGCGGGCAGGCAGGATACCGGACCGGCACTGGAGCCCCCATTCAACCATACGCATTCACCTCGACACCCAGCCTTGCCAGCAGCGGGCAGCTATCTCAGCATGCAGGATATCGAACGTCTTCCGGAACCACCGTGCCTACATTACCACAGATGATAGATTCAAGACCGCAATCGTCTACAACTCTGGCCCGCCCCCAGCCAAATGCCACTTCGACCCAACCCACTTTTGCACAAGTTGCTGCTTCTAAAGCCTCCCCCGAGAGATATAGACGACCGGCACTCAGACAAACAGAGTCGTTGCCATCCGCGGCCCAACCTCAACAGGTGCAAAGTTCTGCCGTTCCGTCCGGTTCAGGCATGCCTACGCAAGTTCAACTGTATAATTCTAGGGCTGTGCCTCGGAGTCAGGGGATGCTTGCTGTCAGGCCCCAAAGTGCGCATGGTGCTTTGACTGGTGCAACAATGGATGACATGCATCTATATCGTCAGCCTGCCGATGATGAATCCAAAAGGTACCGGCGACGTAGCATTCACTCCATCAACTCATCGGATTATATGAACGGCCTGGCTCCGCAGAACTTGCAACGATCGACAGAAATATTCCAATACGATGCGTCAACAGGTTCAAGGAAGCAAGGGGTAACCGAGAAGGATCAAAGGCCGACGAGGGTTGTCCCTCTCCCTCCACCAGCAGGCAATACTTCCCACGTCAGAACTGGCAGCTCTGAAAGCGTCGTCTCCAGTCGCAGTAGCAATTCTCGGCCATCTTCCGTGAGTACCATATATCTCTCACATTAGGATATCTCATTACCCAATCAGATTTGTGCTTCTAACCGATACTAACCTTATATCCACTCAGTCGGCGAATCGCAACTCCAATGCCTCTGTCCCCACTGGCAGCCCCACCCCGACCTCCTCCGTGTCTGGGGAGAAAGCAGTGGCTCATGATCAACCGAAACTCGGTAACATACCACCCCGAGGCTCATCCACTGATGCCGGCAAGCGAGTGCATAACCCGTCACCATTGTCCAACCCGGTTACCATGGCTTCCGGGTCACCATCCAGTAACGGGGCTGACGCTGCCACTTCATCAACCACGAAGCCGCCGACATCGTCCCACGGACCACAGGCTGAGAGCCCTGCCGCCAAACAACTCGCTGCAATCAATGAAAGAGGGGCAAAGTCGAAAAGCAAGACTTCGAGATTACGCAGAGCATTCTCTTTTGGTAGCGCTGCTGAGCTGAGGAAAGTCACGGGGCAGGACATTAATGTTGCATCAGTCACAATCAGGCAAGATGAGCCATCACGGTTGCATAAAACTCCCCGATCTGAAGACCTGTATGAAGAGGAACAGGCGCGCATTGCTCGGAAACAAGAAGAAGGAGGCATTGGCAGTAGCATCTATTCTGGCACAAAGCTCTTTGCAGGCTCAACCGATAACCTCTCAATATCGTCAACTGCGTCATCCGCCTCGATCATGCTCCGTAAGATGGGACGTGGCGTGAAGAAGGGTGGTCGATCGCTCGTTGGTCTTTTTAGGCCCAAATCCATAATCGGGTCACCGAACGAGGAGCTAACAGGGCCAGAAGCATCCGAGGCTACGGTATCGATGGTCACTGCTGAAGCAGAGCGCGACCGCGTCAATGTAACCACCAATGCAGAACGTACAAAAACCACCGGCACTGGTTTCCCTCATCTGGAACGCAACTCGATCGATGCAGCAAATAATCCAGAGAGTTTGAATTCCGATCGCGTGGACACCTCAAGTGAGAACTCAACTACGAGGAAGAGCATTGTTGGGGGTGAAAAGGAGCGAGCGGAGGTACTTGCTACGATTCGCAAGGGGATTTTGAAAAGTGAGTCCAAACTAGCTCCTCGCTCGCAACGATTAGAGGGCGGTGGACTAACAGCGAACGACGACATAGCTCGTAGCGAGTCGCCAACACCCCCTGCTCGAGGATCTGAAAGCAAAGGACCAGCCTTTGAACTCCCTGCGATCCCAACTGTTACCGACTCACCCAACTCCAGTGCACCGAGTACGCCTAATGATGATGTGCAAGGTAACAAGCGTAATGGGTCCGTTTCGATTGGAAACGAGGATTATTTTATGTCCGCAGTGCGCCTACGTCAGGATACCAAGAGCGCGCCAGCGACGCCTCAAGCGGGCCAGAAGCGTAACGCAACGTTCAGCCCTAGAATCGTTTTCTACGACACCTGGCCTAGTGGAGAATACGATCGCAGGGGCGAGGTTGCAACGTGCAATCGTCTGACGCCGATGCTTGCGCAGCAGATCAAGGAAGAGTTAAATAGCTTCAAGATGGTGAGCCAACCTCGTTTGCTGAACATGATGGACTTCAGTGTGCTGACTCAAGCCGGCAGGAGATGGAAGTTCACGAGACATCCAAGATATACACCCACTTTTTCTGATGACAACAAAGCACTTCACAAGGCATTTCAGCGAGACTTTCTTTTTTCCGATCCAAGGCCATAGACTTGTGTTAATTTTTTCGGCTTTCGACCAACCTATGGCGTTGCACATGGCCAGCATAGTAAGGTGTCGGGGCGTTTTCGAATTTGTTTTTACGTGAACTATCTCATGTCCCACCGCCAAGCTTTCGGCCCTGCCTTTGTTTTAATTTCGGACCTAGCGGCGAGGCCTTGAGCCTCGGCGCAGTCGGGCTATCATCCAGCTTCTCACCCTATTATCCACCTTTGCCCAACGTCGGGGGTCGTTGAATCGACGGTACAGCAGGTCGCATCGACCCAGTCAGTAATTTTTCCCACTCATAAAACCTATCGTTGCGCGGTTCACCACAGGCAAACACCGCCCAACCGGCCGATATGAGATGGGTGTCTACTACAGTATGGGTATGATGGGGTTCAGTCGAAACTTCGACCGGGATAAGACCGAGTTCAAGTATCAGACCACAAGGAGGAAGACTACAGACGCGACTGATGACTTTGGGGTAAAGCAACGGGGCACAATTTCTTTGTCTATCTAATTCCGTGGGGACCTCGGAAGGCCGAGATTTTGGAAGCGAGCATAGCACTATCTATGTATGGCAGTATGACTGTCAAGTGGAAGATGGAGTGGCGGAGGGCTGGTCAGTGAAGCGCCTTGCATGACAACAGCGCTTGTGTATAACCGAAGGAGACCTGGTAGTTGACTGAGGTGAAAATTTGTACTTTTAGCGAGGACTCTAGCAATACGGGAAGAGGGTGGACGCAATGAATAATAATACGCAGCGGACAGTACGGGTAACAAGTGATTCTGATAGAAGGCTTTCGGAAGTATAAGATTGTACTGTGGCCTTTTCCGCTTCATGCTTACCTTAGGTTAGGTACTTAGTAAGTGTGACCGGAGGCTCCGCACTTGCATTGCATGCCAGAATACGAGGTAGATCGTGTTAGTAGGCCGAGGCATAGCGCAGGTGCTTCTATTCCCCACCACGCCAACTGAATTTAAGAGGCAAAGGTACGGCTCTGACGAAACTTTATACTACCTTAAGGTACCGTGGATAAAGGGGCCACATGTACACTACTTACGGTGTACCTAGTAGATACAAGGTTGGTACTTTAGTGCCTCCATGTGGAGGTATTGTCAACCGACCAGAGCCACTAAGTTAGTGGGTGTGGGGATAAGATACGTACCTACATATTCTACAAGGCTGAGATAGGTCAGCACCTGTTACTTTTAGTATCAAAAATAAATATAACAAAACGGCCAAACGGAAAAGAGAGGGCAGATAAGAATTTAGACGGCCACAGATCGCAACAGTGGCGCTCTCTCGCGGTCCTTTGGCAGCAGCTCGCCGCACTGCGAGCTTTCTCCTGCTCCGCCGTCACGCCCACACGATGGCCTCGGTCTCTACATCAACATGGACAGAGACATCGACGCCGATCGAGCCCAAGGCGAGGCCCAAGTTACATGGACGCGCTTTTTACGAGAGCCTGGGAAGCCCGAAGTTCGTCGTCGCTCCCATGGTAGACCAGTCCGAGTTTGTAGGTTTCCATCTGCTCTCTCACCCCTCGCTCACTCGATCCCTGGCTCTCTCCCCCCTCTACTCATATGTATATACATATGGACGTGTATAAAATAGGCAATGTAACTATGTGTATATGTTGATTATGCATACTCATATATTCATAAGTTTGCGTGGCTATGCATTTATATGTGCTCGTCTCTCGTACCTTGTGAGCAACAGCTAACAATATGCAGGCATGGCGAATGTTGACCCGGTCGTTTCTCACGCCTCAAGAAAACGCAAAGCTGCTCGCTTACACGCCCATGTTTCATGCTCGCTTGTTCGACGAGACACCCAAGTATAGAGATGCCCACTTCCAGGCAACGAGACAGCCCGTAGGAAGCTTAGGTGGTGCCGACTCGCCCGGGTCGCCGTTCCTCGATGGCAACCCGGGGCTTGACCGCCCGCTGTTCGTCCAGTTCTGCGCCAACGACCCCGAACACCTTCTCCACGCTGCACAGCTGGTCGCGCCCTACTGCGACGCCGTCGATCTCAACCTGGGATGTCCCCAAGGCATAGCGCGCAAGGGCCACTACGGCGCATTCCTGCAGGAGGACCAAAAGCTGATATACGACCTGATCAATATCCTTCATAAGAATCTGTCCATCCCCGTGACCGCTAAGATCCGCATTCTGGACACGAAAGAAGACACCTTGGCGTACGCGAAGAACGCCCTGTCCGCCGGCGCCAGTATCCTTACCGTCCACGGACGGCGGAGGGAGCAAAAGGGGCACTTGACGGGCGTGGCCGATTGGGGTTACATACGCTACTTGCGAGAGAATCTGCCCCGCGATACCGTCATCTTCGCCAACGGCAACATTCTCCAGCACGGCGACATAGAAAGGTGTCTGGAGGCCACGGGCGCCGACGCCGTCATGAGCGCCGAGGGCAATCTCAGCGATCCGTCCGTCTTCGCCGCCCCGCCCCCGCCCCGGCAGGGAGGGCGCGAGTACTGGCGAGGCCTAGACGGCAAGGGCGGCTACAGGGTCGACGCCGTCTTCAGGCGATACGTGGACATCCTGCACAAGTACGTCCTGGAGCATGAGCCGCCGAAGAGGAGGCCGCTGTTCGTCGTGGGAGACGACGCGGCATGGCTTCACGATACGGAGGGCCAGGAAGGCGACCACGAAGAGGGACCGGCGCGAAAGAAGGCGAAGCAGAACGGCGCGGGCGCACGCTCGACATCCCCCAATATCGTGGGCGTGCGGCCCCATCTCTTCCATCTCCTGCGCCATTTCATCTCCGCGCACACCGACATCCGCGACATGCTGGCGCGGACAAATCCCGGCGACATGGCGGGCGTCGAGAAGGTCCTGGACATGGTGGAGCGACGCGTCGCGCAGGGGTTGATAGATTACGAAAAAACGGACGGGAAGAGCGTAGAGGAGGCGGAGCCGGCTCGCAAGCCTGAGAAGTCGCAGGCCACGGACCCGCCCAAGAAGGAAGAAGAAGGCAAAGAGAGCGAGATCGGTCCCGAAGAAGATCCGGAAAGCTCGGTGGCGACGGTCAAGGCGTGTAAGCGGCCTTGGTGGGTTGCTCAGCCCATCGTACGGCCGCTGCCGAAAGAGGCTCTCGCGAAGGGCAGCATAAAGATGTCGAAGAAGGACATCAAAAAGCAGGCGCAGGCTGCTGCCGGTGCTGTCCCTACGACAGCAGCAGCAGCAGCAGCAGTCGTCGCGGAAAGTACCAACGGTAATGGCGCCAGGAGTAATGGATTGGTTCATAAAATAGAAGCTGGGCTGCCAAAGTCTGATGAGGAGGAGGGTGGCGCCCAGGAGTCGTCGACACATCCCGCGGCGCCCGATCTGACGGCTCATGATGATCTCGTTAGCGGATAGGGAGGGGAAATAGAGAGAGATATATAGAGAGGAAATAAAAATAAGTTTAGACACAGCCGTAGTCTTTGATGGTCGTGTTCCGGCCATCCGAGGAATGTCGCGAGAATGGCGAAGTGGCCCGATGTCGAGAGCGCGTAACTCGGATTAGAAAGGAGGGTGTATACATCTACTTATATATATCTCTCTTTTTGGATCGGATGCTGTTGTCACGAATACGTGCTTCACGGGGTACGCAGGCATTTATTTATAACTGCTGGCTACTGTGTGACCTTGTATTCCTTGCGTCGGCAATCTCTCTATCCCCCTTATTTGTATTATGCACATCGCAGGATTAGCTACACTTGCGGACATATGTGCCTAGTCCGATATATAGCCAACGCAGAAGTAAGGTATATGGGATGCCCAGCTCACGACCAGACCTGACGGTGTGGTTTCCTTCCCCCTGTTTTCGACGCCATTTCTATTTCCATTGGTATCAGATACCATGTGTGAATTGTAGCCGCGTGCTCCGGAGCAATCTGAACATCCCATGTAATAAAGACGGACAGAGAAAGCTACTATCTGATACATACTATCAAGGGGGCTGGCTCGTTCAATGCTACCACCATCGCGAGAACGTCGTCGGTCTATTGTACCTGTTCATCATCGGAAACTACAAAGGGGTAACCTATCTGAGTATCTGAGCCGAAGTCATACGCCAACTAGCATGGCTTAGGTCTATAATAATGCTGCATGTCGAATGTGTGTCTGTATACATGTATGCATAAACAAGATGGTTCAGCACGCAGTTGGAGCTCCACTATAGGACAACGCCAGAAGTTTTCATATTAGCTTGTCAATACATCCAGAAACGCATACATGTTTATTATATGTTAGCCACGTATCCTCGACATTACACGCTCGCTACTTGAGCAGCACCTCTCAACTAACCCAACCAACCAGGTGTGCCTCCTATAACTCATCAGTATCGCCTTAGTCGCGAACCCCTCGCCTATTTTCTCTACCGCTCTCCTCTACTGCTTCTTCCTCCTCTCGACCTCCGCCTCGATCTTCTTCCTGAGCGCCTCTTCGCCCACTTCGGTAACGGCGTCGCGGTCCCAGTTCAAGACGACAGTGGCGGCAGCGGGCCCGCCGACGAGGAACCAGAAGGCCGTCTTGCGGAGCATCTTGCCCAGGCCGGGGTTCTTCACGGTCCTCTGGTGGAGGTACATGGACCAGAGCAGCACGGGGAGCGTGCCGACGTAGAAGTCGTACTGCAGGAAGTGCTGGGCGAGGATGGCGAGGTCGCCGGACCGGTACGAGGAGGGGTCGACGCTCGGCGCGTCGTACCAGGGGTACGGCACGAAGGCCCTGGAGAAGGAGAGGCTGCGGAAGACGGGCGCGTAGTACGGGAACGCGTGGCTCAGGAACTCGCGGCCGGCCGCGGGCATCAGCGTCAGGAGCACGATGGGCAGGTGGGTGGTGCAGCAGATGGCGAGCGCGAACTCGTACACGCCCCGCACGGCCACCATGTAGCCGTGGCCGTGGGTCGTCGGCTCGTTCTCCTCGTTCACGGGCGAGAGGCTGCCGAGCGAGTAGTAGCACCCGTAGTGCAGGAACCCGAGGGCGAGGACGGTCGCGATGGGGAACGGCTGCCAGACGGCGATCCACTTGTAGTGCGTGGCGGCCTCCTGGTCGAACACCCGCGGCATGCACATGAAGATGGCCGGGACGATGAAGGTCAGGGTGACGGCCATGGGAAGCAGGGCCAGGTCCCAGAGGTACACGAACAGGGAGCGGCGGGCGCCGTCGCCGTCGCCGTTCTTGAGTTTCGCGACGGGGGAGGTGAGGAGGTGCAGGGCGAGGTACAGCGGGATGGTGAAGGTCCAGGACAGGTTCTGGAAGAGGAAGCCGACGGTGCCGATCCAGGAGACGAGGCGTCCGCGGTTGCCGGCGCGCTTGGCCTCGAGGACCAGGACGGTCCAGGCGGCGGCGAACTGGGCCATGCCCCAGACGAAGAACACGGTCACGTCCCAGGGCACGTTGCCGTCGATGATGGCGGAGAAGAAGCCGACCATGCCGCTCAGCTGCTTGTCGATGACGGACACGCCCGAGTAGGACGACAGGAAGGGGGACGGCGCCCCCTTCAGCGACACGACGGCGCCCGAGCCGACGGACGCCAGCGCCTCGCCCAGGCCGTTCTCCAGCATCGTGAGGATGGTGGCCTTGAAGCCGAACAGCGAGGCGCCGACGAAGAGCGGCACCAGGACATATTTCACGTCCAAGGCCTGGCGTCGTAGCACATTGATTACATTAGTGATGATTTCATTCATTCCATTCATTCCTTTCGAAACCGCGGGCTGAGATGGGATGATGAACAGTGGGCACTCACCATGATGATGACTAGGTTTGGTTTTTATCGACTAGTGTTTTTCTTTCCTTTCTCTCACTTTCTATCCCATGAATTGATCCGAATTTAAAAATCAAAGTGGTAAATTCGCTAGCTGGACGAGGCACCAGCTTATCTATATTCCATACTAAAGCAGTAGGTACTCTAGTCCTTGGATAGCGTCCTTTAGAATCTTCGACTCCGCAGTGGCTGCGTGCGGCTGAGGCGTCGTCAGCAGGAGCATGCCGCCAAGCGGCAACAGGTGGCGAGTGCATACCTACTTCATAGGTACGCCAATATAGATCAGTGAGATACCAGACCACCTACCTATATCCATTCACTTACACCTCTAAATAACTTCATGTTCTTTTTTTTCTTTTCCCCTTATGATCCTCCCTGGCCCAAAGGTTCTGAAGCCCGCATCATACAGTTGTGCCACCTAATCACTTATTTCGCTGAGTTGTCAAAGAATGTTAACTCAATAGTTCATTTACAAAGGATTCAATGTATGTAGATATAGAGACTGCTGCTCTCCATCTATATATAATTACAACTATAGGTAGTAGATAGGTAGTGTTCTATCACCCATTTCCGTGAGCGAACCTCATGTCCTTCCTCCGTCGGGCTCCTACGATATTTCCACGTTACGCCGTTCAGCTAGCAGGCGCTCTACCTCCCTGGCCGGGTAAGAATTCCAGGCGGCGTAGTGCGAGGAGGATAGACCTTGGGTAATCGTCGCGTCGGGGATGTACCGCCTCAGGACTTCCAACATTTCGCCGCGATGTTCGTGGTCGACTCGGGAGGTGATACACATGGTCACCGTGTGTTTGTAACGGGCCTCGTTATATACGTCCAACAGCTCGCTGACCTGTTCCGGCGCCGTGTCGGCCGCGAACAGGGCCCCGAGCGCGGCAGCATCCTCGAGGGCCTGCGCGCCGCCCTGTCCTTGATCTATCCCGGAATTAGCACGCGGGGTTGAGCAGTACGAGGAGCTCGAGATGGAGGGGCCTTACGTGGGAGCATCGGGTGTGCGGCATCGCCCAAGAGCGCGAGCTTCCCCTTGACGTACGTCGGGGGAGGGTCGCGTGTCACGAGACCGAAGAGCTTGAGGTCTTCCGCCATCTTGCAAAACTCACGAACGCCATCGCCAAACTCGTCGCTCTGCCGCACGAGGTCCTCTACGGTCCCGGGGTTGAGCCAGGACGACCCGCGCCCCGCGAGATTATCGGCTTCGGTGGCGGGATGAAGAAAACCGCAGTTGAGAAGGGTACCAGACCGGCAAGGGTAAATGACCAGACGCCTGTGCGATGACCCAATGGCGCTAGTACGGTTCAAGCCGATCGTGTCCAGGAAGTTTTTCACCAGGGCGTTCTTCTCCGCCTTCTCGAGGGGGACTAGAAAGCGAAAAACTTTCAGGCCCATGCTGATCTTGTCTCCGCCGTTGCTGAGTATGGCCCCGACAGTTTTGGACTACAACCAAGCTTCAGCATTCATTAAGCAGGAGACGGACAAGCCAGGTTGACTTATACTCACGTGTAGACCATCTGCCCCGATGATTAAGTCACCTCGGACGGTGCGCCCATCCTGGAGATGGACTTCGCCAGCTTCTGCGTCCTGTCCCGGCAACGTGTCAAATCCCACACTAATGTATGATACCCTGGGATCACTTACCACTGACTCGATCTTGGAGTTCAAATGTATACTCACACACCGGCCCTCGAACCCCTTTTCGGCCTGTGATCTCAGCGCGTTGTGGAGATCGACGCGGTGGACCATAAACCAGGGGTCTTTGATGCCCAACTTTTCTTGGCCCTCTTTCCTGGTCTACCAAGTACGTATGCATATCAGTACGTCGGTGATCCGTGTAACTAGGACAGAGAAAGGGAGGGGGGGCGGGTGGTTGTCGATGCTCACAGCTGACGCTAGCACGACCTTGAGGTCTGCAGGGTAAAATGTCATAGACTCGCACTCGACGGGAAACATCGTCTCGAAGTCGCAGTCCCAGCTTCCAAGCACCCGAGTTGCGTTAGGAGCAAGGTGAATGGCCGCGCCAACCTCGTTCAAGAACGATGAGCTTTCGTAGACCTAAATCACTGTCAGCGTCTACCTTAGACTCCAAGGGGCATATCCAAAGGATTGTAATCACCTCAACGTCGTGTCCAGCTCGATTCAAGGCAACGGCAGCACCAAGACCGCCGATGCCAGCGCCTACTATGACGACCTTCATTTTTCTTTTTCTTTATCAAGTGCTCGGATGATACTATTTGGTCTTCTCTGTTTAGCAGTTCCTCAAGGCAAGCGGCTCGTTCTTTTATCTATGCTATTTACTTCTTGCTTAACTACGATGTAGTCCCTGCCTCATTCCCTCGCCCTCGCTTAATAGTCAACCCGGTATCACGGCGTTTCGTGCCAACGGATCGCCGACTTGCTTCACGACCTAGGGAAACAGGGGGGGATGTTCAAGGGTGGGAAAAGCAGTGCCAATATGCGCGACTCCTATCTGTTCGATTAGGCTAGAAACTCTCCTCAGGCGAGCCTGAAGTAGAAGCCAGGTATCTAGTCGACAAGAAGTCCAGCAAGCTGTAGGCCCTCCACGCATCCGAAGCAAACACTGTGCCTCGAGATCGCCCGTCGATTCAACGGGCTTCACGCATCTGAGTACTCCATATACCTCTCGTATACCTCGTTTCATGCGGGGACTGACGTCGCCTGGTCACCTGTTGGGCTCGGCACCTCACAACGCGTAGCTTAAGCGAATTCCAAGCAGATGAAATGAAATGAATACCTCATCGGCTTACCCACCTACTCCTCTGCTCCCCCCCACTAACCACAACACGGCGTGCCGATGCTGAAGACCAGGTGGTTGCTCTCGCTCTCGCGAAGACGCGGCGCAAATGCGCGCTACATCGGGGGTTGATAACCCCGACGTGCAGGGTGTGCTGCAAGAAGCCAAGTTAACCTACCAGTGAGAATGCATCTGCGTCGACTGAAACCCACACTTGCCGAGCCCTTCAGGACGGCTCCAGCCGCACCGAGACGCCGGGGCCCCATCGCCAAGATACCCCTATCCATCATGGCACGTTTTGCGGGAACGGCGATAGGAGCTAGGTTAGGGGATAAGCAAACACGTACCCGTATACGGAGTTAGCTGCATGGGGTCTTTACGAAAAAGGGAAATTATATGGGTAGGTATATAATCGCCGGTAAAATTAATCCCGGCATTACCTACCTATCATCCAGCTCCTCCTCCTACGGCGTCAATGCACTAATAATCTCTACGGGAATTAATTAATCCTCTACCTAACCTAGAAGGTGTTCTACAATCAAGAAGTTTCCCTAACTAGCGTCTAACGGGCTCCCAAGACAGTCAAGTCAGTCAAGTCAGTCCATGTCCCACCGTTCGAGAAGGAAGCCCCGGGAGCGCCGGGAGCCCCGCAACGTCGTGATACGAAAGAACGGTCTGGCGGCACGGGCCGCGCTCCAAGTGAGAAGAAGAAGATAGGAAACCCAACAGCTACCTACCTAATACGAACCCTGAATACGAGAGGAAGAGAAGAGAGGCGAGGAGAGGCTACGGCAAGTTAAGGGCTGGGATTAATAGAACCACCCAGACAGACAATCTATGACGACGGCTGAAGTGATGTCTTAAGAATGAGCTCTGCGTGGTTAAAAAAAAGAATAAAAAAAGAATAAATATTCTACCTCTCCTTTGCGTCAGCCTCTATTAAAGCCTAGGTGGATGTACCTACTTGCAATAACTAAGATCGATTTCCTTCTTAGGACCTAGGTACTTAAACATGAGGCGAAAGCGACGTGTCATTGTTATTAGGCCAAGATGTGTCCGATTATTTTCATCTACCTGCCTATAAATACATACATGCACACTTAAAGTACATGCACTATGTTCCAGATCCATCTAGACTACCGCCCCTCGTCGTCGTCCTCTTTCTGTTCTTGTTCCGGCTCTGCGCAGACAAAGCTGCGGCAAAAGAACAGGAAATGAGCGTGGACGCGGGCGTAGCTAAGGAGAGACATTGCTCAATATACACGCTTTCTTCTTTTATCCTACAATCAGCAGAGGCCGGAGGAAGATATCGTGTTGAAATCCAAAATGTGCTCTTTAGCAGGTTCATCAAAACGAACCTCTGACCTGATAAGAATTCACGTATAGCATGTATGAATAATGAGAGGCATGCCGGAATCTTGTTTGTTGATCAATCATGCCCATACTCCAAATCATTATTATAATGAGCTTAGGCCTCTCAGGTATCGATAATAGAGTACAAACAATCTGTCCTTGGTACTAGGCCGCCATCCTTGTGGTGCCTAGCCCCGAGACCTCCCCTTTCCCAACTAAGTATAGCTGAACTTTCTGTTGAACAGCTCCCTCCTTTTCAAAGTGGCCATTAGATGAAGTATGTCGTGTTGTACATTTAATCGCGGTCATTGTACCTTGTCCTCTTCCGGGGTGGGCTGACGGAGTACGATGAGTCCCGCTTTTGCTGAGCACGCCGGGGTGCCGGAGGAGCACGGTCATTGCGAACGGGAGTACGGCTGCGGCTACGCGATGGTGTGAGTGAACGCGAACGGGACCGCGAATAGCTCCGCCCTCGACTCGCAGACCGTGGCTTGGCGGCGCTTCGAGGAGGCGGACTGCGAGATTTATATACTGGAGAGCTAGAATTCCGTCTGCCTCGTGGTAATGGGCTGCGAGATTGATATCTTGAATGACTGGAATCACGCCGGCCCCGTCGAGGTGGGCTTGCAAGGCGTGAGTCCCGCCGCGGGGGTGGACTTCTCGACAAGCTATAAGATCGAGACCGCGAACGGGAGCGTGAGATGCTTCGGTTTGGTCGTTGTGCCTTAGCGTGGCGGGGTGGGCTGCGTGAGTACGAGCCCTGTCGGCGCCGCGGGGGGCTGCGGGATAAGCTATAGGTGCGAGATCGTGAACGCGATATGCTTCGGCTCAGGGATCTCGGCCGGTCGTTCTTTGGCGGTGTTCGGGAATATGAGCGACCTCGATCTAGCGCCCTCCGCGGTGGAGTTCTTGATCGGGATCGTGAAGAGTACGACGACCCGGTATAGGAGGAGTAACTAGACACAGAGTCTGTATCTGAGTCTTTGGCGACTGGTGCAGGGAGCGCTGGTTTCGGCATATTTGCCAGGTATTCTCTCATCTCCTCGGTCAGAGCGCCCATTCCAATGCTCGTGAAGTAATTGATGGAAAAACGGATATTGCGAGCGTTATCGCGAGGGAAGAGACCCTCAAAGCTCGAACGCATCGTCTCATCTCTCATCCGAGCTTTTAGTTTTGCCAGCCCTAACTCTTCTGACATTTCTTGGAAGAGAATCTTTATGAAGATTCGGCTGGCGGACGTGGTCTCATCCTCGTTTAGGTGTATGACATGTAATATGTGCCAGCCTATCGCGTCTGACGCGAATAAATGACCAAAAAACCTCGCGATATTCCTCAACTGATTGGTTCCATGACGGTGGATGGTTTCGTACTGGTTCTGGAAAGCTTGCTCAAACAGGTCTGTCCATAGCCTATTCAGCTTGGCAAACCGTTCGCCAATAAGACCGAAAAATTTGGTATAAGTCTTCTCCTGACCGCAACATTCTACGACCATGGATGGCAGCTCCTGTTCCTGGCCGGCGGGTAGGTTGATTTTGAGCAATTTGTGCTGCAACAGTCAAGGTTAGTTACTGCCATTTTGGATACAATGTATGAACATATCTAGTTAACAAGAACCTTCTGGGACATGAGAATGACTCAAAAGAGGGCCTCCCACACTGAAAATAGGGGTTAAGCAAGAAGAAAAGAAGTCCAACAATTACTTACGACGCTTTCCTCGGGGTCCATCGAGCTCATGATAGTGAGATAAATGGTTTTCCTTAGGTTGACAAGATCGGTGTTCGACTGATCTTTTATCTCAATGGCCTTCTCTTCTGCAGCCTCCTCCTCTTCTTCCTCGCTTTCGTCTTCATCGTCCTCATCGTCACTGCCTTCACCTAGGATTTCACCCCTCAGTCGTTTGTATGCGGCCTCGTTTTCTTCCCACTCTGGATCGAACTTGAAAATATTCAATGTGTCCTCGACATCTATATTCGCATCCAATTCGAACCGGTGGGTGATTTGATCTTCTTCATTGATAAGATCAAGCTCCTCTGGTATGCTCGGATTATCCTTGAATCGGTCTTTGCGCACTTGGAACAACACTTCGATCATGTACTGGGTTCTTTTGTCGATGCTGGCCTCGTGTAAAATAGACCGAAACTGGTCGAAAACCGCGCGCGCTATCCCGGGGCTCATCTCCTCCAAGTGTTGCCCCACGGCCTTAGTCAGGCCGACAGCTATCTCGACGCTGTCATCAGTGGGCTTTTGTAGAAGCAAGAGGAGGATCTGGGCGACGACCATTTCGTGGACGACTTGTTGGTTAGCCAGATGTGCTAGGAAGGTCGTGGAGGAGCTGGCGACTGCTCGATCATTTCGCCGAAACGACTTCCGGAACTGTATGATCAGTCGTTTTACTAGAAGCTCTCCCACGAGGGGTATCTTCGTGTTCACAATGGCGGCCATAGCGGCCAGAACTGGTGTGAAGGGCAGGGATGCCGCCTGCGCCTTCATTATGCTTCGACAAAACAACCCCCTTCCTCTGATCAGGTTCTCCTGGAAGATTTCTGGCACGATCTGCTTGATGTTGGAAACGTTTACTTTGTTGATCAGCCCGTTTATCGACTTTCGGAGACTCTCCCAGTATAATCGCTGGTACTCCTTGGACGTCTTGTCTGTGATCTGTGCCTGGAGCGCCCGCAGCCTGGCGGGTGGGATGTACACGCCACCCGACCGCGCGTTCAGCAGCTTCTCGTACTCGCTTTTGGCCGCGGCCTGCTTCTCTTCCTCGGTTGGGAGCTTTGGCGGCGTACGCTGACGACGGCCTCCGTCTCTGTCGCCAGATCGATCGCGTCCGAGGTTGCGTGAAGGCCTATATTTGTCGCCGCCCCCATCTCGGCGTCGGGGATGCTCGTCACGACGGGGCGAACGAGGCGAACGAGGCGAACGGGGTATGCGTGGGGCGTCTAACGATCCTTCCCCAATATGAGGAGGAGGAGGAGGGTTGGTTCCAACCTCGGCCATGGTGGTGTCCTCGGCGCGCGCTGTCCGTTCGTTCGTCGGATTGATAACACGGACTAGATGCTTTACGTTTCTGGTTAGGGTGCAGGGCGTATTTCGGAGGAGAGAGGCGACAGTTGTGGTGGTAAAAGTTGTTGTTGTGATTGTTCGCGAAGCTGTTCGTGATTATTTCTAAAGGGTTTGGAGCAGGCAACGAGGACGTTTTTTGACTGGTAGGTAGTACCTAGGTACCTATGTAAGAGGCGAGGCTGGCAAAATAAATAGTGGAGACCGACTTGCGGCGCAGCTATGATTGGTGCGGTGTGTGACACAGGTGCGATCTAATTAAGTGGGCACCTCTCTCATGGCCCCTCTAACGTACTAAGTATCCACCCAGTCGCGTCTATCTCGACTAGGTACCTACTTATGTATCACGCTATCTCCGTACTACACTTAGGTAGGTACTTCGTAGTATCGTGTCAATTTATACATGAGCGTGGCTTAGTACCCGCCAGCAAGACCTCTCGACAACTTCTCGAAAGCATCAAAACCCGAAACCCACGAGCCCATCGCTACAAGAAAGAAACAGAGCTTTCACCCAACACACCTACCCGCCTTGATTCTCCTCGGAACCCAATTGACAATGGTACGTGGCGCAACCACCCTCGTCACCTGCGACTCGTCCGTCCGTCCCTATACACTACATACAATACGCACATCCCGTATCGACAACATGTTCGCAACGGGAAAAAACAAAAGACCTCTCTATCTCGCCAGATACCTACCATCCCCCGCGGGTTCAGCATTCGTATCCAACAGACTAGCTAACAAGATGGGCACTGCCTCTTCTTAGCTCGGGATTCTCGTCGGCCTCGCCATGCTCGTGGCCGCCACCGTCGTCTTCCTCTATTACTCGATCTGGACGTTGGCAATGGTAACGATCTCCCCCCTCCCCCCCCCCCCAAACACAAGAAAAAAGGGAGAGAATGAACGTCCACTGACCAAGTCCCCCGTCGTCTGCGACGCAAACAGCCCTTCGTCGACCTCGACCACCCGCTCCACAGCTTCTTCCCCCCGCGCGAGTGGGCCATCCGCATACCCGTGATCCTCATCCTGCTGGGCTCCGCCGTCGTCGGCTCCTTCCTGGGCGTCGTCATGATCCGGAGCAACAGGAAGAAGGCCGCCAAGGCCAAGGCCGCCGCCAAGAAGAAGGCGTAAATCAAAATCGAGGACGCAGGAGAGAGGGATGAGAGAGAGAGGGAGGGGGAGGGGGGACGGATGAAGAAGAGAAACCCAGAGATCGATGATAATAAAAAAACGACGAGCGAGTGGTAATAATACGAGCACGGAGCAGAGCAGAGAGTTACGGCAGGCCTGCTTCTCTTTCGTCGCGTGACAGCACGATTTCCTCAGGTACCTCCTAGGCTGCTAGAGGACCTCCAAGGAATCCAGGAACCGGAAAAGAAAAAGGCGGTAAAATGCTGGCAAAATGGGTCATCGGGCGGACCCTGGATCCCTGGTCGCGAGAATCGTACTATAGAATTCGATGTTTCATTGTTAAAGAAATTAAAAAGCTGAATAGAGTACTTAAAGCATATCACGTTCAGGACATCTCAGGGGGGGTTGGCTTCATTGGTTGTCTATTGTATTGTGTTAACTCCTTATGCCAACGAGACCGTGCATAATGTGCCTTGTGTCGGGAATGCCAGAATAGACGCCAGTACTCCAACTCCAGACAATTAAGCAATCACGCAGACTAAGCGAGGGCTAACTAAGCCAATCTAGCGGTACAGACTTCGATCAAGGCCAGAGCAACCTCGACCTCGAGGTGAACCCGGCGTGTACGAACAAGTGCTGATGCGAACAACGAACCAAGTCAGTTATATCAAAAGAACACAAACTCGGCCTGTTCACCAACTGTCTCAAACTCGTTGGTCAGCAAAATCGAGCACCTCACAATCATCCTCGAAGAAGCCGTCTTCGTCGGCGTTCGCACCCCGATTGCCACCCCGGCGCCGTCGCGTAGTAACAACAATCTGCTCGTCATCCCCACCGACCTGCAAGACTCGTTCCATAGCTGATACAGGCAAGGCTCGGTGATCATCAATACTATTGCTGACATCCTCGTCTGCCACGATTGGTAGGCCCAGGTCAAGTTTGATGGTGCCGATCGCCTGTCCGAAAGCCCATGCTTGGCCCGCGACTGGTTTTTGTTGGCGATGTGTAGCACGTTTCTGTGTATCATCCAGAGTCGCCGAGTCCATATATCGTATAACAGAGGATAGGCCGCTCTCACCATTTGCTCCTCTGAAGAGATGTAGACCAACCCGTCTGTCGGTGTGGAATGGCTGGTAGGGCGCGTTCGATTCTATCTCTGCTTGAGGTATGGCTGCCTCCGGGCTGTGATCAATATCGACAAGACGAGGCCGCGGATGAAGGACCAAAGTATTCCCGCCGTCGTGGTCCGGGTTGGCAAGATCAAGATCTTCGATTGGATCGATGATCTGCTTGATTGACGGCGCAATCAAATCGTTTGGCAAGTCCCGTAGCTTGAAATCGTTGTATCTGTTCCCGCGGGTAATCCGTGGCCGATCCTTTCTCATACCTGGCCTGCGACTTTTGCTGGGGTACATCCTAACCTGACCATCACCTACCACGAACAGGGTATGATGCTTCTTGCCAGTTATCCAAGCAGCACATGATGGCCCAGCTGACATATTTCTCAGAGGCAAGCTTACCCGATTCTCGCCAGTGTGGCGTAAGTGGTTTATGGCAGTTCCGGCATTGCCCAAGGAATGACTAATTCCTGCGGCAAGGACCTTCCCCCCATAACTAGCGTGATCCATTATCGTCGACGTGCCCTGGGTATTCGAGGTGCTCCGCCGGTGTGAGTTGAGCAACGGTCGGGTGGCCCCGTAAGCAGAGCTAAGCACATTCGAGGCTATGGAAACAGCCGACGTATTTTCAGAGCCCCCACGAACTGCTTCTGGCGTAGCAGTGCGCCTACGGGGAGGCGGCCATGTATAAGCGCTGGGTGGCATGTCTAACAAGTGCACGGTGCCCCTCTCGGTTATCATGGCAGCTCGTTCGCCGTTTGGTCCGGCCCATGCAACATCTACAATGCGAGCGACAGTCATACGTGAGAACTGTGCGACCTGTCGAACTCGAGTGGCATGCCCGTTATTTGGCTGTGAATTTTGTAGCGTTGATGATTTTGTATACTGGATGCGCATCAGATCCCAGACCGTTTGCACGTCTCCCTTATTGCTTGCAGTAAAAAGAGACAACCCCGTGGGAGAGAAGGACAAGAAGCTACAGCCGAGTGGTGGTTTAAAAGTCGTGATGGGATGTATGCTAGCAGAGCTCGTCAGAAGATGCATGTCCACGATAGATACGAGTCCCGGTTCTTTCGTCACAGCTTGGCCGGAGACACCGTAGGTTGGAGGGAACTGTGCAGTGTCGGGTCGCCCTGGATATGCTGGCCCCCACGGCGGAGACCCTACTGTCGGTTGTCTTGCAGGAGGCTGCTGTCCTGGCTTCCAATAGTTGTTCCACAGCTGCATACCGTGTTTCCCAACCCAGCGGGCTCCTTGTATAAACTCCTGTGTGGTCTCCCTCATGATCCGGTTCATGACTCCATCGGAGATGGGTTGTTCAACTTCTGAGCTCTCGTTTGGGAGCACAGGCGAAGTAAGTGTTGATAATCCAGGCGCCTTCCCCTCCACTAGTACCGGGATCAAAGCATTCAACGCGATTTGTGACGACGCTGGCGGGGGACAGTATGCCAACCATCTTCCGCTAGTCGCGAGAATAGGCATCTGAGGCCGCATCCGCGGGGGTACCGGACTAGAGGCGACTTCGCCTTCTGGCGTTGAGTCGATCTTAAGACCTTGTTGCAGACTTGTCCATAGCTTCCCAACACAGCTAAACCGATAACCAGGATCCTGTTCACACCTCACCTGTCGATAGACCCAGCACTCGCCTGTCGTACCCGAAGCCACCACTATGTTCCCATCTTCCCCACGAACCTGGAACGCACCAGTTGGTTGAGGGCTCCTGAAGACAGGGCTTGTTACGGAAGTGTTGATAGGTGTTTTCGGTGCTTGCAATAACACATCGATTAGTTGGTTAGTCGCCAAAGAGTATATTTCAACTGAAGTCTGATAGGCCTCAATGATCGGCATACTCTTCCCCACATTCATCGGCCGCTGGTTGGTTTCTGACTGCGGAGTGCGGATACCTTCTAATCGGGGACTTGCGGGATTATCAAATGCCGATTCTGGCGCAATGTTGGGGGGATTAAGCGGAGGCACAGGCCCGTGAACCACGACAGCAACTAGAGGGAATATGCCAAACGGATCCGGGGTCCCATTCCAGGGCAGTATCTTCGCGTTATAAACACCACCCCGTAGTCCTCTCAGAGTGGCGAGAGGCTCTACCCCCCTCTTGTTGACACTATAAATGTCTATACCACCTTCATAGCCCGCTAAAACAACATGATCGCTCCCAGATGTCTGCGCGGCATTTGGCCGCGGGAGTGTATCAAAGCCGAAATAAAATCCTCTTTCTCCAGCTTTCAAGCCGGTCTTACGATGCATGTCAAAATCGATATCCGGCGCGCCGTAGAAGTGAGGTTGGGGTTGATGCGGGAGAGGTGGATTTACTCCAGCTCGGGGCGGCGCGAAAGGGGAATGCATCGAGCTTCTTCGCACACCAGGGGGGGAGGATGCTTGAGAACGTAAATCGCTGGCAGGGTAATGATCCATTTGAAAACTCAGGGGCCGTCTACCTCCAGCTGGGGGTGAAGCAGAGTAGGGATTGCTATTAGCATAATGCCGCCACTGCTGGTGTTGTTGTTGCTGCTGCTGCTGCTGCTGTTGTTGATGAGCGGCCCAAGCATACGATAGACCTCTTGGGTCTTCGTATGACGATGGTTGAGTGGGCGGCGAGTCTCCCATGATGCTTATCAGATTCGACGGCGAACCGGCAAGAGGTCCCATGGCCCTGGCCCAGTCATTGCCACTAGGGGCCGTACTTGCGGAAATCGACGTTGCTGATGCGGCATCTAAAAGCGGTGATGCAGACAGATTACCATTGGTCGGGATCGAGGCGGGCGTCGCTGGTTCTAGCTCCGGAGACTGACACATAGGAAACTCGGCTGGAGGCATAACGTCCTTGCCGGTGCTGCCATTACTAAACGTGACCAATATCAGATATCTGCCATAAGCAAACCGTGGGTGAAGACAGTCAAGCGTGAAAGCCGGGAGGTTACAAGCAAGATTTCCGCCATTAACAGAGACCGAAGAGGGTACTAGCAGCTGAAAGACTAAAAGTAAGGGGTTACATAAGGTAGACAGGATGGCACACATACAGAAGCTTGGCCCTATGTTTCGTCACCGCCGCAACCACTCCACCACTGTCTTTGGCATTTTTGTCCTTCTTCTTTAAACCTGGAGAGGGACTCCCAGTAAGCTTCTCTTTTCGTTTCTGGCGAGGCTTGTTCGCGGGAAGAGAGGAGTCCGACGTCGGGGACGGATCGTGGGTGGACGAACCGGGCATAGAGAGGCGCTGCTACTAATGCTGGGGCAGTTTCCTGCTTGCCAGCAGAATAGCTCTCTTGGGAGCTCGACTCGACTCGACGTTGCCGGTCTCGCAGAAGGCCAGTCGAGGAAGGCAGTCGAGAGAATCCCACGTGGGACAGTATCGCCGGGCGAGCCGAGGCTATGCAGAGGGTATTATCGAAGGAACGAGATGACGGAGGCAAGCGCGTAGGGAGAAGCCGAGGGTATCGGCGAGGGGTGGAGGAGAGGGGAGGGGAAGGGGGACAAGAAAGAATGGATATGCAGTTCAGGCAGAGAATGGTATTATTAAGACGTCGCAAGTAGCCCCAGATAGCCCTTCTTACAAGTTATCTTATCACGGGGGAAAGTAGATAAAGAAAGCCGAAATAAATAAAAAGGAGGATTCACGTGGTGCTAGGTCAAAGAAGGGCCAGGTATAGTCAGAGTTGAGGGAATATGAAGGAGAAGGGGTAGGAAAGGAGGAGAAGCAGACGATGAAAACGAAGACGAAAGAAGCCTATGATAGAGTCATAGCAAGTGTCGTCAACGCCGAGCCGGTATGAGGACGTGGATGAGGCATGGTATGGGTGATGGCGGGGCAAGTACAACTACCAGTGGGTAGCTAGCATCCGCACTAGTGTACCTACATAATGTGACTAACTGCATGGAAGCCAGTAAGTACCAACATGTAGGTTTTGGGTAAGTAGGTACCAAGTGTACCTGGTGGCTGGTGTACAGTACCTTGGGTAGCTGTCCCCGTGCGCGGGGATTAGGTGGACAAGAACACCGGACGCCTGCGCCAGGACAGGTCACCGCAGGCTCGCCAAGGTACCCCTTTAGATATCGACAGGGGTTTATGCCTCGAGGGGTCGGGTGGGAGGGGTGGGGGCAGAGTACCTACTGTAGTGTACCTGAGATAAGGCGTTGGAGACCCGCACATAGCATGTACCTTCAGCGCTAACAGGGGGTGCGAAAGGGTTGCGCAGCGTTCACAGCAAATGACTTCAGCAGATTCAGGCACTCCTTAAAAGCAGTGGGGAAGACGGCGCGGAGGCGCTGAGCATACGGGTGGGCATACGCTCAGATGAGCTGAGATGTCAACATACCTACTACTTACTGTAAGTACTTCTTAGGTAGTAGTAGGCAATAGAGTACTGGGGTTGCCATTCGTTTGGACAAGTGAGTGTTTACATACTTAACCTACCTCATGTAGGTATCTAAATAATACCCGGTAGTAGTACGGAAGTCTGGTTTGAGTATAAACAACGTAAACAAGACGTGACTGCACTATGTAACTCATCAACCAACATCCCAGGATGTTTATCTACACACGGTGGTGAGAGATGCATGAGCAAGGTACTTGATGACTAACTTACATGAGCAGACACGCATATGTACCGGTTAGGTTAGAGGAATGGTATGGAAATAGCACTAATACACTGTACCTATGTAAATGAGATACCCAATATAGAACGTTACTGCATGTACTTCCTCAGCTACCTACCTGACTTACTCAAGTACATAAGCTGTCATGATAGCACCGCAAATCATGATCACGCCTCTGGCGGGAGGCCCCAGTTTCTATAGGTAGTAGTGATTGATGTTGGACACGCTCAAGTGACACTGATGAGGGGTAGTGTATTATGCCATTTGGGATGCACTGAATAGAGGGGTAACATCTATGCCGGACCAAGCCATACGCGTTGGCTAATAGCCTGTACCTACCTCTCACCTGCTAGGAGGACGTGAGACGTGATCTCCGGGTTCATGTGAGACCCATCCCGCTGTCTGGAACAAACCGCTCCTTCTTCACATGCAGTGGGCAGGAAGATGCGGAACTGCTACGTTATTGTTGCAAGTATCTACCTACTTACTTAATATACCTAGGTATGCACATACGAAGTACGCGCAGCCTCCTTACTACATCATGTCCTACTACAAACCCCCCGGTACCTGACGGATTGTCTTGAATGGATAGACATTGACTTTGTTGTAGATATGTCCCGGATATTACACAAGACATGAATTACACCAGACATGACACTACGAAGTACGGTACTGTAGGTACACGAGACGGAAAATTAGATGCCAATCAAAAACAACTGAAAAGCCCCCCTCCCCCCCGGCTTGGGCCCGGCTGAAAACCCCAAAGAACCTAACCAAGGACAGCAGAACAATGAAGCTCCTTGTTGTCTTACACAGCAATCTCCCGGCACACCGATGACTTCATTAGGTCATGTATGTAGGTAGGTACCCATGTAAACCTACCTTGTAGTCGAGTATACAGACAAGGCGAGGGTAGCCTACCCCTGTTGAGGCGAGAAGTCCGTGCACTGGCTGGTATATCGGTACAATTGACCAAGTATAGGCCTACTGTACCACCTAATCTTGCAATTCAAATAACTTTTCAACTAACGGTTGCAAATAAGTGCATCTAGTATCAAAAAATACAGCAGAATTCAATAAAAAATAAGATATAACTTTTATAGTTTTTTAATTACTTTTAAAGGAGTTATTCTAGTTATAAGATATTGTAAAATTAAGTAAAGTAGAATATACTAGATAAGCTAATTAAAGGCTGTTAAATTGGGGCTTTCTTTGTACCTTTGTATCTAGAGAAGTACTTAGTGGGCCTAAGATACCAGTCAAATGCACGGACTTCTCGCCTCAACAGGGGTAGGCTACCCTCGCCTTGTCGAATTGCTCCTTGTAGTCTACACTTAGTGCCTTTGCATGCCGATGAACTCCTGAGCTGGCACCCTACCTCACTGTACTTACCTCTAGCAGGTATGTTCTCGATGTTCTCGACTCCGGATGATTCTTCTGTTGTACTTCGTATTGTCCCGCTGGTTCACTGGCGGATTTCATCAACATCTCATCCAGGCGCTTACCTACCGCACAGGATGGAAGAGAAAGGAATCGATTAGCAATCGTCCCACATACTTACCTATCTTGTTTCCGCTTACATCTCCTCGGAAGAGGGAACAACGAGGTGTAGTAGGGATCGGCGGCACGTGTTTTCTCGGTCGACGTAGCTTGAAAGAATGACACAAGTCAGCTGATGGCCAGCCGTGCCCCCGTGGTCTCTCGATTTGACAAAACTCATATTAATCAGTCAATCGCCATGTCCATTGCTAAAAATTACTACAGCACGTCCGCTTACTAGTAGTATAGGTTTAGGTAGTGGAAATAGTAGGTAGTAGATAGTCGGTAGTCGGTAGGTAGCGTGCCGCACATTTATTTCACCAGCAACGTCATGAAGAAGCCACAAAGCGATGCTGCTGCTGCCAACGCAGCAAAGCACTCTTACACGAGATAGATTTGATAAAGCGCATACTTCAGTCCCCCCTCGCCATCCGTGAGAACCGCACGTCCCGCCCACTCTTTGACGAGCTGCTCGCCGCTCTTCAGCTCCATCTCGACCGAGCCGTGCAGCATGTACTCGAAACGCCGCGGTCCTTCGCCTTCGGGCTCATATTCATGTTCAGGTGAATCAAACGCGGCCGGGAAGACCTTTCCCAGCCTATGTCTTCGCGATTTGACTAGAGCGTGTCAACATTCAGCCAGCCGTATTAGGTAGAGACGGGAAGAGGCTAGTGCACAATGGCAATCATAAAGTTATAATAACAATAATAAAACGAATAAGAGAATGCGGAAATACGAGAAAACATAGGTAAGTAGATAGTTCAAGATAGACTCACCCTGATCCCACATACCCTCGCGAAAAAGACGAATCTCTACTCCGTCCCGTCCCTTTAGCAAAGCAAATCCTCAGACAAGCACATTGAAATCGTGTATGATGATGACAACGGCCATCTTCAGGCCCGAATATGATACAAGGAAAGGGAATCACTAGTCAGTCACTCGGGGGCAAAAACCAAAACACGACATCAACTCAATGCAAGACACCAAGCATAGATACTTGGCAGGCGCACGCTTACCCTCCACACCCTCAACCTTCCGTCCATTAACCACGAACAAGGCATCGGGCGCGAAACAATCCACCCAATCCTCGTTCCTGGACGGCGTGTCGGAGATGGCGTAGAACGCCGAGATGAACTTCCCGACTCTTTCGTCGACCGCGACGTTCGTTGGGTAGGTTGCTGCGTAGTCTCCCATTGTCTGCTGCCTTCTGTATCCAGTTGAAATAAGATCAGAACTGAGAAGGAAGCGAGTGATAGAGAATGATAAATTAGGAAAGACTACGTTCTTTTATCTAAAGTTAATTATGTGTGAATAGAATCAGCTTGGGAATAGCACAGAAATGCCGCCTATCGCTTTTTCACACACCAGGAGGTTGATTACGCCACTCTGCTTCTGCATACATAGTGACATCATGTTTTATATTTGGCACTTGCTGTATTCACTCAGCTTGTAGGACACAAACAAAGTTATAGACAAGGTAGGACAATAACGATATCGCCGAAACTGTGTTCGAATAGGTTATGTGTTGTAAGCTTCCGAGAACGGCTACTTGTACATGCCACTATGAAGAAAAATCAAGCTCGATACCCACACCCCCCAGCGTCTCAATGACATCTATATAGGGCCCATTCTCCAACTGGTAGGGCCAATTTGACGGTTGATTATGGGCCCCGGGGCCCGAACTCCGCTCACCGTTCACCATACGCCGAATAGGTATCATAATCCTTCTAGGAAACGTCTCTCTGGGTCTTAATACCGAGACAATCGTGATCCACACGCCGAAAACTCCTTAAGTTGTGCATCTGTCCGCAGGCAATGGTCACGGACCAACAAGCAATTGGAGCCGGAAACACCGGGGCCGGATGCAATTCTGGCTCCAAGTTGGCCTTCCGTATGCATGCACAGGGACTTCGTTGGAATAAGACGAAGACCCCAACATAAAAAGAGAAAAAGTTGCTGTTGCCAAGCTCTTATCTGAGCATCTTTGGCAGAGTAATGTGATGCACTTCACATCTTAATCCCGCGGGACGTGACTTCTCCTCGTTCCCCAATATTCAGGAGTATTCGACATTGAGGACAATACCACTTCGTTGTGCGTGCTGGTATTTCGGTGAGTTCTACACACTGGAGGTGAAACCACTCTTTCTCGCAGTTCTGCTCGTCCACTTCTGTCAGTTCATCATCCAGAGCATTTGCTTGCTTGTTTGCGTGGAAGGAAGGAAGGTTGATTTATTAGGGTAGCTTTGACTCACATCAATATTATCGCATTGTATCATGGTGCCATAGCTGACTCTATTGCACATGCAGTATTTGGGTTCATTTGGGTCAATGATATTTCCATCGTCATCCACTTCAACCTCGACCTCGGTTTCTTGCTGTTGGTTCGTGCCCTTCTCTTTCTTCGTGTTACCCCGGGCTTTCTTGCGCGGCGGTGCTTTGCGTTTCCCAACGGCGCTAGTACCGCCCGAGTTGGTCGTCACGACACCCGGTGCTGGTCTCTTAGTGCGCTTGCTGGGTTGACGAGATTCGGGAGCTGGCGTATTCCTAGCAGTACTGGCGCGTCTTGACCTGTCAGCTGCAAACGTTGGAGGCGGTTCCTGGCTTGCAGCTTTACCCCGTGACACTGGTCGTCGGGCAGGGCCAGCTTGCGGCGGTTGCTCAAGGACTGGAAGCGGCACCGGCGTGTTACCACGAGAGCCGCTGTCAGGCTGCTTGAGATTGGCTGTGGCTGGCTGCACGGTCTGGCGAGTTTCTCTTTTAGGTAAATCCCGAACTGGGGGGAGGATAGGCGTAGTGGAGGTTTTATAAGGGGGAAGTGGCGTCTCTGCGGGGGGTTTGGTAGGGATTGTGGTTGTGACGGTGGATGGCGGCACCGGACTCGTCTGCCCTGAGGATGCAGCTGTCCTTACAGCCACGATCGAAGAATCCGATGGAACCGTGATGGGAACGGGAACCGGGACGGGCGTCTTGGATGTAAGACCCGATCTGCCCAACTGGGGGACGGGAACCGGCGTCTCAACTGGAACCGAGTGCGGCGCTGGAGCAACAGCGGTATGTTGTGGAGGCGCTGAGGGAGGTCGCGGGGTGATCTGAGGGGGAGGAACTGGTGTCTCGGTCTTGGTACGCTTTATCTGCGGCCTGTCTGCTTGGGTGGGCGGCGGCGCTTGTGACTGATTTGCGGGTGGATTCTCAGGGCCCTGGGACTTCTCTGGAACCGGAGTCTCGGACGAGGAGTCCCGTTTCCGCTTCTTCGCTCTAGACCTACTTGAGGCTTTTCTCCGGCTCTGGCCGGTCTCCTGAGACCTATCATGCTGACTACTGGCTACGGATGGTGAGGCTTCGTTGTTCATGAATAGCCGGGCAGTTTCCGCCATTTTCCTAGCTGACTCTTCTGCTTCCTCGGCCGCCATGCGAGCCAACGTTTCGCGCTTTAGTTTCTTAGCTTCGTTCAGTTTCATTCCACGGTTGCTTAGCTGAACCTCATCGGCCGTTAAAGCTTCGGCACTAATAGCACCCTCAGGGGGGTGCGGAATGCCGGATTCAGAATCCACCACTGGTGCGGGTAGAGTGGGTTCAAATGGTTTTCCTTCTTCCTCGGCCTGCTTCTGAGCGTCCTTGAACGCTTCAACCCCGCGGCCGAGGTTCTTTAACTCCCGTGCAATCATGGTGTCGCTGGGGATCCACTGCGAGTTTTTCTTCATTCGCTTCCTGAGCTTAGCCAGTTCATATTGGGTAAGCTGGAGCCATGGAGCGTCGACGCTGCCTGGCACGGCATTCTCAGGTGGTGGTTTGAGTTTTGCCAGGGCAGTACTGGTAGAGATGGGGGGTGGTCCGTTTTCCCGCCCGTTGGGCCGCGCTGGTCGGGGTGGCTTTGGAGGCCGCTGCTGCTGCTGCTTGGGTGCCTTGGGCGGTTTTACCAGTCTGATGCGAGTGCCTTCTGCGACGGGCCGTCTGGGCGGAGAGACGGAGATTTCATCTTCGGAGCTGTCCTCGCTGTCCTCGCTATAGATATTAAAGTCAATCTCATGAGGGCCGAGCACCTCCCCCGGAACAATGATCCGTCGTGGCCGCATCTTCTCTCCGTTGCCATCGAGGCGAAGAGTGATCTTGGGGCCGCGGGTCATCTGAGGCGATCGAGGTTGCACAGGGTTCCGCTGCTCCTGTTCCTCGACCGTGGGAAAGTTGTCGTGCATGGTATGAAGCTTGGTCAGGATGGCCTGGATTCTGTTATAGTGCTTAGTGACGATCTCCAGCATGCGGCGCGCCTCGGCGTGAGCGTAGGCGCGGGAGCTGAGAGCATGATTGAGCTTGTCAGATATGTCGGCACGAAGCTTCACAGAGTCGGCGCGTTCGTTGGGGGCGAGTGTCGGCAGCTTCCCCCAGAGCGTGGTCAGCTCGTCCACGGCGGCAGACGACTCGATATAGGAATGGTCAAGCTGAGAGATCAGGGTGAGGGATCGGGTGATGTCGGAGGGCAGGTGTTCGGTGAAGTCGAGGAAGTCGGTGACAGTAGCCGAGGCATCTGGATCGGTGCGCATCGCGAGCGGTTCCAGGTCGTTGTTGGCGGCGCTCATTGGCTGCATGGCAGCATGTCTTGGAGAGATGTCGTCCTCAAGCTCCCCGCGGCCTCTCGCCGTGTTTGCTTCCGCTGCGGCAGCCATCGTCGGGGCACATAGTTTAGGAGACGCGCCTGGGTATAGCTCGATGTCATGTCAGCACGGCACCGTATGCGTTGAGAGATGGTGTCGTGTGAAAAAGCTGTCGTGGGTAAGGCGTACCTCGCGAACCTGACCGTGTCTTGAGGGCGTGGAGAGCTGTGGAGCGCGGGACTGGAACTGGGATGGGAAAGATGTCAGCAGTTAGCGAGAAGTTGGCAAAATTTATCGAAGCTATCGGAATAGCGGGGCTTAGGTACATCATAGACTGCTCTTGCCTTACCAAAACTGGTGTAGTGGTAAAGATTACCTAAGCATATAAGATACATGTATGTACCTAGGTACTTAGGTACCTCAACTGTCTTCTGCTACCTGGGTGCCTATTAACTGGTACTCAATGTAAGCTGTAAGGTACCAGGTAAAGGTAGGAACTGAATAAGCCATGAGCAGCCCAGCAGCTTGTGCCGGTATCTATCATAGCTACCTTACCTAGCTAGGTAAGTACCTACCGTAGCGCGCCAACCCGGTTTTTTAAGAGAGTGTTCGCTAGACTGACTAATACTGGTTATAGTGCTAGCCTTTCAAAAGCTACCATTATCTTATTGCATTTGTATAAGCGATAGTGGATACTTCTACCAAGATTAAATTATATAACTAAGCAGTTATATATATTTCAAAATAATCAAAGAAACTATAACTAAAAAAATGTTAAGCAAAAAAGGATTTTTATTTAGTTATATAATCAGGGGTAGAAATAATAGCTATTATTTAGACTTACAAGCTACTGCTAACTAGAATAACACCTTATAGGCCTATTATGCTACCATAATGAGATTTCTAAAATGAATAATTTGCCAAAGGTTAACTTAATATGCAATTATCAGTCTACCTAACACCCTCTCTAAAAACCGGGTTGGCGCGCTACGGGTAGTAGGTGACTGAGGCATACCTCCCTGTAGTCCACCACAACACTCACGCAATCTTCACTTATATACCTTAGTACACGGAGTTGGTACCCAGGAGGTAGTCACCCCTTGCTCCTTGTTCCCATCCCACGCCCTAATCATTCATCGCATAAATTCCGCTCACTACCTAGACCACGGCAGCAGTGACGAAATCTTCTCCCGTTGATTGTTTTGCTCGCCTGCCACGATGAGCCTTGGTCGGTATCTGATCTCCTCAAAAGGCGCCGTCTAGGTCGAAAGAGCTGCATCGCCTGTAGACAGACACGCACGACGAGTCAGGATTAGCCACCTATATTCTAGTGATAGTTGCGATTCACATTTTGTGGCTATCGTGCATGAGAAATAAAATAAAAGACTGTTGCTAGCCGTGCTGCGTGCGAGATATGGTGAGAGAGTTATGAGACGAGACGAGATGAGATGAGATGAAGGGCCTCACTTACAAGGTGCCATTGCTCGTCAAGGTTCCGGTCGCGGTGAGTTTGCCATTGGATGGTACATTTGCCCGTTGCCGTAGGCGCCACTGCTTACGATTATATAAAAGAGTGATTAATCTTTCTCCTTTTTTATTTTATTTTTTATTTTTATTTTTTGGGGCTAGAGATGCCCTCTAGAAACATGTTGCGCGAGCTTTGTGTCACATATATAGATACAGGTAGCCCGCTGCCTGTTCGCAACAAAGAAGCGGCAAAAAGCAACGGCATCGACGCAATATGATGTATGGGGTTGTGATTAGAGAGAGAGCTGCTTCTCCTTTGCCAATATACCCATATGCTATTACCTAGGTATCTATAAAACATGAAAACAAAGCCTTCCCCCCAATTCTTTCCCCGTCTTCCACACCATCCAACTCCCTATCCCCAGCCCTAGCTAGTTCACATCTTAGCGTATGTCCCCCACTCTCCTAGCCCTGGTCATCACGATGGCTTCGCAGGTCCAGCACCCAAACCTCCCCCTGCCCGACTACTTCTCCAAGTTCGCCAGCATCTACATTCGTCAGACGGGTCACTCGACGCTCGACATCCTCGCCGATGCCATCGCCGAACACGTCCAGACGTCGGCCCACCCCATCGGCCCGGATTCCGTCGTCCACGACACCGCCGCGGGGCCGGGCATCGGCGCCGCGGCGCTCGTCGCCCGCCTCGCCAGGGACCAGCTGCCCAAGGAGATGCTGGTTTCGGACAACGTCGCCATGATGGTGTCGGCCGCGCGCGACTCCCTCGCCGCCTCGCCGCTTCCCCGCGTCGAGTGCCGGGAGCTCGACTCGCAGGACCTGTCGTCGATCCCGGACAATCACTTCACCCACTCCATCGACAACTTCAGCATCTTCGCCTTCGTCCGCCCCGCCGACGCCGTCCGCGAGTCCTACCGCACCCTCCGCCCCGGCGGCCTCGCCGTCGTGACCTGCTGGCGCCGCTTCGCGCCAGTGTTCGTCGTGCGCGCCGCCCAGCGGAGGATACGCCCAGACCTGCCGCTCATGCCCACGCCGAGTCCGGAGTTCTTCGAGGAGGGCGTGCTACAGAGAGTGGTGGGGGAGGGCGGCTTCGCCAAGGAGAAGATGACCGTGTTTGACAAGGTCTTGGTCGTCAGCGATGCCGAAAATGTAGCGGGCCTTACCATGCTCATGTCCGGTCCCATGATGAGCAAGGCGCGCGAGGGGTACACGGAGGAGGAGCAGGCTAGGTGGGCCGAGGTCGTTAGCCAGTCTGTGAAGGAAGAGGTAGAGCAGTTCGGTGGTATTAGGTTCGAGGCCTATGTCCTCTTGGCTACCAAGTAGGTAGAGAGACGTGAGCGTATCCACCCGGGGCGAGGTGCGGGGTGGGGATGGGAGATGGACTCCGGGCGCCGCTGTGTGTAAACCATGTCTGTCCCGAGCCGGTGTGAAGCTCTGAGAGCGCTGCTCGAGAGACTGCTCGGTCCCCTCGAAGTAGCTTATCCGGGACAAGATTATTTGTTGGTAGATAATAACGCAAGTAGGGATGGATATGTGTCTCAGACGGTGCTAATATAAGGCTTAAAAAAGGTCATATCATCATTTAATTACCTAAAACCGCAGAACGATAATTAGGCCTGATTTAACTTGCCTCGACTATCAACTTTGTTTATGACATTTCATCAACATACCCGCGATTCTCAGTTGCCCAGCATCCCCTAGATCAACCCTCATCATATACTCAATACTTCCCCTAGGAGGGCGCTTAACATATTGCATTCTTCAAGTCTGTTGGGGCTGCTAGACGGGCCGGGTGAGATTCATGAAGACAATCTCCACCAAAAGTCCTCTCTATGGGTAGATAGTTAACTTAATTTGGTGGAATAGACATTATCAATCGTGTTATGATGGGTACGTACAACCATTTATGGAAGTGAAGGCCCCAGTCCAGTATACCTGAAATCCACATCGAGTCTTCCTGCGTGCGTCCTATCCTCGAACGCACTATCTCCATCGCACCATTTTTCTCCCACTAACCCGCGCGAAATATGTCTCGTTACCATCCCAGAGACGGGCTTAAACGCCCCCAACGGCACTAAGTGCTAGGCCCGTAAGCGCCGCAGCGAGAACCCAGACACTGCTCCAGGCCGCAGCACCCGCACTATAGCAATCGTGGTTAGTATCATGATTTTAGAGCTTCATACACGAGTATTTCGAAGTTTTGGAAACTTCTGGTATGATCTTGGTCCCGAAGGATGGTTCTCATAGCCCCAAAAGATATTATTGAATTAGGGAAATCCGCCAATCACTTACGTTTCTACACCCACAACGGTAAGTCGCGTCCGTAAGAACGTGTTGACTCCAGTAACCAGCATAGTCAACGCCGTGCGTTGCATCGCCACCTTAGTCTGCGAGGACCAGCCTAGAAAGTTCCATCGCACCGTCTCACGCAGGCTAGCCTTGACGGGATCGAAGGCCTCATTCTCGGCATCGGCTGGTGTGCGCCCTGTCGCTTCTGCCGGCGTGAATATGAAGACGCGGGCCGCGAAACCGAGCGCGAGCGTCACAGGGAGGAGACCTACATAGCTCGATTCGTGGGCACGCACCAGCGATGGCAGGTTTGCAAAGTACACTACCAGGTAGGTTGGGAGATAAGTGGCGTAGGCGAAAAGCAGGGTCACGCTGTAGATGGCGCCGGCGAGGAGTGTGGTGAGTAGCGCGATGGGCGCGTCAGTAAGGATATCGGCATTCGGGACGGCAGCGGGGTTCGCATGAGCACGAGATAGGGGGCGAAGCAGGCGGAAGGGGATGTATGTTGCGAGGGTCTCAATGAGAATTGTTATGAGGAGCGCGAGCGGAGGTGTATCATAATGCGCAAAGAGCAAGTAGAGCTGTGCGCAACCGCGGTTAGTATGAAGCCGAGCTGCACGTGGGCCACGAAACGATGCGCCCGCGAGGAATGCGACGGCTTACGGGAGGACCTTGAGACAGCAGATTTAGGGCTGTGATGTCATAGCCGTCATAGTCGCCAAACCACCCCAGCGCAAGCTCAAATCTGTTGTCATGGACACTGTTAGCATGCCGGCGCAAACGGTGATGCGATCCCCACAT
Source organism: Nemania serpens (assembly GCA_022578855.1). NCBI lineage: Eukaryota > Fungi > Ascomycota > Sordariomycetes > Xylariales > Xylariaceae > Nemania > Nemania serpens. Next base: position 139,895 of record MU396760.1, read on the forward strand.
GACTCGGGCCAAGGTAGGCGAGGGATCAAGGTAGGTAGGTAGGTAGGTAGGTAGGTACGCACAATCGCCAGCCCATGATGGCTGCAATCTCGGTCCCAGTGCTCGGCAGTCGCGCATGCGCCGCGAGAACGCCCTGTGTAAGGGGCCATGAGAGCGAGTAGCCTAGCTCCGAGATAGCCAGACTGAGAACGGCAACGAGGGGAAACTGCACTGGTGTTGGCAGCTTGGATCGCGGTTTGCTCGCCGTCGCGTGCTGGTTGGTCTTGACGGTAGGTCCCTCGATCTTAGAGATAGTAAGAGTGGTGACCGACGTCTTTGTATCTTTCTCGTCGCCGTCATCAATCGGAGACGAGACAGCCTTCAAGGGTGCTTCTTCTCTTTCAGGAGAAGCAGTAGCGCCGGCGACAGTAGTAGTAGCAGCAGCAGCCGCCGCCGCCGCCTTGTCCTGACGTCTCGTGCGCATTGTTGGGCTGTTCTTTGTTGCGGAACAACAACACGGCGGATTTGGATTTTAGTTCGCTCCGGAAAATACGCTGTGTGAGGGAACTAAAATAGGTCGGGAGATAATGCCTGACGTAATAGCTAAGGTAAGATGAATAGGTTAAGGCCTGAGAAGAGCAAGGGGGAAATTGTGTCCCTGCAAAAAGGAAAAGGAGAGTAAAGAAAAGGGTCAAATTAACACCCAGAATTCGTTTGATGATTGATGTGTTTTGCTTTACTTATTGGGTACCTAGGTAGGTATTGTACATGGAGTGGTGGAGGTATGTTGGTAGGTAGTGGCGGCTAGTGCCTCTCTAACGTGTACTCCGTTGGGCATGCTGTAGTGCAACAGACAGCGGGAGGAGGGGCAACTAAGATAACCTAGGTAGCTGGTTGGTCTGCGTCTCCAGAGCTGAGCTGTGCGCTTCCGCCCAATGCCCAACCCTTGCACCTCCCTACCTTAGGCTACTTGGTCTGTATCCAAAGATCACAGGCTACAGCTCATCTCACCTCCACAAACAGTGACGTGACGTCGTCTATCTAAGTATCGGTGATCTTCACTTTAATCCCCACCGGCGATCGCACGATTAACCCGGAGTAGCAGTTCCTCGGAGATATTCTGGCCCTTCTCTCCCTCCTCTCCCTCTCTTTCGTCCGCTCTCCTCTCTCACTCCTCTTCGCACTACTATTCTGCATCACTGGTTCCGGAGTGGTTTGCGTACACGGTTCCGTTTGCTTGCATCAGGCTCATCTTCGCGGGGAAAACTGCGCACGTCTCAGAACCTGCCCTACTTTCCTCTACCTGTACACGTCAATCCATGGTGGCTTATCATGCAGCATCTATCATACCGGCGCGGCCATCGCAGTGCGGCTTTGCCCAGGTCATGGAACACCAGACCGACCGCCCGAGTCGGAACTGCAAATCCTCACCTTCAATAAGCCAGGAATCATGTCCATGTGGGTGAGTGAGCCAAGATTCATTTAATATGCTTCTTCTTCTTCATCTTCTTTCCTATAAAACAAAGGAGTGTCTTGCGTCTCGAGTACGCAGTCATACACTCGCGTGTCCTCTCTGCCTTCCGAGTCGTCGCGCAAGTTAAAACTTCGTCGTTTTCGGCGTTCGCTCGACGCTCCCTCCGAACCTCACTTTAACCTCGTGGAGATCGCCTTCAGCAGTCACCGCTCCTGAAGGCCGCCACTCTTCGGTGTTAAGGTCTCGGCGGCGGAGCGAACCACCACATTTACAAGCCCTGATATACGTGTTTGTGGTACAAAGGAAAAATCAAAAACCATGCCTCATTTCCCATCACAGGGAACAAAAAAATCCCAGAACCATGACGCCATGCGCTCATTCCTCCATGCGTCCAAACATCATCTCATCGTCCTCCTCGCTGCTTCGCGCTCTGGAGCGTCGCTCTTCTTCGTCTTCGTCTGCCATACTGCCATCACTGTCTTCCATTTTTACATCAGGTACCCTGCGGAAGTCACCACGAGTAAAGCTCTCTGGCATCTGTGTCGTGTAGCTGTTGATGAAGCTAGTGCTGCTGAAGGCGGCCTGATCCAGATACTGAGCGGGCAAGGGAGGAACCGGGGGAGCGTCCTCGGGAAGCCGCGCATCTCGGTTTCCTCCGTTGCTGTTGATACTGCAGCTGAGCAATTCGACCGCCGCGGCAAGGTCACGGTCTTCTTGACCAGTGTTATTCAGCCCAGATGATACAGGACGGCGATCCGAACTACCGTGACGATTATGGCTCAATCCGCTTCTATGGGGTAAACTGCCCGGAAAGAAGGAGCCTGACGTAGCCGATTGATAAGACTGCGAATAAGTGCTCCCATTGCTATAACGCTTCGGTGCATCTCGGTAATTCGATGTGTTGCTCGCAGCAAACCCCTCCCGAGGCGGCGGAGTGGTGTCCGCAGAACTATGTCCATCATGGTGTTCCGAGTAGCCCGAGGCCGTTGACGAAGCTGATTCCGGATCGCTGGCAAAATCCTTGGCCGAATCCGGGGGTGTGGTGGAATCTTTAGTATTCATCGCCACAAGAACAGATGCTGCTTCGAGCAATTGCACTTGCTGATGCTTGGATATGAGAAGCTTGGACGTGTAGGACCATTCGGGAGTGTGTTCCCACCTGACAAGCAATTCGTCAACACAGGCTCACACAAATACACTGGGGTTGGGTTGTGGTGGTGTGCAAGCCGGCCCATGGCTCTCCGAAGCGGACGCATCATCCGGCGGCGTGACCAAGGGAGGATAGGGTAAGGGTGGTGGGTAAGAAAATTGGCACAAACAAATGCTTGGTCAAGCAGCTGCTATGCTTGTATCCCTTGCCACACTTGTCGCAGCGGAGCTCGACGCGGTTGATCCTCCTACCCTCCTTGGTGAGAGGCTGGCCGTCACTTGCGCGTCGGACCCGTGCCTTCTGGAGCGCATCGTCCCCCTCGTCGGCGGACAGGTCATTGGAATCGTCCTCAATTGCACTCTCCTGTGCTTCCGGCTGTGGATGCATTGTGAACCGATGGGTTGGTAGACTGGCTGGGGGCGAGGGTAAACTTCCGACGACAGCAGCCCGGGCGGCAGCGGCGGGCTTCGACGCCGTGCCACGACGAGGGTTGACGGCAATGGGCAGAGCGGCCACTTTATCGCTAACCTCTTGGAGGGCAGCAACGACGGCGGCGGCATTCGCGGCAGGGTTTGTCATGCTCTTTCGGCGGGTGACGCGGTAGGTAGGGTTGTGGAGGCCGGACAGAGCGGAAAGCGAGTGGGAATTGTTGCGGGAGTGGGAGGAAGGGCGGACGGACGACATGGCGGATGTCGAGACGGAGGAAATAGATTGACGGTGTTGGGTCAATGGCCTTGCCGACGTCAGGATTTCCTGTGATTGTGACCACAAGTGATCAGCATGGCCAGCTCCAGCGAGAGGTAAGCTAGGCGGGCATGGTGGTGAAAGCGGGTTACCTTGGAAGAGGCCATTGCCGAACACGTAGACAAGAGTGCGACAAAATCAAGCTACGATACGATACCACCGTGTCTCTCACCGATGGTCAAGTAGCAAGTTTGTAGTGAGCAAGGTGAGAAGCAAGAGCAGATGCGAGATGCGAGATGCGAGATGCGAGATGCGAAGCCGAGGAGAGCGAGAGGGAGATATGCCGTTGCTAGTTGGAGTGGGCGAGTGTGGTGTGGTAGTGGTAGTGGTGGTGGTGGTGCTGGTGGATGGGCGAACAAGGGTTAACCTCAGTAGTGGTGCGTATATATGTAAGAGGGAGCGCTAGGCCTGGCAGTGTCTGCTGACTGGTAAAAAAATTATTTTTTATCATCATCTGAAAGCTGCTTAGGAATTGGACGAGAACAAAGATTAGCTGATAGGCATGATAGCACAAGAAAATAAATAAAAATAAAAAAGCCCTGGTCAAGGAAAGAAGAGACACAGCGAGCACTCAGGACTCTGGTGACATTGCCATATACATCAAAGGAGGTATAGATGTACACAGTGATTAGTAGTACATGTAGGTAGAAGTCGAGACTAAGACCAAGCGACTGGATGTAGATATCATGTAGTACTTCGTACTTTATAATGGGGAATGAATGGATGATAGGAAAAGTGGCAAGTGGGCGGGCCAAAATGGGCTGGAACTTTCCCCGTGCTTTGTGTTGGCTCTAAAGATAGCGCCAGTCTCTATTGTAGAATAGTGCCAAAAAGTTGCCGGGAACACGGAGCAGGGACGGAGGGCCTGGCACTAGTAAAGGTACATAGTAGGCAGGTACGCTGTGTACGCTCCGGAGTATGTCTGCCAGGGAGGGATACTTCGTAGGTACGAAGTACTCCCAGCTTAGATGGATGCCCATGACCTCGTCCCAAACTGCCCTAGCCCGCAGGCGGGCTGGTTGGTTGGTTGGCTGGCGTCAATGTGCGTTGTGTGGTTAGGTAGTCGCTGTAGTGGAGCGAATTCAATCATCTGAGGAATCGGTTTGTGCAAGTGGCTGTTCCTCGTGACCAGAAATTGTACTTTGGAGCAATAAACTGAATCAGGACGAGACCATGACGAGACAGACGGCACCGTGGGCATTATTACTAGATACATATGGTAACATTGTCCCGGAAACTCACCCCCTCCAAATTTATCCTTCGTCCCTTTGTACAGTACAGTACAGTACAGTGTCTAGGTAGCAGCAGGTAGTATAGTTAAGGTAGTGGTATAGGTAGGGAGCATTTTGTCAACACAGTCATCCTCACCATGGGTGAGTTGGAGAGGTGAGGTACCTGAGGTACATAACTATCATCTTATAAGACTCTTTTTGTTCATCTGTTTCTCTACCCGCCTTTGGATGACATCACTGAAGAAAGAAAATCCGTTGACAGAATATTGAATTATTTGGCATATAGAGAAGTAGATAGCTCGAAACAAAGACCGAAACATCACATCATTGAAGAATTCTTGTTGGCCAATTGGAGACGGGGGGCGCCTCTTCCCGGAAGTTGGGCTAAGTTTTGACACGACTACCTAACGTACTTAATTATGATAGCCAGCACTGTACCAGAAAAGAAGGTGTTGTCTGAGAAATACAAGTAAAGGAATATATACGGATATGAACTGTGTTACTCATCTACTTTCGATACCGTACCTACTTATTAATAAATGAACAAATGAAGAGAGGGTTAAGGGCCAAGGCGGTTGCTAGAAGGTCAATCAATAGGAATTTAGTAAACACTGCATGCATGACTTTATTACGTATCCAATACCAAGGTACCAGGAGTTTCATGTAATTAGCTCTTATTGCTCTGAATAAAATAAGATAAATCCAGGCAAAATATACAATCATCATCTCGTAGTCCCTAGTCATGTCTAATAACATCAATCAACTAAGTCCTGTCTTCTAAGTTCTCCAACTTTATTGAGCCAGTACTAGCTGTAACACAGAACTGCATGTAGTTTTTTCTTAATGCCATATCTACAGGAGTAGGTATCTACATACCTCTATTGTGAAGATAAGGCATGAAGTTTTACTTTTTCTAGGATTCTCCATATTCTAGTACTACTGGGTACCTAAGAGTGCGTGTTTCCCGTCACACCTGTTTTATGCACCGTCGGCCCGTCGCAATCACCCCTCATCTACTTGCAGCTGAGATGCCTATCTCCAAACAGTCCCATCCACCATTCCAATCCTTCCCCTCCCTTCCCCTTTCGGCCCCTCATCTATTTTGGTACAGTACCTATACCGTGCTACAACAATGGACGGTTTAGACATTGTAAATACTTGTAAGCAGGCACATCATATACTTACGGTACGTGTATTTAACCATTTACTGTACGAAGTATACAGTAGCTGTACTTCCTATTAGGTACCAAGTTCAAAGCAGACCGTGGGGGAGTATACCGAAGTATGTATCTCTGCTGTGCTTCATAAGGTACTTAGGTAAAGTACTCGGTGAGAAGTAAGTACAGTGTAGATGGAAATTACGTACGCCGTAGAATTCTTTCGAATCTGAAAGCAGCTTTTCTCCATGCCATGCAATGCGACGAGAAACGTGGAAGCAATGATTGTTGATTCTGATGCTTCGATTCCGGGACCATAGGTCGAAACGGCCACCACTTGTTCCAGCAGAGTTGTGGTTCTGCATGCAGACCTTTTCGTCCAATGCATGTCCTCAGCTGGCGCTCCAACCTACAGCATATGTGCCTACCTACCTCATACTTGTATGTACTGTAGGTATGTACTGTATGTTTTTAACCATTGAACTTGTTGGCTTTTTTTGGCGGATGTTCCGAGCCAAGAGATGATGCAAGCTCGGATGTTTCCCTTCTCTTAACATCGTGGCTGAACGCCTCTCGCTAGTGCCTATAATATTCAACTACTAGCCGCTACATGTGTAGGTTGTGCGGAGTATAGTCCTGTCCGATCCAGGCAGGTAGTGTGGTGTAGTATACAAGGCTTTTGATGCCTGTGTTGTCAAACTACCCAATCAGTTCATTACCCAGGTGCTTACTCCGTCACCGTTCACAAAAACGCAAATTCCATTTCAGCCCTTTCCAAAAGGCGATACCTACGCACGTTGCCTAGGCAAGGTAAGTAACGTCGTGTCAACCGAACCTGGGCATTTGGCAAGGTATGCAAATGCTTTTGACCAAGATAGGTAGACAGTTCTATTCTACAGTATCATTCCCCGCTGGTGCGGGTTGCGCCCATCCTCCACATCCTAGCTAGCTCCTCGCTGATGTTTAAATAGTTCCGGCCCTGATACCAACTTCAATACGCGTACCCCCTCGAATGCCAAATAGTGTGGAACCTCTTGTTATCAACCAGCTAGGTACATACATGCCTTGTCGTTTAAGATGGCCTCGGGGATTTCCCATAACACATGTCCCCGAATGGATATGTATATTAGAGTGCCCAGATTACATATTGGGTACCGGTATACCATAGGTCAGGAATCTGTCTGTCTCTCCAAGGTAGGTCTAGAGTAAGCGAGCGCCAAGTGGTCCGAATCTCACAAATGAGAAAACCCCCCTTCGCTGCATTGCCAAACCTGTTGATCGAGATGGCAGTTGGGGATCAAAAAAAGTCCACCGGTGCCTGGCTAGCCCTTAGTCCATCTGTTCGATATACCTACGACTTAGGGTAGGTCCACAACTTTAGCTATGTATGTACATACATGTCTTGCAGATAACCTCGATAATTCTCGCACATCTGCCGTCGTGCTTCGAGTGATCGACATCGAAACTGCCCCTGTTGATGCAGGTGACGCTCCGTTGTGTTACGTGCATGAAAAGTGAAAAGCCATGGGCTTGAAGGATCGAAAGCCAGAAATGTTTATTGGTGTTCTCTGGCAAGTACCGTGCTTACAACTAGTCTAGTATAGGTATCTAGGTGCCTCCCTTTAGATAGAACTTCCCGTTCTGGTAAACAGTTTTGTTCAGCTCTTGTCTTGGTTTTCAATGTCGAATCAACCCTTGATCTCGTTGACGAACTGGATGCTACTTGTAAGCTGGACCTCTGAAACATTCGAGTCATTAAGTGACAACTTATTGCCCAACGGCTACACTACCTACCTAAATAACAGGCCGTTACCTTAGTACCATCATGTCCTACGCAGCTCTAAAATAGTTCCAGTTAGGTTAAATGCTATCAAGAACTCGGCGTAACATCCTCTTCCCCCGACCTGCTTACATGTACATTACACTACGCTAGACCTCACCACCCAAGTCCCGATTGTCCCGATTGATATAGTGTAGATCCACTACGTCCCCCAGCCTCTGCCTGGTGCCACTTTTGCGCTTATAATCGGACGCCCTCTTGTATACTAGTTTACAGTAGTACTATATATCTTCGTACTATTACACGCCCTACCTATCACATACAGCAATAAGTACCTAATTACCTAATACAAGTGAGAAACTCCTTGTGGAATACCTACATGATGAAACTCGGGAATTTCAAGTTCACACTGCGCAGCGGATGGGCACATACTCACACAAGTATGTAGCTAGCTCTCATCGCCGCCTCGGTTTCATTTGCTCCTGCGCCCATAATAGCCGACAGATCTGGGCCCTGCTGAGTTACAGCCTCCAGCAGCTGTGTTCTGTAAACTTGTAGGTGGTCTACGGGTAGGACTCATGTAGGTGCTACCTAGACTACTTAAGGCAGTGTACACACCATCTCAATTATTCTAGTGTGGTGGTGTACGCGTAGGTATTTCCAATTAAGTACTTCGTAGGCTGTCACGCATCCAGCTTGCAGGCTCTCCATGTCCCCTTGACATGGGATGTCTATCACGGGATCTTCTTTTCCCTGGATATATACAGGGGTTATTTGCCGCCGTGGCAAACCTTCACTCGAGGGAAAAAAAAAAAAAAAAAAAAAAGGTTCATCATCCGCTTGTCGAGGCAGAGAGAGCATAGTTCCCGTCTCGACTTCCCGCCAAATCCGCCGATGAGAAACCTGTGCAAGCCTTGTGTTCAAAACGGTGTTACGCGCTACAGACTATACAGTAGTAGGTACGAGGAGGGAAGCGTACATGGGTTTGATCGACAAATCTTTTTTTAGGATATTTTTTCTATTCAGGGAAAGGCCAATAGTAAACCGATTTTACACCTAGTGGACCTAACCTGGCTGGAATGGCTCAGTACCTAGGACGCCGGCTCTACACATAGCCATTGTAAGATTCTGCTTATATATCGTAGTTTCCGTATGCATCTTTTACCCTAGTGAAGTGAAGCACGGGGAACTTCTGATGTCCTGTTCTGATCAAGGGCTGACGCTGGTGGTGCTAGTCACAAGGCTTTAGTAAGATCGCCATTGGCAGCGTACAGATGATCAGCGTAATGATCTACCTTCACGGTGGTGGTAGAAGGTCTCGACATGGCTCACCATCTATCGCTAGCCGGACCAAAGGAAAAAAAGTTTAAATTTTCAGCCCTACTAGACATCAGGATGACATTTGACTACTGCCTGGGGCGGCGGTTCCTCTCGGCTCTGAAAGGTCAATTCCACCTGCGTCATCTCATGCCCCCATGTGGCCACCGGACGGCTCGGGATGGATGGTGTGCGCAGGCTGACCACGTCAAGAATCAGCCTTGGTGCCTGCTGCGGTCACACATCAACCATGCCGCGGACGTCGCTCCAAACGCTCCCGACTGTCTGGGTGCTGGGAGGTTTCGTCCTGTGGGAAGTCGGCAAGAATGAGCCGCCGTTCGAGGAGGTGCCTAGGGGACTCGTGTCTAAATGCAGGTACGGTATTACTCCACACGGAGTCATCAGTTCGGCTGATCCTAGATCCGAGAGCCTCGGTGCTGTCTTGCTCGTTGAAATATATATTGTTAGTTGGGTACATTCTGGTCAATTCTATCCCGCAAGTAGGCGCCGATCAAAGGGTTCACATCCATCACGTTCGGGGTGTGTCACATACATACATACATAGTACCTTTACCTACTTAGTGTAGTTTGCATGGGGACAGCCTCGTGGAAGCCTGCCTAGACGCGTTAGCCGAACTTTTAAGAATTACCGTCTTCAGGTAGTGAAATTGAGTTCGACAGTCGTGGCCTTTTGGTGCACAACAAGCCTGTCCGTCGTATTCAGGAACCCGAAAGATGTCGTTGTCGTCCAGGACGGGGCAATTTTTATTGATGCGGGAAAACCCCCTAACCACCTAACCTAGTTACCTACCTGTATACGGCATATGCTTGTCTCTAGATGGAGCCAGTGGGACGCTGTGCCCTTGCTATGACGTCGGCGCAGAGTATGTGCATAGTAATTCTCCATATAGGCATAGCTAGGTACTTCACCGATGAGAGAGTAAGTAATAGGCAGAGATATATATCTACTGGTTGTTTTATCCCGGAATGCGCCATCGCGAACCATGCAGGTGTCTAGACCTACATGTGGGTGGTGTACATAGTAATACGACACCTTGCAGTATCGTGACGATAGGTATCTCGGTCCTGATAAAAATAATTGATCTTCATGCTGCTTTGTACCTCGAGTACTTATCCATGTTGTGTACTGAGCATAAGTGCCTAAATATAGGTTACTTGTAAGTTATCATGAAGCATTGAATGGTGTATTTTACATTTATCCACACCATGTTAAGAGATGCTCGGTCAGAGCTCCGGTAATCAGAACCATCAATCCTTGGTAGCACCACATTGGGTGGGGTTCGTGTTTGCTCATAAACTTTATATACTTCATTACTCACACTTGTATGCGATGACCCGGATGGCTGAGGATAGGCACAGATAACATAATAAAGCTGTCTGCTTGTCTTTTTACCTGAGCCCGTGTGAACTACTCTGTACGCCCAATTGATTGTTGTGAAGCAGCGGAGATCAACGGTACCCAAGCTATGTCGGTCTGTAGAAATGGACACTCACACTGCTACTACCTTAGGGATAGGTATACGAACTCGCTAGGTTAGTATAGTCCGTCAAAGAAAAGGAACGCGAGGATCAATTAAGTTCATCCCCAGCACCCCATCCCAGTCCGCAGACCATATAGGTAGCCAAGACGAATTTTCGAACTCTCTGCTCCCTACCAGACCATCCATACCAAGGCCCGTCGAGCCGCGTGGCAGCCTGGTGCAAGGCAACCCCCGACTTTTTAACCTTGTGCGCATCATCCGTTCCAGCACTCCCAAGCACGGATTTCCATGTTTTCCCACAATACCAGTATGCACGTAGAGCACGTCTAGGCAATAGGAATCAGAAGAAAGCAGGTTGCAGAAAACCCTCCGGAGTAAATAACCGTGGATATATATTAAAAAAATAAAAAATAAATAAACAATGGGCGACGCGTACCTGCGAACGGGCCGCGGGGGCGCGGGCAATTTCTACTCGCAGAAGGACGTCGAGGACGCCGTGAACAAGGACAAGAGCGAGGTTCGTCACATCCCCGTTTGAAAGTCCCATCTACCGATTCATTTACACATATATCCACTCAGAGAGAGAGAGAGAGATATATATATATACATATTATATTAATAAACCTATCAGAACCAAACGAGACTAACCAGCCCCTCCCAAAAGCAGGATCTAGAGGCGCAGAAGCCCCTGGCCCACCAACCCGGCACCAACCCGGCACCCAGCACAACACCCCCATCAAGCAGCGTCTCCGGCCCCGGCCCCGGCCCCGGCGTCTCGCGCTCGGGACGCGGCGGCGCCGGGAACATCTCGCTCTCGCCAACCATCCTCCCCAGCACCGCCCCACCCCCGTCTCTGCCGGCGTCCGCCACCACCACCACCACCACCACCACCACCACCACCACCGCGGTCGCTTCGACAACGCCGAGCTCCAAGCACATGGGCCGCGGCGGCGCGGGCAACTGGGCCGAGGACGAGAGCGAGGGCGTCCGCGACGCCAAGGCCGAGCAGGACCGGCGGCGCAAGGAGGCCCTCGACGCCGGCATCGCCCGCGAGATCCGCGCGAGCCTGCCGCCCCCGCCGCGCACGTATCACCTACACCGGCCCGGGCGCGGTCGGAGGCCCGAGGCCGAGGCCGATGACGACGGTGTGGTTGGTGCGTAGCGGCGTTAGCGCGAGTGTTATTTCTGATTTATCCATTCATTCAGCCACTCCATTCCATCCCTCACCGGGGAAAAGAGCCGATGCTATCTTCTCTTCTCTTCTCTTTTCATGTGGGCTCTCATAGTTGTCCGGACGAGCACGGAGGAAGGATGGAAAGGGAAAAAAGGAGATGCCAGTCGCGGGAGAAAGGTGGACGGAGAGGGCGTTTGAGTAATTCCGAAACACGTCAGATGCCTGCCTACTTAACTAATTGCTAGTGTTGATGCTGGTTTTCGAAACTGGAGGACGAGCGAGGGAGGCATGCATCTCTGTCACTTTGCCGCGCTAAACTTTTGTGAGGGGTGATATTTTACATATTTAATAAGGGGTGCGTACCGTGTAATCAATAATGCTGTGACGAAACGGAGACTTGGTCAGTCAGTAGGGCATGTCTTGAGAGGAGTGTTCAGCTGACAAAGATGCATTTCCATGACCTGGGAACAGAAGCATCAGGTTGTTCAGGCAATGTTAAACATGATAATACGTTGGCTTCAGCGCAAGCGCGAAGGAGCTTCACATTGATAGGAAACATTATCACACAAGATCATTATCACTTCACTATCAACGAGTTTGTACTCTCGAGCTAGAAAGGTATGCTTTTTTCTCCGTAACAATTTAGCACCCCAAACGCCATGATATGCCGGAAGTAGCAACAGGTAGAAACGCCATGATATCTGCCCCAACCATATGAAGTCTAATGACCAACAATAACAATAGTCGGTTTAGTCCGAGTCCACATCCATGCCATTTTCTTCTCCCACAAACTCGACTCCACCGTCGACCCGCAGCTTCTGGCGTAGCTTCTCCTTGCCGTGCACCTTTGCCGTTTCGGTAGGGAGCGTGTTCTCCATTTGGTCGATTTGCTCGGGATCCACGCCCTGTTGCAGTAAACGCCTCCGCTCGCTGCCACGCATCCGGGGAAGTAGGTGGCTGTGTGACTCCACAAGCTTCTTGTCGAGGGCGAGTTCGCGGGCACGCTTGCCTGCCATTCTTCTCTTGTAATGAGCACGCTCTCGTTTTTGCCTGCAAGTCGAATCAGTATTTGCTGGTGCATGATGATGCCCCGGCCATGCTGTGGAAACAGGACTCTTATTGGAGTAGTTTTCTTTCTAGAGCATGCGGCAGAGATCTGGAAGCCTTACCTGATTTCTTGGATGCGTGTCATGGCTTGCATGGTCTTCTCCCAAAGAGTCCGGTCGTATCGCACAGGAACGTTTCGTCGTTGAGCAAATTGAAGGGTAGAATCCACTAAAGACACACGAGAATTAGCCGCTTTTTGTGATAAGACAGACAAATCTGCGATCAACTCCATACCCGTCATTTCCTTGCCAGCCGCCTTTCTGTAGGCTTTTGTCCACCCTAATTTCCTAGGGTTTCTCTTCATTTTGAAGTTTTTGTGGCATTTTGACCTGGATTCCATATTAGTATACCATTTCCCAATCGTGAGCAATACATTGGCGACTAGCGGAAGAAAAGCAACGAAGACAAGCTTGCTGTCTAGCCTAGCTATAAGTCGAAAAGGCCATGGTGTCAAAGCTCGAAGGTGCTGGCTCATAAATCATCGTATAACTGGTCTTGTTGAAGCACATTCCCTCTCCCCTCTCCTATCATTGGCCTCGGTAGCGATGAAAATCATCCAGAACTTTGGGCTGAGGCAAACGCGACTACTTCGACCGTTTACCGAGGGCAATGAGGCTTCGCAGATTTCCAGACTCGGATACACTCGGTTCGCTTTAATTGGGAGATCATGCTGCGACAGAAATGTACGTAGATGGTTGCGCAATGCTCAGCATACATAAGAGCTGAACGAAACACTCTGGCCTTCCTAACACGAGCGAGCCACCAGCCGGCAATGTCTTCGGGGAAAAGATAGGTAGTTCGAGTCGTCGAGAAGGAAAATAGGATCGTACCTGCAGAAACGAAACCCCTTTCCGTCATTTCTGACGAATTGTATGCCCTTCCCTGTGCGTTCTAAGTCAGCAGCTTCTCTCGACGGCGACATTTCTCAGTGTATTCAGCAACGCAAAACTCGAGATGAGGTGCTCGCCCAAAGATAGATTCCTTGGTATTTGGAGTGGATAGGATAGAGAAGGAAGATGTCGTACCTGGATAGGCGGGCCGAGAGCAGAAATAGCACGTTTCTACCCTATGTTGAGCTAAGTCAGCGTCCGAAACATTGACAAGCAGAGGAATTCGAGCGTGGCATAGAAGGCGGTGGCGATTCTCTAGGGCCGTAATCCAGACGACGGCCCGTAGTGAGCAGAGTCGGCGATGGCGAGCTTCTCCCGGCAATCTCAACACTGCCTACCAAGCAGCATCGTGTCGCCTTCTCGTGTAGACCCAAGTGCCCATCCACGATGCGTACTCGGCGCGACAACTCGATTCGCAGGGATCGCAGAGATCGCAAGGCGGGCATTGTTGGTGGAGGAGAGATTTGACTACCTACCTCATGTTGACGGCGTAGGCGCTCTATGTCCGGGATCTCGGTCGTGTGGTTCGGGAATCGAGGACTCTTCGTATTGTAGTTCTGCAAGAGTGCCAGGCGGTGGGGGTGAAGTTGGTTGCGACGTACAAAATTTCCGTCCAGTAGCTTATCGATACCACCCACCACCGTGTTCCCTGCTGGACCTTTCCACTTTCAGTCTAGACTACCTTAGCGGGTCGGATTCTCAGGCATCGCCCTAAACCTAACACAGCGATCTGTTATAGGTACGTACCAATTTTCTAACGCTTATCCTAATTGCGCCTAGCCTAGACACCCTCCGCGATCGTTTTTGTGGGGAGAGAAGAAACATGTCCAACTCAGAAACATATCAAGGGTTTTTTCAGTCTAATACAGCTCTGGTGTAAGTGGTTCGACGTTGAGCTGGTCTGCCAAGCCAGGCGGACCAAGATATGTCTATGGGCGGACTGGGAGAGCTGGTCATCGTCTGGCCGGTCAATGTACTCTGCCTCGCGATGGCTGTGGTAGGAGTTAATCAGCGTCGCGGTCGAGTTTCACCAACTAACTCATGAATTGCCTCGATTCTTCTTCTTGGGGACGCTAATCTTCTTGCCAAGCGTGACTGCTCTCTTTCTCCTCTGCCTCTTTACAAATCCCTTGCCGACACCATCTGAATCCTTCAGATCGATTCCAACCCCTGAAGATGCTTTTTAGTCTCTTTAACCTGACCTTTGAGCCCATTCCAGGCAACCTTGGCCCAGAAGTGAACAAACGGCTTTTCGTCGTCCACCAAACCATTCATCTCTTTCACCTTTTCTCTACTAAAGGCAATCTCGTACCACCCAATTTCACTTCCAGAGCCTTGTTATAGAGTTGATGGTTGGAATATTGGTCTATGTGTTCGATTATGGTCGCAATGGCGTTTCGGAGGCCCGAGTGAGGTCTCCGCGAGGTGACAGGTTCAGGTACCATGGTAAATGCTCTTAACAACGAGAGGCAATGCTGGTCTTTGCTCATTGGAGCCGTAGAATTACATTGGCTGTTAATGAAGGACCAGGTAGGAGTTATAGTGGATTAAGGAACCTCAATCGAACAGTCGACGTTCGACGTTTGGGACAATTTATCCCTTGAAATGGCGTTGGTCGCAAATTCTGCAACAATTACCGCTGTATTACTCGACCAATCCATAGCCACGGTGGTGCTATCAGCTGACTGATATTGTGGTATTGATACGTTAATGGGCCGAGTGATAGGTCTCAAATATTTCGTATCTACACATCCGTCGCTCGGGTCAACGCGTTCATCACGGAGAGCTTCTACACCTGTATGCAGCAGGACGTGTCACGACTATGGAGATTTTAATCGGTCTCATCACGGTGGAGACTGTAACAACCCTGACTCTGCTATTGATTACGATTATTCTCCTTTCTGCGGTCGCGATAGGAGTCCGCCGAATCAAGGACGCCGCCGCAAACGACTGGGCCAGGTTCAGCCCGAGCGTCATGGGGAAATGGGCCGACTACCAGAAGCGAAAATTCAGATGGCTGGGTATGCGATGGGAGATTGAATATGAGACGCCCTTCATCTCTCTCGGGGCTATGGATGATGTGGACGGCCTCGTTGAAGGGCCGGATATTTACTTCATCAACGGGACCAAATCGAATCTGCGAGATGTAAACGTTGACGAAACCGATGCTGAGAGCGAAAAGCCAGTCATGCCGAGGAAAATAAGCCCCCGGATGCTTGCGCCACGAGACGAGCGAGCCAGCTGGGTAAAACTCTTGGCGACCGTACAATTGATGGAAAGAGATTCCGCCAGTTGGGAGACTCAGAAATGGCGGCTCGATTACTCCCAAGTGTATCCTATCCATGGGGACGTGGTGAGTCTTGCTGTCGGTATTCAGCATCTGCGAAGGGTTTACCGCCCAGTTCTACCCGCCCACCCCACCAAACCATACGCAGCCATAACCATCGCTCACTTGGTGGGACTTGCAGCTCTGCTCAGCATGAATTGGAAAGAATTCAACCAAGTGGCCGACATCTACCTCGCTCAGGGGAACGGATTCCTCCTCAGAGGCAGAAGGTCATACATAGGCCTTGTCTTCACCTTTGAAAGAACCGGGCCCTGTCACTTCCAGGAGACTCGCGTCATTCCCACGACGGAGATTAACGAGCTCTGTTTCGGCCACGTCCCTACTCTTTATCGAGATAACAATCCGGTCGCGGACAAGGAATGGCAGACGATTTACAAGCAGAGGGAGCTGAAGACTCTACAGCTGGGCAGCTCGCGGGACATTGCGAACACCCTGCGATTAATCGGCTGCAATGCCGCAACGATCCATTACTATTTCGAGGGTGGGAGAACAGCCCACATCTTCCCCGGTAAACGATCTAGACATAATATTCCTTTTATAATGACGCTACTTACTGATTTTCTCGCAGTCATCTTCGAGGTGATCGGCATGCTCGGCCGAAACCTGCATATCTCTGACCGATACTTTACTTATCTGCCAAACCCCACAATATTTTCCTTCGACAAGCGGAATTTCTCGTTCGGGCGATTACTACGTGGGTTTGTAGCCCAGATGGACGTGCTAGGCAGCGAGCAGCCCTTTGCAGTTCACCGAATTCGCGATGTCGCCAACTTCTCCTGCAGAAGCTGCCGCTCCAAACTTGGCAGTGCTATCCCCTGGAACTCATGAATGAACTGCACAACGCCATTTTCGATTTGGATGATATCCTGTTGCAGAGTAAAGAATCCGAACGCCTCGCCCTTGAAATCGTCCGCCTCCACCTCGAGGCCACACACGCCTTTATCAACGGCGGCACGCTAAGTAAAGGAGCATCGCTAGACGGGCACCTCGCCCAACAGGGTCACTCTGGAGGAAGAGCCGCCTCGGAAACGACAATTGGTAAGTTCCCCCCCAAACAGAGTTAAGATCCTAACTAACACCATAACAGATGATCTATTCAATTGTTCGCCCTGGAAGATGGAGCAACGTTTAATGGAGGTATACTTCGAGAAGATCCAACCCGTCGCCACTGCTATTAGCGAATCTTTCATCGAAAGTCAGGCAGACCACAATGTGGACCAGTCAACGGGTGAACACGAGTTCGAGAAGGGCCTCAGGCCCAATACTCAAAGTTATCCCAAGGAGGGTCAGGCCGTCGTCATCTGGTGTGCCCTCATTCTCCGAATGATTTGCTGGCTTTCCTTGCACAATTTTGATGGCGATGATGTGCAAATAAGCAAGGATGGGGCAATGGGAAGTCAGATGGTTGTATACTTGGAATGAGTCACGCTTGGTCGTTGAAACAGGGGATTTACTTAGCTGATAGAGTGTGACTTTAGCGATAGTCGCCCTTTTTTTATACTACTCCTTTCGTATTCCTGTGCTTCGGTTGCGACCCAAGCCTTTTCGATTTTCAGAAATACTATTGAAAGTAAAACCGAGACTCTTCTTTTTAGACTTGTTTTCCAGCCTACTTACTTACTAGTCTTGGTGTTCCATTTTCAGCTTCCAGTTCGCCATCTTTCCGAGTTGCAGTCAGTCGATATCATTTCTAGCCTTGCCTCTAACAAGCCGTTCACGTATGCTACTCGGAATGCCCGTTTGCTGATACCCAGGTGACAAAGCCGGTAGGTCCGCGAAATGGGTCTTCTCTTCTCGAAAATAGCACATCAGTGAGAACTACCTACGTCGGCCAGCTATATGGAATTGGAACAGGTCTTCTAGCAATTACACGTAATGAAAAGAAACAAGTCTCGGGAACGAAGAGATCTGGAAGCGTCGTCGATACGGCGCCTCTGGACAGAGGGGGCAGACTGCGAAGATGAGAGGAAAACGGTTCAATAGCCCAGTCATAAAAATCCTCGACGATAAAGCCATCTACCTCAGACTCTAAGGAAGAAGACATACCGTTCTTTGAGCAGGGGTGATTCGTCAAAAGAATCGGCAAAGAGTCTGGAGTGGGCAGAAGTCACAAATACGCTAAACCTAATTTGTAGTAAGCCATATACACTAGCAGTAGGTACTAGTAGTCACTTCCTTGTCTGGGGTGATAGATAAGATAAGCCGGGTGGTCCAACGAAAATTGCCGGCGGCTCCAAACCAGCATTGAACCACCACCATGTAGCGCAACCTGCGTAGCTCAACCCCACGAACATCGCCCAACGTCGCCAGAACCGGGCCCTCGAAACCGCAAATTCGAAAAAAGGAAAAAGGGAAGGGAAAAAAATTGGGGGAAAATAACTCACAAGAAGAGAAAGAGAAAAGAGAAAGAGAAAGGGAAATGTCCTCCATGCTTGCCATCGGAGGCGGCGTGGCCGTCGCAGCATTCCTCGGCCGCGCCGGCCTCGTCGCATGGCGGCGCTCGCGCGGCGGCGTCGGCGCGATGGGCAAGGCCTTCTACAAGGGCGGATTCGAGCCGCGGATGACCAAGAAGGAGGCCTCGCTGATATTATCTCTCAAGTAACGCGCCCCCGCCCTCGCCCTCGCCCTCGCCCCCGCACCTCTCCCCCTTCCCTGGCCGGACCCGAGAAAGTAGTGGCGATCGCGATAGGAAAGAAAGAAAGAAAGAAAAGAAGAAAAAACGGTGTGCTGACGATGTTCCACGTAGCGAGAGTGCCATCACGAAGGATAAGGTCCGCAAAGCGCACAGGACGCTGATGCTGCTGAATCACCCGGATCGAGGCGGAAGCCCCTACCTCGCCACCAAGGTCAACGAGGCGAAAGAGTTCCTCGAGAAGAACGCCCTCTAAGTATCGAGAACGACTTGCGCCGAAAGCACCCCGTCGCCCACCCCCCGGGAGGGGTTATACGCATTTGCAGCTACGGGCGCATATTATCTATCTGTTGATCAAGGGGGGCCCGCTAAGAAGCGATCGACGGACCTATATCAACACTTGTACAGCATCAGCATTTTATGGAGCGATGGCGTTTCGAGAGGGTCACAGATGAGTTTTCGCGACGGATACTGTCGAAGTGCCATGTTAATATTGGCTAAATAACTTCTCGATGTGCAATACATTCAACTCTCTACACAGATGGCCGCTCGCCACTTTGATGTGAACTCAATATTTATATTTGGGGCGGTTACCATATATCTCAGGCGTAGGGTAGCGCAGATCTAGGTAGTAGTGATACGACGAAGTCGAGTTAACAGCTCGATGACGCTTCACAGACTTTGACTGCAACTACACATTACTATGCCCCAGTCATCACCTCCTGTTTCGTCATCTTCCCACTGACTACTGACAACACGTTTCCCAAGTCAGCTTGGAAGCCAATTCCGCAGCAATATGGCCGTTCAAGTCAAACGTCAAGCCCCTCTCACCATATCACGTCCGGAGGCTCATCTATATTCCATATTAGTTCATTCAACGATGGCTTCTTAGAGACTTCGGGTCTTACCCGTAGAGTGCAACACGTTCTCTTTCTGAACAGGGCGCGCCGACCTCTTCGGGCAGCCGCCGTCATCCATCTCTCCGTCCGTCCACTCATCAGTACTAGAATCATCGGTCAGCGCTCGCTGTAGTGGTCGCGTCGACCTATCGGGGGTGCTTACCCAGGTGTGAGCCAATCTTCTATTCTATCTGAGCCTTCAACTGTTCGCTTGATAGCCATAGCGATCATCGCTCGTAGGGTGTAGACCGCATCATTACCGGCATTGTGATAGTTGGATCCATAAATACCTAAATCGTCACATATCGTCGATAATCCTGGGACATCGTGATTTCGTTGTACGCGTTGGAACATAGCTCTGGTGTCAATTTCATCGACGATCTGTGGGACATCCCAGTGGTCGTACCCTATCATGCTCAAGTAATCTAGATCCTGCCCGACGGCATGCCCGACAATAATGACGGGCCTTTGATCTTCAGAATCCGTGTCACTGATAATTTCACCTACGGCTTTGGCGATACCTTTGATAGGGAGCATCTGGGTTTTCCTGGGACGAATTAGCAATAGCCGACAGCTTCGATGAGGTTTTGATGCTACCCAAAATTAAAGGCTTCCGGGCAGCCTCGGACGTATCTGGTATTGATCATGTAGGAGCGCTCCTTTACTCTGAGGTGGAAGGCCTGGACCAGCGAAAACCAGTTCTCGCCTCTCTTGCCAGGGCTTGTATCAGCGAGATCGTCCGTGTCCAATACGGCCAGTCCAATTTCAGTAATGGCCCTATTGTCTTTCTCGTATGCTTCGAAGTCGACACAGACTAGGCGGACAGATTCTCTTGGCTTGAACGGCGCAGGCATTGAGACATCCCAATTCGTGGTCACCGAGCCTCGGCTGCCCATCAGTTTTGTATACTTCACCAATGAGAAAAGAAACCAAACTCACTCTTTGATGGCATGTTCGAGATAGCCTGGCGAAGTCCGAGGTATCGCTGCACACGTTTGATCATGCGGTCGCAATCTTTCTGTCTCCGTATTCTCTTCTCTCGTTTCCTGTTGCTGTCCTTGACCTTCCCCTCTCTCTTTACCAAACCGTAGATCCTGTCCATTTTATCGCAATAATGATGATAGCAATCAGGGGCGATATGGCTGAGGTCACAAGGAGGGAGTTCGTGTGAGCGTATTACAAGTGCATCGATGTCACTCGCGCGATGGGCTCGCCCAAGAAAACGAGGCCGTGGTGTGTCCCACTTGCCGAAGGTGAAAGAGAACCCGTCCCCTGCGTTATCGTCGGGAATGAGGAACTGCATATCGAGCTGGTGGTTTGCGATATCCAAGTAACGCTCGAATTGACTGGTAGGGATAAGCAGCAATGGGGTCCTCGCATGGATAGGATCGCGCAGGGCGAAACTAGAGTGGTCAGTATGTAGATCGACTTGTGCGCAAACTCGTGTCACCTACAAGTCCCAAGTGTAGTCCTCGGGCAATGTCTCCCTGAAGAACTCGACAACCTATAGTTCATTTCAATAAGAAAAGACCGCCACGCATGATGTCTTCCAAACAGCGTACCTTTTGCTCGTCCGATCGACCAAAGTACGTGTGGAGGTACCGTTGCACCAGATTGAAGGGAACAAACGGAGATCCCTCCTCGAATTCTTCACCAAAGGTCAAACCCAATGGCTCAAGTGCATTGAAACTTGGGACAGAGGCAGGCGGTGGCGCCGTAGCCACTGCTTCTGAACACGCTTCCCGCATCGACACGGGCAAGGAGACTAAGCACCCAGTTAGATTACGGAAATACGAGAACAAGAAGATCTGTGGTTACAGGAGGACTGGGTCGCAGCTGTCGGCTTGCGGATCATGGAGATATTAATATCTTCGTCGCTATCCTCGGGATCCCAGAACGGGCGCGCATCGGACGCCATGGTTTTGTCAATTCTCGGGCAGGTGGTGGTGGTGGTGGTGATGTTGTTGGTGGCGCTGGTGCTGGTGGCGTTGCTGTTGATGGTGCTGGTGCTGGTCATGACGCCGTGCCGGTTCCTGTTCCCGTTCATGCTCCTCTTGCCTAGTATTTTCATCGCACTGGTGTAGCGCAGCTTCCCAATCAAATTTATCATAGCTGCCTCGTTTCAGCTACCCCCTAGACCAATTGCGTCTCTGGGCTGAGCAGTAGCGGTACCTCTGACCCTTAATGGAACCAGCTAGAGCTCTTGCCATTAAAACATTGTGTCACTACCTCCGAGGTATTGTTGCCTACAATGTAGAGGTAGGTATACACACTTGAGGCTCTTGATTTGGGTAGACGTAGCTGATCCGGA
The DNA here is from genome assembly GCA_022578855.1 of Nemania serpens. Lineage (NCBI taxonomy): Eukaryota > Fungi > Ascomycota > Sordariomycetes > Xylariales > Xylariaceae > Nemania > Nemania serpens. The sequence goes on from MU396760.1 coordinate 161,590, forward strand.
GGCACAGTGCTATGCACCCTAGTTCTGCGCTAGTCTTAATATGATCATAGGGCTGCCTAATTAGGCTATACAACAGCAGCTCTTCGGATAACAACACACATCGACTTCGTACTCCTCAGCAGTAGAATAATTGCTTAACCTACGGTCTGTCTCCACGACACAGGGAATATGGAATCCTGATAAATATCCAGAGCCCGGAATATGCGGTTTACAAGTATTCATACCAATTGTACTACCAAATGAAACCCGTTCACATGGTGGGACTTAGAAGTTACAACTTATTACCATGCACCGTGGCAGACAAGTGATTGCATGAAATAGCAGTAATTATATTCGATACTATCGAGGAAGACAACGCAGACTAGTGCCTTAGTATGACTAGAGAGATCCTTGCCAAGTCCTTGTGTATTGGACGTCTCAAGCTTCACACCTCAAACTTCCTGTGCACCTCAAGCTTCCTGTCCGCGTTGATGTGCTTAAAGATGCGCCGTAAGAGAAACGAATGAGTAGATGAATAGTCGTAATGCAGATAAATCAAATGGAGATACTGGTGACGACCCTCATGCCGGACGCGTAAGACAGCAATCTTGTAAGCGAGCCGACGATCGTGGGCTTCAAAACCTGATGGAATGTCTCCCCTCGCCTTCTTCATTCGACATCAGGAATATCCTCATCAAACCCAGGAAAATCCTCATCAGTCGTATAGTCACTTTCTTCCTCGATCACATAATCGTCATCGTCTGTATCTTCATCTTCTTCCTCAACCTGGTATTTCTCCCAGTTGCCAATATTCCAGCTGTATTTATTGCCGTCATTCACAAGCGAATCGCCTTCCTCCGTATTCACCCTGCGTAGGCTAGACAGAAGGAGAGACGAAACCTTCCGACTAATCCAGTCAGGCAGTTCGTCTAGCCTCTTCATCATCGACGTCTGGTTTAATTTGAGAAGATCCCGGCAGAGCAGGTTGAGAGCGAGTGATTCGAGGGCACTGTCGTAGGGTATGTCGTCCCACACATCACTCATTCCATCGATCCAGATGCAGGCAAGTATGTTCTCATTTTGCATCATATAACGGACCATGTCATTTTGAAACGATCTTGCCGCTATTAAATCTCCGAACGCCCAACATTGAAAGTACGATTTCCACGAGCGAGATGTGGAACCAATTTTTCTATGGCATTCTTCGCGTTTCCCGGAGCTTCTTATGTAGATCCAGTCTATAAAGAATCGCACGGTATCAATAGAATAGCTCTCGGTGAATTTGATGACAATATTCTCTCCTTCTGGCTCGGAATTCAGGACTCTACGGAAGTACTGGGAGTGATGCGCGAGTAGTACTGCATGAGCTGTGAATGTACCGCCAGGACACTCAAGTCTCACGATTTCCGTCGAATCGCTATTGATCATACTGATGTTAGAAGACCATCTGTTTTCAACGTGTTTCTGCTACCCACGTACCTCGGTGTTGGCGTTAAACACAGCCTCTCAAAGCGATTACCCATGATGGTAGTTGGTGGTCAGTGGTCGAGGCACCGTCAGAACGCTTAGATTGGGTCTATAGCAGTGTGGCTTTGTAGACGGGGAATAATCGTAGTTGAGGTCGTTTAATGTAGAAGGTTTAGAAGAAATGCTTCCGTCAGTGAAGTTTCAACCTGCGAGGAAGGTTACAGGTGCATGATCTTTATGATGTAAGGTATGAGTTTTAGAAGAGGGATGGGGAGTCCTCGGGGGACTGTTTCTGGAGCTACGCGAAGATAAACAAATGCAGGATTCAGGTGTAGAGGAAGGAGCGTGCCTTAGTGGGTATCATTAGCAGTGCTGCAGGCGCGGATTACTACCTAGGTAGGTACGATCGCAAAGGGAACTTTAGGGACTTTTGCGTGAGGAGGAAAGATGGCAATTTGGGGAAATATGTATTGTTTTGCTGTTTGAAAGGAAGTTGCCGACCGGCGACGTGTTATAAGTCAATGATCAACTGAAGGTACCCACGTAGGTTGATATTACGGGAATGGAGAATGAGGAGTTGTGGGAAGTAAGTCACGGGCATTTATCAGACAACAACTATCCCTGCAGCCAGCGTGTATTGGGTTGTAAGAATATACTTAAGCATTATTATCACAACAGACTCTTAGTTGTGCCAATGAAATAATGACGAAATAGCGCTGGGATATCAATTGTCGTGGCTTGAGCGTGAAGCCTCGCATTTTCTATTTGCTGTCCCCTTCACGACAGCTGTCGAGCTGATACTGATGTATGTAGTTTGTGTGATATGAAAAATAAAATTGAAATATGCTATAATATTGAATAGACTGCTACGAGCTTAAAGTGTCTCTGAGTCCGCGTTAGCTAGAAAACGCAATTCAGTTGGCAACGCACTATGACCCTTTTTCTGGGCTTCTGTGCATTCCCTGACCCTCCTTGCATTTTTTCTCATATCGGCGCCGTGTATATTATCACCGTATATATCCTAGTGCGGTGGTTTTTGTTGCCTAGTTTTGTATGCAAATATTGAAGTGTTGGCATGGAAGCCTCAAGGACTGGAAGTTTAAGTTTCTGGAAATGGAGTCCCTTATATTACTATATTTGCCCTGATAGAAAATACCCTTTAAATAGCCCATACCCTACGAAACCTTGGGCGAGCTTACTATATATATAGGTAGTTAATTAAAATAATAGAAAATGCGAATTTTAATACTATATTTAACAGCATATTATTAATAAGTAAAAATAACTAGTTATAGCGCAAGGTATAACAATTAAACGGAGAGTAATGATTAGAAATAACAATAAACGGTGACGTTTTCTATTTTATATATATGAATAGAACTTTGAATAGCTAGTGTTTTGGATCATGGATGCTACTTAAATATAGGGGGAACTATCTGGATAGAAAGTCCGCTTGTGCCATGAGACTTGACTAGGCCGGTATAGATACCTAAGCATGGGTGGTAAAGCAACTATTGCTCCGGCTTCAAGGGTGGATGTCACAATATTTGCTCATGCCGAGTTTTATATAACAGGACTAAAGAGACTTATTTAGCTAGGCAAGGTCGCGCGAGAGTCTTGTAGAGCCTCACGCAACAACTAGTATTCCTTACCCACCCAAAGGTATCGTCCCCTTTGAGAAGACAAGTCTTAGCCACATATAGTTGACTAGGTATTGAATAATGCCTGAATCATAACAACTGAAACGGATTCATCCCAAAATCATATCTATAAAAACCCTTCATGATCGGCTGCCATCTATTCCATGGCTGGCAGTAGGTCTTTTACCTCTGTGTCTGTATTCCTAGATAAATTGGTACTCATCTGGCCGATTGTGATGATATTGAGAGGGTATTCCGGCTCACGGTCGTGCCTACTCGGCAATCTGAAATGGCCGGTCTGTATCATACCGGACTCCATACCTATAAGCAAGTTTCGGATATAGGGTATGCAGGCCGTGATAATGCTGAGTCCCTGTACAAGCACGACGACGAGGAGATAGCGCCAAGATTGGAAGGTTATATCATAAATATGTAGCTTGAGGCGCTGGGCTTCGTATATTTGTACCGCGAAACTCGCAAGAACGCTTCTCAACATTAGTTACCTGGCGACAAAGCTAATATAGTGCAATGGTCGAGGTAAGCACTTACACAAGTCGAGCGGCGAAGCAACTAATCAATATCGCCTTGCGTGCCCTACCCATGTTCAAGGGGTAGATGATGAGGACAGGGAAGAGGACCAAGGCGATTTCGATCACAACATTTACTCCCGCGAAAGCTTCCCAAAAGGAAAGTTGCTCGATACAACTAGCCCCGAGGATTCTCCATACATGAGGCGGGCGGCAAGGAAAGATGGCAGCGAAGAGCGAAGCGATGAAGAATAAGGCGATAAACACCGCCACAGCATTCATCAATCTCTTATGGGCCCGATTTGGCGTGAGATCCCGGAGAAAGATGAGAATGGATGCCTGTACACAGGCCGAGATGAGAACAAGTAAAATATCGGTAGCGTAAACGGCTATTTGCAGCGACTCCAATTGGCGAGATGATAGTATCTCCTGATGTTTCCCAACGCCATTTGGTATAGCGGTAGATATTGCGATTGTGAAACCTATGCTGAAGACCTAGATGAATGGTTATTAGTATGTATGCCTGCTCCGTAAGAATGCCAAACTGTTTGGGTCTTTTTTACCGTCGCCAGCAAGAGCGCCGCATCCTCGGCACTCCGCTTGCCGGGAATAACAAATGACAGCGTAAACTTAATGCCGACCGCGATGATGACCGAAGCCTCCACGATCCATGTCAATACGCTGACTACCGGTCCAAGGTTAGATGCGGTGATAGATTCGCGCTTGTCCATCCCCACGACTAGCGTTTACAGAGGAGAGACGACGATGCAGCTGAGCAGAGCCGTGGGGGAACAAATACAAAGGGTCGGGCGAGGGTCCGCTGATTTACTAAATAAGAACCCATGCCATCATGCTTGGACGAAAGGTGTGGGTAAGGCTACGCCCTCGCCACGCAGGATCTCGAAAGGATGAACGGGCTGCCAATTACATGGCCCAAAATTGGTGCGGCATTCAGGTAACCGGGGGGGTTCAATCGAAGCTGAAAGTGGCAAAATCACGAACGAGAGACATTGTTGGATTAATCTTAAACAATGTGATGACATAAGTCGGGGAACAGTACGGATAGAGCCTCATTATACTGCCGGCCTACATCGGTTTCGGGGATGAACTACTGACGATCGTCTTACTCTTGCATATGCAGTCATCGCCAGCGAGCCAATTGATGATACACGGAAAGGCAGATCGAAGAGTGTGGGGCACCTTTCCCTACACCGGTCGTACGAAGTATTCTAGGTTTCATTCGAGCTCGCTTAATACCTCCCTTCCATGGGAAAGACAATATATGATAATTATAGCGGAGTGGGCGGTGGCGTCAAACCCCCTCTCCCACGCAACGCGACGCCATCCCGACTGTCAAGCCTCTAGGAATTCTGTCATGCTCGAATCCCGCGTCTTTTTACATCTTCGCTTCATTTACTCATTTTTATTTAATTTATATTTAATTCATTTTCGTTGCATATTCTAAGGGTTTCAAGGAAAGTTTAGTATTGCTGATCACATAAGCTTCCGCGAAATTGGTCCGATGACCGGCTCTTCAGAAACCCCCATAAGCACAGGGGACGTATTTGGCGCGACGTTCGACGAGATTCATGGCTCGACCTACTTGGAGAGAGATGCACACGGTCTCGCGCGCCTCGGAAAGTCGCAAGTGCTAAAGGTATGTTGTCTCCATACTCTTACTCACATTTCGTCGCTGCGTAGTATACAGAATGAGTATCGGCAATTTTTTGGGGAGACTCTAGCTGATGACAAGAACGTCTGGATATAGCGTCGGTTTGGGTTTCTTTCGGTTTTCGGATTCAGTTGCTGTATCCTCGCCACGTGGGAAACGGCTTTGACGTAAGTAGCGCACTCGCAACTTAATTAGGCATACCCTTGAAATGTCACTTGTCTAATGCCACAAGGTTCCAGGCTCCTCACTGAAGCATTCACTAAGTAAGTAACCTCCACTGAACCTGATTTGGGGGGGGGATATATCTCCAATAGCTAATCATTGAACCACGTAGTGGAGGGCCTGCCGGCTTGGCATGGGGTTTCCCTATCGCTTGGTTGGCTTCTTTCTCCGTCTACTTGTGCTTAGCAGAGATGGCATCAATGTAAGCAAAGTCAACGAGCAAGCTGTTCGCATGAGCTAATCCAACCAAACGTAGTGCCCCTATTTCCGGCGGGCAGTACTTTTGGGTTGCGATACTAGCCCCCCGAAAATATAAACGCTTTTGTGGCTATCTGACAGGTCCTACAGTCTCCCTGCGACTCTTGACCCCAGTGCTAACAGTGAGTAGGGTGGCTCACTTCACTCGCATGGATTGCTACGCTTGCTGTAGGCAGCATATTCACCGGCACCATAATCCAGGGGCTCATCATCTTGAACTACCCCGACTACGAGCCCCAGAATTTTCACGGGACACTACTAGCTTGGGCTGTGATTGCCGTGTGTATCTTTGTGAACACTGTAATCGCTGGGCTACTACCAGTCCTCGAAGGGGTCATCCTTTTGATACATGTTTTGGGCTTCGTTGCGATACTCATCACATTGCTGTACCTATCGCCACATAGCTCGGTAGAGGATGTTTTCTTCCGCTCTCTCAATGAAGGTCATTGGCCAAGCCAAGGCCTCTCTTACCTTGTGGGCTTCATTGGTAACGTGGCAACCTTCGTCGGTAAGTGCCCTCGCTCGTTTTAGAGAGGTCGGCGTCGGAGATAAAGCCAAGCCTATCAACTCACACCGTTGTTACATTATAGGGGCAGATGCGGCCGTTCACGTATGTACTATCAACAAGACCTTATCAACAACCGCTAACCTCGACCCTGTGTAGATGGCGGAAGAGATAGAAAATCCGGCTCTCAATGTGCCTCGAGCCATCGTCACTACGGTCTTGCTGAATGGCAGTACCGGGTGGGGTATGGTGCTCGCCTTACTCTTCTGCCTTGGCGATATTGATTCTGTAATCGTATGCTTCCCTAAATCCCAGTCTCCTGTTTCTCATCGAGGACTTAGCTCATCTATTCGCAGAACACTCCCACTGGCTTTCCATTCATACAGGTTTTTTACAACGGGGTCGGTAAAGCTGGAGCTACAGTGATGACAATAGTCGTCGCATTTATTATTTGGTGTGCTGTCATCGGTTTTGCCGCGACCGCGAGTCGTATGACTTGGTCATTTGCAAGAGACCGTGGCCTACCATTTCACCGGTTTATCCGAAAGGTCTGACTTTGGATTTCCTCCGCTCCCTTCCCTTTTTCACAATGCACTCAAGGACTCTTCTGATATTTGAACAATCTTAGGTTCACCCGCGCACGCGTGTCCCAGTCGTAGCCATCGTCGTGGTAACCGTCATCCCGTGCTTGCTAAGTCTGATCTACATCGGTTCATCGACCGCATACAACGACGTCATTTCCATGTCGGTGTCGGGTCTCTACGCGTCCTATCTGCTCCCATGTAGCTTTCTCCTCTGGCGACGTGTCACCGGTCAGATTAAGCCGCATCGTGCGAGGGGGGATCCCGGCACAGAAATGCCAACTAGACAAGGTGACGATCCCAGTCACCCTCACCAGGTCCCTGTCGGGGAAAACGGAGACCCTGACATAATATTCGAAGAACAAGTGCTGGAATGGGGTCCTTGGCGCATACCCGGTATCTTAGGTATTCTTAACAACACCTTCGCCTGTATCTTCTGCGTGTGGGTGCTCTTTTGGAGCTTCTGGCCGCCGAGCACGCCGGTCAACGCCGAAAACATGAACTACAGCGTTCTGGTGACAGGCGCCGTCATTCTCTTCGCAGTCGTGCGCTACTTCCTAGGAGGCAAGGTAGAATATAGAGGTCCGCTGGTAGATTATGAAGTCAAAAACTTTGCGACTGGTCCCAATTGACTGGATTGGGTAGCCTGTTTTTGCGAGTAGCTATTCTTGGATAGGGGTCTTAGTGGAGACATATATAGATTTATACTCGCTACTTTGTACAAGTACCTGCCTGGACTAATATCGTCTCTCAGACTAAGCAGTAGCAGGTGCTAACCCTTAGCCTGGGTCTTTAATTAGCAAAACGGTCATTAATTCGCGAAATCGCGTGGTACTTAATTTTGTATACAAGTCTTACCTAAATTAAAGTATCTATAGATAACTTCAACCTCTTTTTTACTTGGGTGCTAAAGGAGCAATATTTTCTATTATGCAACAAAGAAAGGTGCGAAATACCCTTTGTACCTTTGTACCTACCTACCTAACCTACCTAAATTACCTACTTATCCTACCTACCTACCCTACCTACCCCTTCTACCTACCCCTCCTACCTACCCCTCCTACTTACCTATCCTACCTACCTATCCTACCTACCTATGTCAGATATTAAACATGCGAACAAGCCTAATAAGAACTAGTGGTAAGCTCTAGTAGTTATATAACTAGTATTAATAGTTAGCCTAGTATATTATACTTAGACTTGCAAAATAAGCGATAAAAAAGCCTATAAAACATATATAACAAAATTAATACTACTATAGTTAAAATTACTAAATCTAATAATTAAAAGTTTTATTAATTTTTATATTCTATTAATAAGCTTAATACTAAAGTATTAAAAAATTAATATAATATTAAAATTATTTATTACTATTTTTAACTTCTTTAATAATTTCCTACTATAAAATAAAGACTTTATAGCTAAAATATATAGCTAAAACCTTTAAAAATACTTATAACTAATTTTAAAACAAGCTTTATAGCTAGTAATACTAAGTATTTTAAAAGTAAAAAACTTTACAACTAAAAATATTAATCTTATAATAATAACTATAATAAATTTAACATAAGCGATAAGATCGGCTTTTTAAACTATTTAATAATAGTATAATTTAGCAATAAAACATTATAATACTTATAAAGCAAAATAAATTAAGCTTTTTAAGTAAATATATAAAATAGTTAAACTAACTTATTATTTAATATATATAAAAGCTAACTAAATAATTAATTAGTAATATAATAACTTTAAAAAGCTTAAAAAGGTATTTTAATAAATATTTAAATTTAAATATAAAAACAAATATAAAATATTTATTAACAGGTTATTTAAAAAGCTTATTAAAGACTTAGTAAGCTAAATAAAATAATAGTAAAATAAAATTACTAAAGTAGCTTTAAAAAAAGCAGAAGTAAAAAAAGTATTTAAGCTTATTATTAACTTAAAATAAGCTTTTTAAACTATATACCTTATATAAACTACCTCTTTTAAAAGTAACTATAGCAAAAAAATTATCGATAATATATTTATAATTAGCACTATTGCTAATAATTTTTGTAAAAAAGTAGTAATTTTAAATATTATATAAGTACTTAGTAAACTTATTAAAAGTACGTTTGCTATTTATAATACTATAGATAATAAAGCAACAAATAAGCTTACAAACTTTTTTAAAAAAAATCTTTTAAAACTATTTCAAAAAAAAAAATAAATTTATAAGTTATAATATAAACCTAAAAGTAGAAAATTAAACCTTAAAGTCTTTAAAAGCTTTAAAAGCACTTTTATAAAGCGCTTTTAAGCAAATATAAAAACAAAAGCTAAAAAATAAAACTTAAATATAACTAAATATATTGTATGCTTTAGCTACTATAAAGTAAAGCTCTGCTAGCTAATATTTCTAAAGCTTTATTTAAATAGCTAAAATCTAAATTAAATGATTAAACAATTAGTAAACCTTTAAATAAAAAATAAAAAAAGCGTTAAAAAAGCTATAAATAAAGCAAAATAATAGCAAAAATAAGAAAAACAAGTTAAATTTAACTCTAAAAAGCCTAACTTAAAAAATTAATAATTATGCTTACTTATAGCTTAAATTAAAAGCTTATTTATAGTAAATAAAGAGCTTTTTAAAACTTATATTTTATAAAACTTTGTAATAGTAAATTTTAAAACATTAATTTATATATTTAATAAAGCAAGTTAATTTTTAAACTTTAGAACTACTAATTTAAAAAACGTAGTACTAGCAAAAAATAGCGCAAATTAAATATATAGCTATAGTAAATTTAACATTAAGATTTAAAAACTTAAAAGATTAGCAATTTATAAGCTATATAATATAATATTCTGTTTTAATATAGTTACTAACTTAGTTTTTTTTTAACTTTTAAATCAAAAAAAAGTATACTAAAAAAATAAACTAAAATTAAATCTTTTTAAATACTAAAAAAAAGTTCTTTTATATAACCTATTATGTATATATAAGCAGTATATTATTAAGTACTTACTTATTTGTTTAATAGCTTAAACTTTTTATATTTAATAAAATTTATTAAATTTATATACTAAAAGCTTAAAAGTTTAAGCAAGCTTATACTGCTAGTATTAATAGCTTAAATATATTAGCTTAAAACTTTTAAAATAACTAATTAATTATACTAAAAAAGCAGCAATTATAGCTTATTTAGATAACAAAATCTATATAAACGATTATATAGCTTATAGTAAGTTAAAAGCGCATTAAAAACTTATATAAAATATTTAATTAAAAGTAATAAAAGCAGAAAATTGTTTAATTATTAATTTTTATAAATTTAATTAACCTAATACTAGCAATAAGCGCCTTTAAAAAGTAATACTAATTATTAATCGATTTTCTAGTTATATATAGAATTATTATACTAATAATAAACTTATAAGCACTATATAAGCTGCTTTTAAAAACTATATAAAGTAACTTAAATTATATTATAATATAATTATAAAAGTTATTAAATATAATAATAAGCTTATAAAAATAAAAAAATATTTAATAAAACTAGTAAAATCGATTACTTAAACTTATAAAGTTAAATTTAAGCCTTTTTTACTTAATACTTAAATATTTAACGGTATAATAAAAAAAGTAAAAAGAATTATTAAATATAAAACAAACTTTATAAAAAATAACTATAAGCTTTTTATGTTTTTATAGCTAAAAATTATATAATTAGTAATATATTTTTATAATTGAACTTTTTAGCAAATTAATAGCTAGTAAATATTTTATAAAAAGTTTTATACTTATTTTAACTATATTTAAAAAATTATTAGCTAAAAATAATTTTTTTATATAAAGTATCTAAAAATATATAAATATTTAATATTTGCTATAACTTTTAAAATATAGCTAAAAAAAAAGAAGCGCTAAAAGCTTAATTTAAATGCTTAAATAAGCTACCTAATTAGCTATAAATTAATTACTACTTACTAGGTATAGCTTTTTAAAAATAATAAAGTTATTATAACTAAAAATGTTAACTTTAACAAAAACGAATTTTTTAATAGCAATATTAACAAATTTTATAACAATTTTTTTAAAATAATAATAAAAAAATACTAAATATTACTTTAAAGTATAACTTATTAAAAAGTTATAAAAAATATTAAAAATATTATATTTAAACAAAAAAATAATAAGTATACTATTATAGTATTAAAAAAAGCTATAAAAGTTCTAAATAATACTAAAGTAAAAAATAATTTTAGCAAAAATAAGCTTATAAAAAATAACTAAAAAGCTTAAAAAAAAGAAATATACTTTTATATAAATTTTAAATTTAATATAAGCTTACTTATACTTTCTAAATTACTAAAAGCTGCTTTATTTAATTAAGCTATAATTTAACTATAAAGGCTAGACCTTTTATTTATAAAAGAATTAATAAGCATATCTTTATTAGACTAAAGAAATTAAAGTTAAAAAAAAAATTTAAGCAAGCTTTAAATAATTTATTTTAATATAACCTAGCTATAAAACTAGTTAACTATTAATAGTAAATTATTTACTAAAGCTAAATAAGCTAAGCTATTAAAACATTTAATAGCTATTTATAAAATCTAATTTTAGCTACTAAATTTTAATAGCAGTTTTACTATTAAATTAAAAAAAGCTTTAAAATATATTAGTAACTATATATAAGCTTACTTTTATAACTTATTATAGCTACTAAATTCTGCTAAAAGCTTTACTTTTAATACTTATAAAATCTTAACTTAGTTATTAAATTTTAATAAAAGTAATTATATATAAAAAAAAGTACTAAAGCTTATTAAAAATAATTTAAATGCTTACTTAAACATTTTACTGCAGCTATAAAATTCTGCTAAAAGTTTTGCTAACTTAAAAAAAAAAAATAGCAAGCTAGTTATAAATTACTTAAAAGCCTGCCAAAAAAAAAAACTAGTAAAACAAAAGAAAATTTATTATAAAAACTTACTTTTACTGCTAAAATAGCATAATAAGCTACTTAATTACCTAATAAGAGCTTATTTTTACTAAGTAAAAAAAATATACTTTTAAAATTATAAAAAAATAAAAACTTAAAAAAAAGTAACTAAAAGCTTATTATAAAAAAACCTAATTTTAAATTATATATAAATATATATATATAAATTTAATAAGTATAGCTATTATATAAAATATAAAACTTGCTTAATAGTTTAAAAAAATTAATAGCTAAATATTAATAAAAAAAATACTTATACTAATACTTTAGCAAAAAAGTTTTTTAAAACGCTAATAGCAATTATAGCAAAATTTAACTTAAAATTAAAGTAATATAATATTATAAACGCGTTTATAAATGCTAAATTTTTTAAAAACGTTTATATAAAAATACTTTTAAGCTATTATAAGCTAAATATTATATTAAAGTTATTATAAGCTTTATATAAGTTATAAAAGTTTTTTTTGCTATAATAAAAAAAGCTAACTTTTTTATTATAAAAGTTTAGCTTTATATTTATACTATATAAATCTTACTATTTTTTAAAAAGTAAAGTACTATTATTTGTTTATATAAACAATATTATAATAGCTTATTAAAAAAAGCGCTAGTATATTATAAATAAACTAATTACTTTTTTAAAAAACTGCTATAATTTTACTAAAAATAATAATTTATAATAGTTTTTAAAAGTAGAAATTATTTATAATAAGTTAAAATAGCTTTTATAATTATTATAAGCTTTTTATATTAAAAAAATTGTTAAGCTATAAAATAACTTTTTTATTATTTATATTATAACATTAATAAAAACAAAAAAATTACTTTTATATAAAAAGATTTTTTTACTATAAAGTATTAAGCGCTATTAATAAAAAGTTAGATTTATATTATATTTTATAATAATTATTTAACTAAATATTATATTTAATATATTTTAATTAGCTTAATTTAATTATAATCCTTTTTTTAAGCACTATAAAGTAGCTAATAAATTTATTAGCTACTTATTATTAATAAAAGATTATATACTATAATTTAGCAATAAAAATGACTTTATAATTGCAAGTAATATATTTTTTACTAATAATATAATTAATTAAAAAAGCTTTTAAACTTATATTATAAAGCTTTTTAGAAAAGTTATTAGCTAAAAAGCTAATAAATAAGATATTATTACTACTTTAATAACTAAAGCTAAGCTATTTACGTTAGCTTAAGCTGCAAAAAAAGCTATATTTATTAATAAGCTAATTAATAAGCTTAAAGTAATATTAAATATATAATATATTTAAATTTAATATAATAATTAGTAAACTATTAGCTTAATTATAAAAAAACTTAAGCTAAGTTATAGGTGGCTAATATATGGCTAACCTATGGCTGGTGCGCCCTATAGCTAGTATGTATAAACCAAGCCTCTGCTAGGTGCTTAGCAGGTGCATAGCTACCCGTACGCACATAAAGCACCTTTTTGTAAATCTCTGAATAGTTAGGCTTCCTTTTCTCTTTATCTTACGATTAATATATAATTGGAACCCTAATTAGAAGCTTTGCCTCCAAAAAGGACACCAAATATAATAATCGTAAAATCATTAACCTATAAAAGACATTAAATTTAAATCGCTATTACCAATAGCAAACCCTAACTAAACTAAACTAGAATTGCTAAGCAATTCTAACTAAAATCACAATAGATTCTCTACCTAAACCAAAAAATACCTAATAATAAACGCAAGGCTAAGCATACATAGAAATTACCTTTAATATTAATAAGCTTATAAGCCCCTACTTCTGCTTAAACAAAGTAACAAACTCTAATTTTTACTAAAAGTCTTCTACTATAAATCCATCTCGATTACTTACTAAGTCTTACACAGTTAGTTAGAATAATAAAGAAGAGCTTTTCTAAAATATATTAGAAAAGCCCTACTAGGCTGTCTATAAATAGTTCTAAGAAAAAATCTTTAATAACCCAGATTACTACAAATTTTATTATAGTGCTATAGTAGCCTTTTTAAGAAAAAAGGCTATAAACTAAGTTAATAAGCTAAATCTAATAATTTTGCAAAATATCTAACCTAGTTTCTACTTTATACCTATTATATTATTAAAAAAGAACTTATTTTTTAGATTTAACGGCTTAATAAACTAAGAAACATTTAATAACGCGTACAAAAAAGACTATAAGGCTTTATTTTAGGAAATAAAGATGCAATACCTTCTAGCAGAAGCTTAAGACAGCATTATCATAAACCTTTACCAATATACCTTAGTAATCAACTAGAACTTAAATATCCTTATAATATATATAACCTAAATATATAATAAAGGTAAAAAAAAGCTAAAAACTATTAAAAAAATAGTTACTAAGCTCTAAAAAAAACTTACTACTAAAAAAAACAAGTTAAATAAAGCTAATTAATTTATAGCTAACCTAGTTTTCTATAGAGCTACCTTAGAATTAACTTATAAAAGTTCTTATAAATTAGCTAAAGTAAAAGTATTTACCTTTTATAACAATATTACTAAAAACAAAATTGTTTTTAAAGTTTAGTATAAAACGCAGTTAAACTATTTGTTAAATAATAGCGATTAGTTTAGTAACAATATAGCTAAAATAGCTAACATTAAAGCCTACTTAAGTAGCACAATTATAAAAAATCTCTAATTTTACTTAAGTATAAAATACTTTAAACAACTAAAAACCTCTAATAAGCTAATAAATTATCTTAAACAATAGTATATAAACCTAAATTAAAAGCAAAAGTTATACCTAAAGTTTAACTAATTAAAACTAAACTTTTTTATTAAGTTTTAAAAGTTTAAAAATTTGTTTAGCTAACTTATAAGTAAATATATACTTGCTAAAAGATTTTAAAAAAAGAAGTTTTACTCCTATATAGCTATAACTTAATTAAAAATAGCTATTACTACTTAATATTTTAACTCTAGTATAAACTTTAATACTTTTATTCTTTATTATAAGTAGTTAGCTTATAGCTTTATTAAAGCTAATACTAAAAACAAGTAATACAAGAAGCTAAATAAAAATAAAAGCAGTAGTAGCTAATCCTAAGAAAATAACTGTAAAAGTAGTAGCTAAGGCCTTATTTTTAAGCCTGCATTTTCCACAACTAATAAGTTATAGTTTACGCAATTAAAGCTTAACTTTAACAAAATAAAGAAATTAATAAAAAAAAGAAAGTGTTTCTATTGCCAGAAGCTTAAATACTATATAAACTAATATTTATACAAAAATTCTAGCAATAATAATTATAATATATAACTAGTAGCCCTATTTACCTATTATAAAGCTATCGATAAAACCTCTAATTAAAATAAGTTAAAAAAAAATATAACCTTAGAAACAATAAACTCCTTTCTAGAAAAAGTATTATTAGAACTTAACTTAAGTATTAACTTAAACATTAATAGCATAAAAGATTTTTTAACTTTATTTTTAAAAAAAAACTCCTTCTTTATATTATATATAATAGCTATAAATAAATAAACACTTACTACTTATAACAATTTTGCTAATACAAAAGCTAACAGATATATTTTTATAAATACTAAATTTACTTAACATATAATAATATAGCTAAAAGTAATTATAGTAAACAATTTCGATAAAAAAACTATATTAAAATATAATTTAAAGTTTTAATAAAGTATTACTAAAGCTATACTAGTAAACTTTTACCTATAAAACAGAAAATTTAAAAACATGCTATTAATTATATTAAAAATAAAATACGATATACTTATAAGCAAAATGTTTTATAAAACATACGACATATTACCTAACACTTAAAAAAAAAGATATATTTTCCCTCCCAGCCTTCCTCTAGCCTTTAGAGCTACTTATAAGAATAATACTAACCTCTAATACCTATATGCCTAGTTAACCTATTTATTAGACAAAAAAACATATACTTTAGCTAGCCTAATCCTGCAGAATTCTGCTAGTTAGGATTTTATACCAGTTATTACATATATATATATAACTTGTAAAACATACAAGATCTTCTAGCCTTTTCTACGTATTATCGACCTCTAAATCGACAATTTACAGAAAATGTACCATTAACTAGCAATAAGCAAAAAGACCTTAACTAAAGAACCCCTACTATTAAAAGAACTCCTATAGCTTAAACCGTCAAAGTAAGAGCATAACCAAAAAAAACTATTTTAGTTATAAAAAAACATAACAGAATAATACAAGCACTAACTTATTGCTAATATATCCCTAGTTAGTACTATACCTTTTTTTAAAACTACTAGGCAAAATAAAACCTAAATTAATATAACAACTTTTTATAAGATAAATATACTTATTTAAGATAAACAGGATGCTAAAACTTTCTTAAAAAAAGAAGCTAAAAACTTAGAGCAGAAAATATAAAAGATAGTACCTAAAAAATACTATAACCTATTAAAGATATTTAATAAGGTAGACTTTAATACTTTTTTCTTACACTAACCAATTAACTATAAGATAAAGTTTCTATTTAGCAAAAGTAAAAATAACTTAACCAATAATTTATTATATTATATATTTTTTAAGGAATTAAAAGTTATTTAAGAATATATAGTTAAAAATCTTTATAAAGGGTTTATCTAGCCTAAAAGTTCTCCTTTTGTAGCCCTAGTCCTACTTGCTTTTAAGCCTAAAAAAAGACTACGCTTCTATATAAACTACCGCAAGATTAATACCCTAATAAAAAAGAACAAATACTTGCTTTTACTTATAAATAAAACTCTATTTTATATTATAGAAGCTAAAATCTTTATAAAACTTAACGTTAAACAAACCTTTTATAGAATATATATAAACTCCGACAATAAAAACTTAATAACGTTTAAATCAAAATATAGGACATTTAAATATAAAGTTCTACCTTTTGGTTTATTTAATGGTTTAGCAATTTTTTAAAGGTATATTAATGGTGCTTTATCTAAATACTTTGACAATTTCTATAGTATATATATTAATAATATATTAATTTACTCTAATTTTTTAGAAAAATACTGCTTATATATTAAAAAGGTTTTAAAACAACTATACAAAGTAAGTCTTTAAGCCAACCTAAAAAAGTATAAATTTTATATTATTAAAACAAAATACCTAGGATATATTATTAGTATAAAAGGTATTAAAGTTAACCTTAAAAAAGTTTAAATAATTAAAAATTAAAAGAAGCCAACTGCAATTAAAAAGGTATAATCTTTTTTAAGCTTTTATAACTTTTATAAAAGGTTTATCGCAAAATATAATCAAATTACTAAGCCGTTATATAATCTAATATAAAAAAATGCCTTATTTATTTAAGATAAAGCATATAAAAAAGCCTTTATAAAATTAAAATACCGCTTAATTAACGCTTCTATTTTAAAACATTAAGATTACTGCTTAAAAACCTAGGTTAAAACTAATACATTTAACAATATTTGCACTAAATACCTAATTTAAAAAAAGGAAAAGAATAAACTATGGTACCCTGTTGCCTTTTATTCCAAAATTATACATAATGTAAAATTAAACTATAATATTTATAACAAAGAAATACTAGCTATAATAAAAGCTTTACAAATCTAGAAGCTAGAATTAATAAGTATTTAATAGAAAAAACTTTTCTTAATTATTACTAATTATAAAGCTTTAGAGTTTTTTAATATAAAGTAGCAACTTAACTTCTGCTAAATAGGCTAGGCAAATTTACTAGCATAATACTACTTTAATATTATTTATCGGCTAGGTATAAAAAACGTATTAGTAGATGCTCTCTCTTAAAAACAGAAAAACTTGCAAATACAGAAAAATAAAGTCAAAAACTAGCGTTATATAACTTTATTTAAGCTAGTAAATAACTTTATCTTTATAATAAAGCTGAATTTAAAACCTTTTACGGTATTAGAACCTATTAAGAACCTAACACTTATTAATGCTTGGTTTTCTAAGGTACTTCTGGTTAATAAAATACTTTAGTATAACAAAAACATACCAAAAATAAAGATCTATAAAGGTAAGGCCAAATCAGGAGATAGCTAGGATTAGGCCTTCTATGGCGGACTAGTTACCTATAAGGGTTATTTAGTGGTACCTAAAGTTAACTAGTTATTTATACGTATCTTTTAGGAGGTATATAGCTAGATAATCTCTATATACCTTAGTTATAATAAGATAAAGAAACTAGTAGCTATTTAGTACTAGTAGCCTAGATTAGCTAAAGATTGCGACACTTATATAGCTAACTATATAGAATGTAGATTAGCAAAAATTTCCTATAATAAAACCTTAAAGTTGTTATAGCCGATTTTAATCTCTTTCTAACTTTTTTATTATTTTGTAATAGATTTTAAAAAAATAACTATAAATAGAAAAAAAAAAAAGAATATATTTGTTATAGTAGACTAATTTAGCAAGTTATTATAGTTAATACCGTATATTAAACCAGTTATAATAAGAGAAGCCGCTTATATATACTATAAAAGTCTTTTTAAAATCTTTAACCTCTTATATAAAATTAACTTAAACTATAGGCCTTAGTTTATCTTATTATTTATATAAAAGCTAGCTAAAATCTTTAAGATTAAGTAAAAGCTATTTTTATTAAGTTACTATAAATCCATAAAATAGGCAGAAATTGTTATCAAATATTTAAATTAGTAACTAAAGCTATTCTATAACTATTATTAAGATAATTAAGCTAAGGTATTTTCTGCTATAAATTATGCTACAGCTTTTTTACTTTATAATTTAATAGAATTATAACCGCATAAAGTCTTATTTAGATTTCTAATACTTTAATACTACAATTAGTTAAGTAAAACCTAAAATATAATAAGATTACCTTTCTAAGAGAAGCTAAATAAAAAAAAAGCTTAAAAAATAGCATAAATAGTTTATAAGTATATAGAAATAGTATGTACTATATTACAATAAACCTAAAACCACATAATATAAAAAAAAAACTAATATTGCTACAAGCTTAACTTTAAAATTAGTAATTAAGTTTTTATTATAAAAAAATAATAAGCTTAGTTAACAAATAGGCTTTTTAATAAGCTAAACTACCTTTTTACCTAATAATACTATAAAATTGCGAAATAAATTAAACCAATTACTTTTAGATTGAAAATCCCTTCGAATTAAAGGTTTACTAACTTATACTATACTAACCGATTATAAAAATACCTTAATAATCTTCTGCTAAGCCAAAAGGCTAAACAGCCTTTAGGCGAAACAGTAGTTTCTAATAAAAAAGTTAAATAAATAGTTAAATAAGTCTATATTTTGCAGTTATACTATTATAAACTATAATACTAAATAAATTAAAAAAGATAAAATTTTAATAACTAATAATATTTTGCTAGCAACTTTAAGAATTTGCTAAAGCTATTATTACTTTTTTATAAAGCTAACCTAGAGGTAGCAGGATTACTAAAACAGCTAAAAGCATAGCTTTAGGCCGCTAAAAATAACAGATTTAATAATATATACTTTAACAATAATATATCTAAATCGTAATTAGTATTACATAGATTAAAAAGAAAAAAAAGTTAACTTTACATATAATAAGTAATATTATAATACTTCTAACAATAGTTATAAAAAAATATTAATACGCTTTTACAAAGTAAGGGCTTATAGTATAATAGCAAAGGCATAAATACCCGAAGTAGTCCCTTCTTCTACTAAAAAACAACCAGGTAAAGTCGTAAGTTCAAATCTTGGGACAAGATTTTTTTTTAAAGGAGGGGTAGTTACAGGTAGCTGACATGTGGCTAACCTACGGTTGGTGCGCCCTATGGCTAGTGCGCACAGACCAGGCCTCTGCTAGGTGCTTGGCAGGTGCATGGCCACCCGTACGCACACAAAGTACCTTTCTATAAATCTCTGAATAGTTAGGCTTCCTTTTCTCTTCATCTTACGATTAATATACAACTGGAACCCTAACTAGGAGCCTCGCCTCCAAAAAGGATACCAAATGTGACAAGCTATTATATACTAAATTATAGTATATTAATATTTATAATTACTAGCTATAGCAAAAAGTAAAATAAAAAGCTTTTTATATAAAATATATTTTTATTAATAAAATAATTGCTAATAAGCTTACAAAAGCTTTCTTAGTATAAAAATAATTACTTTTTTTAGCTTAATTAAACTTAGTTAAACTATTAAGCAAGAAAATATCTTTAGTAAGCCTTTTAATTAGTATTAATAAGCTTAAAAATTTATTTTTAAAAAAAAAATTATTAAAATAAACTATTAATACTTAATTTAAGTTTATGCTATAAAAATTAAAAAAGTTACTAAAAAAAGGAAAAAAGTAGTAGTTATTAATTACTAGCTAATTAAAAAGCAAAAAAAAAACCCTTAATTAAACCTTTTTTACTTTTTATTATTATTATTGTTATTATTATTATTATTATTGTTTTTAAGGGCTAAAAGCGTTTATACTGTAGTATAAAGTACTACTATATAATAAGTAGAAGTAGTAGCAACTAAGGCGTTATAAAAAGCATAAGCAGTATAAATAGCATTAATAAAGCTAAACAAAATTAATTAGTTAATTTAGCTTACTAATAAGCTTATTAGTATATATATACAAGCTAGTAAATATAACTAAAAAAGTATTTAAAATACCTTGTATTTTTATTTACGGTTTTTTAGTACTTACTATTTAAGCGCTTTTAAAAAGTATTACAAATATAATATAAGTATAGCATTTTTTGCTAAAGCAAAAAGCACGCCAAGCTAATATAAAAATAAAAGCAAGAAATATTAGCTAAAAAACTAGAGCTTATTGCTTTTATTTTATAAGCGCTTAATAAAAAAGTTGTAGTAGAAGTAACAATAGCACGCTTTAGCAGGCATAGCAAAAGCACTAGTATTACAAGAATAACTTAGCTATTAAATATAATATACCTACTAAGCAATAAAAGCATTAGGCTAATTAGGCTAAAAGAGGTACTAATAGCAGCAGTAGCACTTTATTACGCTTTATTTTAAGTTAAAGTAAAAGCGGCAGCATAATTAAAGCTAAAAAAAAAATAAAAGCTTAGTATAACTTTAATAGGTTGCTTAAGTCTAAAGCCTGCCTTTTTTAGCATAAAATATTGTACTAAAATACTACTATTGCTTTTTAAAAAAAAAAACAATAAAAGGCCTAGCAGTAGCAAGCGGTAGTATAATAAGCGGTATAATAGCAGTATTACTATTAATAATAGTAATAATAGCTATACTTATTAACAATTATAAATAAGCCTATATTTTATATATAATAGGTGTTATATTTATAGGCAGCAGTAGCATATATATAATTATTTTTTATAAATTAAATAAACATAAAAGTTAGTAATAAGCTTGTTAAAAATAAGAAACTAGCATAGCATAAGAGAAGAAATAAGTTACTTATAAGTCTTTTAATTTATAAAGCTAAAAAAAAAAAAAGAAAAAAAAGCAGATTTTTTAAAGCTTATAAAGAAAAAGCAGCTAGCTTACTAAGTACTTTTTTTATACCTACTTATATAATTAAGCTTTTTTTTTTTTATAATATATAGCTATAATAAATACTTAACTATATACTTATTTATTAATTATAATATTTATAACTATTATACTAAAATGCTGCTACAAATATATTTATAAAAAATAAAATTATAGCTATAATAATACTTAGTAATTACTAAGTTTTATATATACTAAAAAATAAAGCGCTAATATTATAGTAGTAAGATTATCTAAAAACACCTTTTATTATAACTATTCTTAAAAAGGTATATTAAATATTAAATATATAAACAAGCTTAATAAAAACTAGTAGTAAGCTTTAGTAATTATATAATTAGTATTAATAGTTAGCCTAGTATACTATACTTAAACTTGCAAAATAAGCAACAAAAAAACCTATAAAACATATATAACAGGATTAATACTACTACAGTTAAAATCACTAAATTTAATAACCTATTTTACCTACCTATTTTTACATAACTAACCTACCTATACTATACCTATATATACTTTTAATAACTTTAATATCTTTAATATTATTAACACTTTTAATTTAGCTAAATTCTTTATTTTTTATTAATTTACTTTATATATAATTAAAGGTTTAATTAGCTTGGTTTTTTAAGCACTTTATTTTTGCTTTCTTTATTATTTTTAAGTATTTTCTTGCTATTATATCTACTTTTTTTGCCTTTATCTTTATATTTATCTTTATTTTTAATAAAAACGGCTTATAAAGCATACTAAGTATTAATAGCTTAATTATGCCTTATTATTATAATATATATATAAAGTAAAAGCTAGTTATAAAAGTATAGTTAAAGTTACTAAAAAAAAGCTATTTAGTATTTTTTGCAAAAATAACTTATATAGTAATATAATTACTAAATAATTAATTTATTCTTTAAAAGTAATATTATATATATAAATAAATAATATAATAGTTATTTTTTCTAAAAAGAAAAATAAAATGTCTATATTTTAATTAATAAATTAATAAGTTATAGGTTAGCTATAATAAGCTATTAAAAATATAAGCTTTTACTAATAATTAATTAATATTTATATTTACGTAGTATTTTTATCTTTTTTTTCTATTTTAATTTTATAAGCTTTTGTTTTTAAGTCTTTGTTTTTTTAATGTTTTAATTTTATTTTATAAATCTTAAATTTCCTATTAAAAGAATTAAAGGTTTAACTACTAAATATTTATTGCTGCCTATTTTTATACTTTTAATATAAAATATACTTTTAAGGTTTTTTCGACATATTAAGCAGTTTTAATTATTATGTTTTCGAAGTATTTTTTTACTAATTTATTATTAAGAACGTTTTTAAATATTTTATGTAGTTATTTTCGATTTGCTATTTTTGCGTTTTTAAACACTTTATAAATAATATTTTAAATTTATGTTTTAATAAAACTATTAAATATAGCATCTTTAAAAGCTTAAGTAAATATAGAAAAATTTACATTATTTAAATAAATATTTTTATATTATTTATTTATAAGTTTATATAATTAATTGCAAGCTTTTTTATTAATAATAACAAATAGTTATAATATTAGGTTATTTTTTATTATAATAAAATATGCTATATTGTTAATTTTAGTAATAATAAAGTTATTTTTTATTTTAATTATTAGTTATTATATTATAACTACTAGTTATTATATTATTAGTTATTATATTATTAGTTATATAACTATTAATTATTATATCATTAGTTATTATATTATTAATTATTATACTATTAGTTATTAATAATTTATAAGTTTAAAAATGCTATATAAAACTTTTAGTTTTACGTTTTTAGCTAATATACTAATTTATTTTTAAGCTGGCTTAAAAAATAAGAAATTTTTTTAAAAAAGTAGCATATTTAAACAGCGTCTTTTTATAAAAAAGCTATCAAATTTTTCGTTAAGTTAATATAATGCTTCTTTTTTGTTTTAAAATTCTTTTATACTAGTTTACTACTTTATTTTCTTGTTTAAAATAAATATTAAGTCTTATTTTATATATAATATCGCTAGGTTTTTTAAGTTTAATAAAATACTTAATATTCTTATAGCTTAATTAATTTATTAGTTAGTTATTAACTAATAATATAGTATAATATTAAGTAAAAGTATAAAAAGGTTAATTTTATTTATTATATTTAGTTTAAAAGTAATTAATAATTATATAATGTTAATTTTTCTTAAGACTAGCTTTTATAAAATAGCATTATTTTATAAAATAGTATTACTTTTTTATATAATGTTTGTAATTATTGCAATATTTTATAATAAAGTAAATATTATAAGCTTTGCTTTAGTTGCTATTGCAAGCGCTAGTACCTTAGGTATTATAATATTAATTATTAATATTAGTGCTATTTTTAGCTAGAATATCGTGCTAGTTAATATTTTATTTGTTATAACTGTATTATTAGTTTAAATAATATTAAATTTTACTATTTTTTGTTTTTTGCGCTTTTTAGTTTTATTAGTTAAAATAAACGTAAAATATAATAGGAAATATCTTTAATAAGGGATATTATTTATAATAACTTATTAGTATTAAAGCTATAGTACTATTTTATTTTACGGAATAATAAATAGAAATATTGCTTTTATTGCTTAGATTTTTTATTAAAGCATTATTAAAAATATATTATAACTATAACTATTGTTTCTTATAATTTATAATACCTTAAAAAGCTTAAGGTTAATATTTACTAAAGTTAGTATAGTATTATTTACTTATTAAGCTATTATTTTTTAAGAAATAGCTATATTTAAAAAAATTTTAGCTAATTTTTACAAACTAGTATTAGATAGCTTATTTAATAGTCTAGCTTTTATAAGGTATTTCATTATATATAAAATATCTGCGTATAATTAAAAAGAAAACTTTGCTAAAATAGCTTACTAAAACAGGTTAATATATTAAATTTGTTTAAAAGTTGTTTTTAATTGTTTTAATATGTTTTATTAATTTATTAGTAAACGTTATTACTTTTTCTTATTATTTACTTTTTTAAACCAGCTTATTAGTTTATTATATAGCTATAATAAAAAATTTATATTTATTAAAGCATTGTTTTCTTTTCTTATTATATTAATAGAATATCTAAAAAGAAATGCTTTATTAAAGAAATTATATAATAGTTAAATATTAAACACCTTTTTATTTTATAAAGTAGCTATTGCAAAAATATTAGTTAGCTCATAGTTATTTTTAAAATATAAATATTATTATTTAATATTATTTATTATTTAAGTATTAAATTACTAAACTTAATTATATATTTTGCAAAATAAAGTTATAAAATTAATTTAGTATTATTAAAATTATAATAAATAAAATAACAAAATATTTTTAATAAATAATAAGTTATTTTAAATAAAAATTATAAGTTATTTTTAGTTTAAAAAAGTATATAATATATATAAGGTATATAAACTTATATGTTTATTTTTAAAATAACTTATACTATTTTTTATTTATTTGCTATAGTAGCTATTATTGTAAGGCTAGCAATATTATTATAAGTTTATAGTTTTACATAATTATATAATAACTTATACTAGGTATTATATATATTTACTAGTTTTTTAGCATTTTATATTAAAATGTTTTTAAAATACTATTAATTATATATTAATAAATAACTTTTCTATTTAATTAAATATTTAAGCTATAATTGTTTGCTTTATTTATTAATTTTTCTATTTAAGATTTTTTTTATTTTATAGGATTTTTATTTATTATTATCTTTTTTAATAAAGATTTATTCTAGTTTTAAACGTTATTTATTATAAAAGTTTTTAAACTTAGGTTTTAAATATAGTTAAGCTATTAATACTATTTTATATATTCTTTAATATTTTAGAAAGTTTAATTTATATAATAAATCTTTTATATATTTAATAACTATAAAAGGTCTAACTTTTTGTTATAACTATTTTTTAAAGAATTATTAAATAAATAATATTTTTTATATAATTTTAAATATATTTTATTACTAATATTAAATTTTAATAGCTAGTACGTTTTATTATATTATATTTTTATATTAGCAATAGCAAAGTTTATTACTGCTTTAGCATTTTTTTAATATACTTTTTAAACTGCTTTATAGTTTATAGCATCTTTTAGTACTTTAATTATTAACAAAGAAATATTAAGTTTAAATTTTAAGATAACTTTGTTTAATATTTATTTAATAATATTTTATTTAAAATTATTTAAATAGTATTAAAGTAGTATTAAAATAAATATTTATAAAATATTAAAGTTTATATAATAGTATTTAATAGCAATTTTAACTTTTTAGTTTTTCTTTTTTAATTAGCCGTTTATTTAAAAGTAGTACGTTATTAAATACTATAGTTTTATTCTTATTTAGTTAAATAATGTTATTTAAAATACTAATAAGAATTTAAAATCTTTATTTATTATAATAATTTATAAAATGCCTTAATTACTAATTATTAGTATATATACTATAATTTCTACTTAGTTTTTAGCTATATATTTAATATTACTAAGTACTAGGATTATTTTTTTGCTATATTTATAAATTATTAAGCAAAAACTATTATAATAATTATAGTTTAATAGTTGCTATAATATATTTTTTAAAAAGATTTTTGGCATTTTAACTATAAAATCTATTATTATTATATAATATAAAATAAAAGTTATTAGTATTAAATATAGTAATTTTAGCGTCTTTTTTTTATTTTATTTATTAAAAATATACTTTAAATAATAGTTTAAGTACTTTTTAACACATTTTAAAATATTTTTAATAATAAAGCTTTTAAGTTTTTTAATTATTTGTTAAATACTAAAGTAATATCTTTTATTATAAGCTATATTAAAAATATCTTTAATATAGTTTTTTAGTATAACTAGCTTTTATTGTTTAATAACTAGTATATAATATAAAAAGCTATTTTTAGCTATTTTAAATTCAAAGCTTTTTAGTTTTAAAAAAGCTATTATTATTTTAAAAAGCATATAGTTTTATAAATATTTTTATATTAATTTATTTTTAAATTTGCTATTTATATTTATAATACTTATAATATATGCAAACTATTTTATAATATTATTTAGTTTTAACTTTATTATATTAGCTACTTTATTAATATTTTTAACTATTAAAGTTATTAAAAGTTTAAATAATATATTAAATACTAAGTTAACTTTTCTTAAAATATATTGGATATTTAAGCAGTATTAGTTTAAGTATATTAAAGCATTTATAAAACGTGGGTTTATTTTTACAATATTTATTATTACTAAATTTTTTTAGTATATAATACCTTTTATTACTTAATAATTTATAAATATTATAACATTTTTAACGCAAAATTATAGCTATAGTTTTAATTGGCAGTATATTTATATAAAATAGGTTATTTTAAATTTTATTGCTTAATATATTGCTTTTTTTTTGTAAAAACTTTACTTAAAAAAAGATTAGTTAAACTAAATTAATAAAAATAAAGCCATTGTTTTAATTTAATCTAAAATAAAAAACTATAATACTATAGCTTTTTTTAGCAGATATATTTATTTTAAGAAATGTTTTACTATAATAATTTTAATATACTAAGTAGTTTTTCTATATAAAGTTATTTTATAAAATTATAAAGCTTTATTATTTAAGCAGAATTAGTTTAAACTTTTATTTAAATATTTATTTCTTTTTTGCTATTATATTATGCTTTAATATTTTATTTAATGTTTTTATATTTTTAAGCATTTTTGTCTTTTTTTTTATAAAGGTAAAATTTTTTATTAAAACTATAAAATATACTTTTATAACTATATAGTAAATAATAAAATTTTCTAGATTTTAGAAAATTTGCCTATAATTTAGCAAGTATATTTTAAAACTAATAATAATTACTTATATTTAAAAAATAACATAAGCTATAATAAAGCAACTAAGTTATATTAAAACTATAAATAGCATATAGTATAATAAATATAAAAATAGTAATAAATAACCTATTTATTAACAATTTACTAAAGCTAAAAATATAACCTATTATTAATATAACTATAATATAGTAGTACTTTAATAAAAATAAAGCTGCTAGTAAGCTTTTAAAATTAAAAGAAATTGTTAATAAATTTATTAAACTAATACTATAGGTATTAAAGAATAAAAAAGTAAAAAAAAGGCTTTTTTTAAAAAAAATATAAAAAAAAGCAGCTAGTATACTTAATAAACAATTTAGTAAAAATATAGCAAAAAATAAACAAACTAAATAACAATAACAAAAATATATTAATTATATACTATTACTTTAAAAAAACTCTAAAAAAGGTTATTTAAACTAATTTATTTTTAAATACTACTAAATTGAAAATATAAGCAAAAGTTATAACTATAATATAGCTAAAACGAAATAATAAAGTAGTTTTAGCAAAATATAGCAAAAAAATCCTTATTAAAATAAAAAAACTATTTAAAAACTTTAAAAATTAAAACTTAATAGCTATTATTATTATAATTAATACTGCTTTTGCAAAAAATAACGCAATAGTAACAAAAAAGCTATTTAGTAATAATATAGTTATTACTTTTAAAAAAGGTATACTAAAAAATATAAATAAAGAAAAATAAGTAATTAAGGTATTTAAAGCAAAATTAAAGCTATAAAAAAAAGAAATAGCTTTTATAATAAAAGGTATACTAATAAAAAAGATTAAAAAAATATAATTAAATAAAAACTTTTTTTTATTACTATATAATATATATACTATAGTTATAAAATGTAAAAAAATAGTATTTAAAAATAAAGAAGCAATATTTGCTAGTATATATTTATATATAAATAGTATGTTAAGTTAAGTTTAATTTATTTTATAAAGCAAAAAAGCCTTATACTCTCTTTTTGCATACTGTGAATATATATATAAATAGTATAAAAAAAGCTAAAATATATTAATTATAATAAAAATTATGCTGCTTAAAACTAAGTATATAAAAAGAAAATTAAGCAAAAAAATAAGGCAAAAGTAGTTTATATATTATAACTTAAAAGTTTTTAAAACTAAGAAAAAGTAGCTAATTTAAATAAAAAAGTAATAAAAGTAAATATTTAATTACTATTAGTAATATTTATATTTATAAAAATAAATAGCAGCAAGTTATTAATAAAACGTTAATATATTAATAGCTTAATTAAAATAGCTTTTATATTTATTTAATAAAATATAATATAATATTTTAAAATATTATAAAATTTAAATTAAATATTATAAAAGTATTATAAAATA